>JARWKJ010000005.1:2827500-2950000 GCA_029959095.1 Rhinichthys osculus
TGTCTCTGTGTGTGTCTCTACTGTGTGTGTCTCTACTGTGTGTGTCTCTACTGTGTGTGTCTCTGTGTGTGTCTCTACTGTGTGTGTCTCTACTGTGTGTGTCTCTGTGTGTGTCTCTACTGTCACTGTGTGTGTCTCTACTGTCACTGTGTGTGTCTCTACTGTGTGTGTCACTCTGTGTGTATCTCTACTGTTACTGTGTGTGTCTCTGTGTGTGTCTCTACTGTGTGTGTCTCTACTGTGTGTGTCTCTGTGTGTATCTCTACTGTTACTGTGTGTGTCTCTACTGTTTGTGTCACTCTGTGTGTATCTCTACTGTTACTGTGTGTGTCTCTGTGTGTATCTCTACTGTGTGTGTCTCTACTGTGTGTGTCTCTAATGTGTGTGTCTCTGTGTGTGTCTCTACTGTGTGTGTCTCTACTGTGTGTGTCTCTGTGTGTGTCTCTACTGTGTGTGTCTCTGTGTGTGTCTCTACTGTCACTGTGTGTGTCTCTACTGTCACTGTGTGTGTCTCTACTGTGTGTGTCTCTGTGTGTGTCTCTACTGTCACTGTGTGTGTCTCTACTGTCACTGTGTGTGTCTCTACTGTGTGTGTCACTCTGTGTGTATCTCTACTGTTACTGTGTGTGTCTCTGTGTGTGTCTCTACTGTGTGTGTCTCTACTGTGTGTGTCTCTGTGTGTATCTCTACTGTTACTGTGTGTGTCTCTACTGTTTGTGTCACTCTGTGTGTATCTCTACTGTTACTGTGTGTGTCTCTGTGTGTATCTCTACTGTGTGTGTCTCTACTGTGTGTGTCTCTAATGTGTGTGTCTCTGTGTGTGTCTCTACTGTGTGTGTCTCTACTGTGTGTGTCTCTACTGTGTGTGTCTCTACTGTGTGTGTCTCTGTGTGTGTCTCTACTGTCACTGTGTGTGTATCTACTGTCACTGTGTGTGTCTCTACTGTGTGTGTCACTCTGTGTGTATCTCTACTGTTACTGTGTGTGTCTCTGTGTGTGTCTCTACTGTGTGTGTCTCTACTGTGTGTGTCTCTGTGTGTGTCTTTACTGTGTGTCTCTACTGTGTGTGTCTCTACTGTGTGTGTCTGTGTGTGTCTCTACTGTGTGTGTCTGTGTGTGTCTCTACTGTGTGTGTCTGTGTGTGTCTCTACTGTGTGTGTCTGTGTGTGTCTCTACTGTGTGTGTCTGTGTGTGTCTGTGTGTGTCTCTACTGTGTGTGTCAGACCGGCCATCATGTGACCCACGATCCCCTGTGCTGACCGAGGAGACACACAAGGTCTCGAACTGATGTAAACAGAGGAACGCTGAGTCAGCCTTTAAGCGTGATTGTGCGCATGTAATGAGCTCTTCCATTATGTGTGTGTGTGTGTGTGTTTTATTCGTGAATCCCATGGGCAGATTGCTTGAATTAATGTCAGCTTTTCCGCCCTCTATTTTTACGTTTGCTAATGAGACATGAGACTGGAGAAATGTAATTAGAATATCCAAATCAATTAGACCAGGTTGTTTCTAGTGCATCAAAGCCCAATACAGATTTTCATAATTTTATAACTCGTGTTGTACATAAACGCCAGCCCTCCTCTTGTGATATTTCTAATTCACATTTCCATTAATGAGTGTGCTGCTTAAAATGTTACGACCACCTCTTTTATATTTTACAGCAGCTGTATAATCCTCCAGTGTGTTACAGTAAAGTTCACTATAGTCTGACCGGCTCATGTATACGGAGCGCAACTCTCGGATTCTGGAAGTAAAAACTCCATTCATATTCTCCGTAGGGAAATAGATTTTTAACAATAACTTATAGGCCTCTAAAGACAACCATACTGTGAGCTACAAGGCTGTTAATAGATAGTATTTGCTTCTGTTGAAGCCGTCAGCCCACTTAGTTATAAAACAATAGTGTCTAATAGTGGAATGCGTGGTGAAAAACTACATTACCCATGATGCTGTTCAGAAATTACACCAATCAGAGAAGCGTAACAAAAAGATCTAGCTAGCTCCGCCCACTGCCAAGAAGCACAACAAATGACATAATCGAGTCGTCCACCCTACGCTCTAAAAAACTTAAATATTTGAATATGTTTTGAATCATATATTTGGTTGTTTCAACCCATGTTTGGGTCAAATATGGAAAAACCCAACTGTTGGGTTTAAAAATGTATTTAAGATTTGTAAACCAATGATTGGGTTTGTTCATATTTGACCCAAACATGGGTTGTAACTACCCAGCTTGTTTTTGTTTTTTAGAGTGTGTGCATATTTTGCAATAAAATAAAATACACTCACCGGCCACTTTATTAGGTACCCCATGCTAGTAACGGGTTGGACCCCCTTTTGCCTTCAGAACTGCCTCAATTCTTCGTGGCATAGATTCAACAAGGTGCTGGAAGCATTCCTCAGGGAGTTTGGTCCATATTGACATGATGGCATCACACAGTTGCCGCAGATTTGTCGGCTGCACATCCATGATGCGAATCTCCCGTTCCACCACATCCCAAAGATGCTCTATTGGGTTGAGATCTGGTGACTGTGGAGGCCATTTTAGTACAGTGAACTCATTGTCATGTTCAAGAAACCAATTTGAAATGATTAGAGCTTTGTGACATGCTGGAAGTAGCCATCAGAGGATGGGTACATAGTGGCCATAAAGGGATGGACATGGTCAGAAACAATGCTCAGGTAGGCCGTGGCATTTAAACGATGCCCAATTGGCACTAAGGGGCCTAAAGTGTGCCAGGAAAACATCCCCCACACCATTACACCACCACCACCAGCCTGCACAGTGGTAACAAGGCATGATGGTTCCATGTTCTCATTCTGTTTACGCCAAATTCTGACTCTAACATCTGAATGTCTCAACAGAAATCGAGACTCATCAGACCAGGCAACATTTTTCCAGTCTTCAACTGTTCAATTTTGGTGAGCTCTTGCAAATTGTAGCCTCTTTTTCCTATTTGTAGTGGAGATGAGTGGTACCCGGTGGAGTCTTCTGCTGTTGTAGCCCATCCGCCTCAAGGTTGTGCGTGTTGTGGCTTCACAAATGCTTTGCTGCATACCTCGGTTGTAACGAGTGGTTATTTCAGTCAAAGTTGCCCTTCTATCAGCTCGAACCAGTCTGGCCATTCTCCTCTGACCTCTGGCATCAACAAGGCATTTCCGCCCACAGAACTGCCGCTCACTGGATGTTTTTTCTTTTTCGGACCATTCTCTGTAAACCCTAGGGATGGTTGTGCGTGAAAATCCCAGTAGATTAGCAGTTTCTGAAATACTCAGACCAGCCCTTCTGGCACCAACAATCATGCCACGTTCAAAGTCACTCAAATCAACTTTCTTCCCCATACTGATGCTCGGTTTGAACTGCAGGAGATTGTCTTGACCATGTCTACATGCCTAAATGCACTGAGTTGCCGCCATGTGATTGGCTGCTTAGAAATTAAGTGTTAACGAGCAGTTGGACAGGTGTACCTAATAAAGTGGCCGGTGAGTGTATATCGCTTGAAATCAGCAGGTCAAATCTGATTGGCTGCTACAACAAAACTGTGATTGGTCACTTTACATGTCAATCAAATGGTCTAGTATTATTTATTTACTATTATTTTATATTTTAATATTTTTAATTATTTTAAATTTAATTTTAATTTTTGTTTAACCCTCTGGGGTACTTCGGGACAAAAATGTCCCGAAGCCTTTTTAATTTTTTTTTTAAAAATTGTAGCTTCATCGGAATGGTCCGAAACTTGGTGACTTTTTTGGTACTTGGTATATGAACACCCAAAAAAATTGGGGACAGGATTTAAAAAGTCTAAGTGGTCGTAAAAAAAAGTCACACTCAGGACCTTCGGGTCAAAAATGACCCCCATAGGAAATGAATGGGAAATTGGCAAAAATGTGAAAATACAGAATTTTTTTGTGCATACAATCTACAAAACAGCCAGGATGCAGAAAAAAAGCATACAACAGTGAAGGGGTGAATCTCTTAAAACAATGGGTGACAATTTTTTTTCCATTTGTTCTCTTTATAATGCAGTGTTCAGGTTTGACTGTATTATAAAGTAAAACTGCCACTTCAAATTACCATTTAAACCAACCAAATTTTTTTTTTTTTTTTTTTTTTTTAATTACAAAAATAGTCTTTGAGAATCTGTTATTATATATTCAAATCAACAACCTGAAAAAAATTAAACAATATGTGAAAAAATCACTAGAGTGTTTCTACCATAGGTTTCTACAGAGAGCTGTAAATCCACTAGTGGTAAAAATGTGCTATTGCGTGATAAAAATGCTCAGTGTGTCCACCAGATGGCTCCGATCTCATTTCAAAAATTGCTTTTATGAGGCCTAGACTTGACTCTAAAATGAAATACAGCTTTAATACATTTTTTATTATTATTATATATATATATAAATTTTCTATTACATTCAATGGGGAAAAAATGGGTCTTAATTATTGCATAAATATGAATTATAAATCATAAAATTATCTCAAAACACCAAAAAAAGAAAAGAAAAAATATTATTGAACAAAAAAATATTTAATTGATTTTACTCAAATAAAATGTATCTTAATGCTGCCCTCCGGGTCATTTTTGACCCGAAGGTCCTGAGTGTGAGTCTAAAATGAAGTACCCCAGAGGGTTAATTTTAATTAATGTGCTTTTGTTATTATTATTATTTTTTTTTGTTACTGTTTAGGTTTATTTCCAGTTTGTAATTTTAGTGCTTCAACTTAAAATTATAATTAGCTTTATTTAAATGAACAAAAATGTTTTTAATAGTTTTAGAACAGTGGAACAAACTTCATACCCGTCACTCACACGAGATCCACCAATAGCAAACCACAACCATCCAATCAATTCCCCACAGACAAAATCAAGCCCCGCCCACATTTGTTCTTGTTCCGGAAGCGTTTCACTCAAATATACGTCACAATAAAGAAGAAAAGATTTTTGCAACTTCCGTTTCATGCTGACTTAAACAAACAAACAAACAAACATGGCTCCGTCGAACAGGACTGAGGACTCATTTGTCCTTGCCGCATGAACATTTACTCCCACTGTCTCCCAGTATAGGGTTGATCTCGCTCATGGATTCAGAAAGGAATCGATGCTGATTAGAACCTCCGATCCGAAGGGAAGGACTCTGGGTAATTGTTCTGGGAATCACAGGAATGAACAGCCTCCATGTCTTCTCAGCTGTGATGTTAAAGACTGGCAGTCACGCGTCGGTGTGTGTGTTTGACAGCTAACATGACAAGTTTCGCTTCACTGGACAACTAAATTAAACATTTATCTATTTATTTATCTCTGGCAGATTTGCCATTTCAGTTCATAGTGACAAGTCAAAGTAAAGTGTTTTTTTAGTTACATTATATTTCTTTAAGACATTTTTGTATTTTTTTACACAAAAATTCATTAAATTGTAAATTCTGTCATTAAGTGCTATTGCCCTTTTGTCATTCCAGATCATATTGAATATATATGTATATGTGTGTGTGTCTGTGTGTGTATATAATTTAAATATTTTTGTAGAATTATTTCTTATGCTCATCTCTTTTTTTTTTTTTTTTTTTTTTTTTACCATTTTTCCATATTTACAGGTGAAACTAAAAAAAAATTAGAATATCATGCAAAAGTTCATTTCATTACATGCAAAGTAAGATATATTTCAATACTTTATTTGTTATAATTTGGATGATTATGGCATACAGCTATGAAAACCTTTTCACAATATTCAAATTTTGAATTTGCCATAATCAAAATTATAACAAATAAAGGCTTGAAATATCTCACTTTGCATGTAATGAGTCTATATAATATATTAGTTTCACCAAGTTGAATTACTGAAATAAATGAACTTTTGCACGATATTCTAATTTTTCAACTTTCACCTGTATTTATATTTAATGCACAGTCTAAGTAGCTGGGCATGGTTTACATTTCACTGCAAGTTATGTTCTATATTTAACTATGTGTAATCTTGACCAAAATGCTCCATAAAGTTTGTTCCCCTGGCTATATTAAAAGTGTGGTAAAGCCAGTTTGTTTATTTGTTTATTTATTTGGATCCCCATTAGCTTCCACAATGTGGTTTAAGTTGTCAGTGAGTGCAGACTTAAATGTCGGTCTGTTCCTCTTTTAATTGTTTTTCCTGTTTTGTGTTCCATTGAAAACATACAACATGAGGGTGAATATTAAATTATTTTCATTTCTGTATGTATTCCTTTCACACACTTGAAGTCGAAACCTCCAGCCTCTAATCGGCTGTTGATCATCGTCAGCTTTAGAAACGTGTCATTTAAAACATCTCTTAACACACATCTGAAAGTTTAAAGAATCTCTGCTAACGTTTCAGTTGCTCTACAGTGACATGTGTCACACTTGCACTTCATATATTTAAAAAACTAAGACTAAAAAAAAAAGTGTCTGAATTGAACGGATTAGGGCCAGAACTGGTGTATTTTTTTTCTTGGAGTTTGAGGTTGAAAGTTTGACTCATTAAAAGTAAGCAATCTAACACACACACACCTCACACCACACACACACCTCTCACACACACACCTCACACAACATCGCAGCCAAAGCACCACACACATCTTCATCATTGTATATGCAGTAAAACATTCTCGTTTTTCGAAGCTCTCTTGATGCCAGAATAAACAGACTGATGTGTTTTTTCTTATCCTAAAGTAAAGACTTTTCTAACTACTTATCTAACTTCATTAAAATGTCCTTCTGGGAGTGAGACGAGCATCTCTGACTGAAGGTTTCGTGTGTTTCGTCTGCTTTGGTTGTTTTGTTTAGGCTGAGAGCATTATTTTACAGTTAACTTGCTTGGCAGGCCTTGAAGCTGCTATTCATATTTCATATTTATGAAGTTGCTTAAATGCAGCAAGCTACTTTTTTCATTTAGCAACTTTCTCAATTAGAATACAAGATGTATTCAATTTTAATCCTTATTTTTCATTTGTACAGTTTAATGCAGATTTTACAATGATCTAGTTTCATACTGTAAAACAATGTCAATTAATCACAAATTATCAGAATGTACTACACTTTACAAAACACAGTAAAGCTCTTTGACAAATTATTTTTTGAATAAAAGCATCTGCTAAATGCATAAATGTTCACTCCATTAATGATCTGGAGCCGTATTCACAAAGAATTTTATCTTCCCACTGGGAGTACTCCTAAATCGCACTAAAATATTTTAGCTAGGAGTTTTCTCTTAAAAGTTATTCACAGCGCCTTTCAGACCTACTCTTAGTAAAAAAAAAAAAAGACAACTCCTAAACTAAGAGTGAGTCTTCGTTGCTATGGATGACGTCAGTTCTCATGCACGAGCTTCCTCGAGATGATCACGGTGATTGGTTGTTAGATGACAGGGCCATCATGCGGAGCATAACACAGACGCAACAAATCATGGAATTACGACATCTAAATATGTCTGTGTCCTACACTAAATAATAATAATGTCATCGAAATGCATATATAATGACATGTTTGTGCAGGCCCCAGTGAAGTGTAATTCTAAAAAGGCAGAGAGAGAGAGAAAAGTCGTGAATTAAATTAAATTAAATCAAGGTAATACCCCAATGAAAACCGCCACTTGCCTAATAATGAAAAAATGACACTTGCATTAACACTTGCTTGGTTAATTGGTTGGTTACATCCCATTAGCCTAATAGACTACTTAAAGCAAGGAAATGTTGCTCCTATTGAAGTAATGTAATAGTTGAATGACGGTGGATGATTAACTCGCCAAAATGGAAAAGAAAGCCCAACTGGACGCAGGATCAGTTACTGCTGCTGGCCCAGCTGCAAAAAAAAAAAAAAAAAACATAATAAAAGGGAAATTCGGCACTGGGATATCAAGCAAAACTAAGCGAATGGGAGAGGGTTTGAGGGTTTGTGAGAGGTCTTAGTGAGTTAGGAATCCTCTTGACTTCTTTTAAGCTGTCTCAGACTTAGGTGCTACTTTTAGGGCTAAAATGCTTCGTGAATTACTCTTAGTGAAAAAAATCAGGAGTCCTAAAGTTTGGAGTGACACGCCCATTATTTTTAGGAGTTGCTCCTAAATTCGCCAGTTAAGAGCTACTTTTAGCCTTAAAATTCTTTGTGAATATGGCCCCTGATCATTTAATAATATGCACAACATAATATATATTGATATGCAGCAATATCTATATGCATATATTTGAACTAAAACATTTTAATACAAAGAAATACTACACAAAGGCTTTAATGAGCATGCAATGCAAATTAATTATTAAATCGAGTTTTTGAGATGATTCTCTGAACGGATTCGAACGGAATCAAAATCTTTTGCTACTGTAGTTAAAATCTGAAAAAAGAAAAGATTGTGTAACAAGCACTCAATATGAAAATGATGAACAGCAAAAAATCATCCAAATTTAACCAAATTAAACCAAATCATTCTGATGAGTGACTCAGGGTTTCAGAACCACCAAATTTGAGATGCTGTGACGCGATTGGTCCGCTGGTTAGTCCAGTTATAAATGCTGGGTTGTTTTAACCCAATTTTGGGTCAAATACGGAAAAACCCGGCCATTGGGTTACATTTTTTAATTAAATTTTTAACCCGTTTGGGTTTGTACGTATTTGACCCAAAATTGGGTTAAACAACCCAGCATTTTTTTGAGTGCAATCACAGTTTTTGTTGCGCATCGAGGGATTTATTCAGTAAACGTGTTTCCATCGAAGTTTACGCTCATGTCTTCTTATCAGATAAAACGCATGTATCCTCCTCAATTGAGCGCAGAAGTTTTTATGCACATTTCATTGCACACTGGCATTTCCATCCAGCAGTTTTTTTTTATTTCACCTCCCAAAATGCACATGAAAATAGGTGGATGGAAACATACCGAATGTCACTTAATTTTATTTCACCATCCAAGTCATTGCAAATATTAAACATTTCATCCTAACTATGTCTCTCCCCGTACCTCTCGACTTTCTCTGAATTATAATGTGCCAAAAGCCTGAAGGGGAAGGAGAGTCTAAGAAGAGTCTAAACGCAGCTGAACATGTTATGAATCATGTGACAAGCACTTTTACACACTACATCGACCTTCATATGGATTATGTAATTCAATAAAGATGTTTGGCCAACAGCACAACATGTATCAGAAATCCCCTGAAGAAAAGCAAAGGTGGACCTGAAATCATCTCAGGAGAGGAAGAAACGCTACAGGGACAAGCTGTCGGAAAATAATAAACCATAAACTATATTATATACATGTAATACTGCTGTTGTGCGAGATTCAATCCTCTCACAGGATCCAGACCCCCTTGGCCATCAAAACAACTAACTCCAATGTATATGTACATGTGTTTATTTGTATTATTTACAATGGTTTATGTAGTTTTAACAATGAAAATGGGTTAACAAGTTGCCAAATCGAACTCTAATGTCTCTTTCTTTCTTTTCAGTTGCCATGCTAACGATCCGCCTTGCTTCCTGACACAAGCTGGTTCACATAATCACATCTAAACATTACATTTCATGCTTTTTATTTAGATATATAAAAGATATACTTTGTTCAAAATCGATAATGATGTTTGTTAAAGGGTGCGCATTTATTACACTAAAGGAACCACAACATAACAAGACAACTTATTATACAACAAGATTCAGCTCAATGTTCAATTGCAGTGTTTTTCAGAGTTTTTTAGACTTATCATCTTCAGATTTTAAATATAATACTACGGTCAGACATGTGGCTTTAGCTGCAGTGCATTTCTAAATTGATACAATGCCTACTTCAATATTATTTTTATGAAGATATTTCATAAAAATACATTTCTAATAACTTTGAAGCTATTTATACAAACAAATTTCATTATGACAATACTTCTAAATTTACAATAAACTGCCAAATGTGAGCTTTCGAATGAGACCATATTTGTGCTTTTAGTGCAAAGGTTTCATGAACTGTATATGTTTTATGGTGCGTTCACGTGCTATGATAATTATGGTAAATACCAAAAGTCGACGTGGAAAATGCACATGAACACCCCCTCATGTGGTATTTTCCACTGGGCAGCTCGTAGAATATTTTGATGCACGAGTTGCCGAGATGAGATAACCTTTGACCTTTTCAAAATGGCGGAGAGCAATGCGAGAGTCGTGAATGGTAAAAACTACTATTGTGTACTATTCATGATCTAAAAAATTGTATATACAGCATATTATTTACCGTTTGAGTTTTGATAAATCATCTTCTTGCTGTAGCAGATGACTTAAGCAATTCAAAATAGTTTTAGCTAAATAACAGGTCTGGATCTCCATCTTTTTACCACATTACGACAACAAAAGCACTTGAACGCAACACACTATACCAGTTCACAAGTGGAAAATATCATATTTTTCCATAGCACGTGAATGCACCATTAGTTTGGGTATTCTGGGGATCTTTCAGAAGTGGGGGTGCTGGCTAACAGGTTAACAGTTGACATGACCTGGGAAAGTTGAAATGACTTGTACAGCCAGTTTAATTACTCTCGAGCAGCTGAACTCAAGTATTTAAGCTGAAGTAGGTGAAAATATTTTTTACAGTGTATATATATTTTTCTATATTTAATTGAGAATGACAGAAAAACACATACATGGACAGAGTGAATTGAAACTCTTTCTTTACCTGAGTCGATGGCGATGCTATAGGGCAGTTTGGGTCTGTTGTCTTCACACACGTCATGATTCATTGATCACTGCAGATCCTCTTCAGCCTGAAGCTCTTTCACTCACTGATGTCGTTACTGACAGATAAACCAGACACTTTAGCATTCATGCTTCATTCGACCAATGAAACTATAAATGAAAATCAGTTGGTGTTGATTTTTAGTATGACATTTGTTGCTAAAATGCTGGTCTGACGCATATAAAAAAGGCTAGATGTCTCGTCCGCGCTGCTGGCCAATGGAGGTCGACGTCCGCACCTGGCGGCCATCTTGCCACAGGCAGCTCGCTCACTCGTGACATTGTGTTTTAGTGGTGCATGTACTTTTTAAATAACCATAACTTGCACAATTTTCTACCGATTTTCAAACGGTTTGGTTTGTTATAAACATCAGAGATGTAGTTATGACACTGCATACTTATGAATAATAAGTGTATAAATAAATAATCATCCAGAATTATAGCCACGTTAATAATGCTTGTAAGAAACCAAACCGTTTTTAAATCCGCCAAGATTTAATCGAGATAAGAGTATTTGTGTTCGTGTTACATCAGGCACCATAGAGCCCGCCAGAAAGCTTGCCTGTGACAAGATGGCCGCCGGTGATGACGGTAGAGACTCCGCCATAAGACATCTAGCCTTTATTATGGATATCTATGATCTGACGCCCCAGAGGTCAAAGGTCAGGTGTCAACGCTCCAGAGCCAAACAGGAAGTGACAAGATATTTTGTAAATAAAAGCACACCTATAAAGCCTTTAAGTTCACAAAATAATGTGCATTCTAAAACAATAACCAATAGTTTATAAAGTTGCATGCACATTCATGTTTTCCACTGTTATAGCGCCACCTTCAGTTCTAATGAGATTATTTCAGACATTAAAAAGTCCTTAGACCCGCCAACATGATTTACTGATGACTGAAGGATGTAAGTGTGTGATCGACTGAATTAATTAATTAATGCACTGGGATAATTATAAATAATTGAATTATGCATGCATCATCTCTTATTTTCAGTGCCTTGTTTTAACCATCTGCTGTAACCGAACAAGATGATTATGCACACAGGAAATATAGGAAACATATATAATGACTATACATACATGCATACATTATATATATATTATCAAGGGATAATTGACGACGCGGGCCGTTAAATAAAATAAAAAGGATTAGAAACAGAATGCACACCCGAGGTGGCTTATTCTATGGTAACCACACCTCAAAACATTGTTCAGATGATGTATTTCAAGACATTTGTCAGGTTTTTATCCTTAAAATGCACTTGTGTGTAGCACTAATTTCTCACGCATCTCATCACACGTCTCCGTTGCTATTTCCAAAATGTCATTTTAGTGCTAGTAACGTAGGCTTGAGCCACTTATAGCAGAGAGAGAGAGAGTGAGAGAGAGAGAGAGAGTTATCAAGTGTGTGTGCAATATCTGAGTCTGTGTGTCTCTCAACAGTGTTCAGCAGCGTCTCTACTAATAGTGAAACTGTAAGTTATCGGCTTCAAGAACAGCGCTGTTATTCCCTCGCTAGTGAGAAATTCATGTATAGCTTTTAAGTTGTTAAACTATTTTACTGATTAAATCATCAGAGCAGCGCTGACAACACGTTTCTGTGCGAGTGTGTGTCCGTATGTGTGTTTGAGCGGGAGGAAGAGAGTATGTGCTTTCCGTACATAATAAAACATAAATTTGTGGGGGAAAAAAACATGGAAATAATTTGTCATTTTTATCCTATTGTTTACTATATTAATTTGCTTGATCAGTGTCGTTGTGGGTTTTGGTTCTTTTGCTGTTGTCGGCTTTAAAGACCTTTTGAAATAACTGAAATCATTTGGCCAAGTGACAAGACCTGCTCTCTCTCTCTCTCTCTCTCTCTCTCTCTCTCTCTATATATATATATATATATATATATATGTGCGAGGCTGTTGTCCTGTGAGTGTGTCTTTGTGCTGATGTAATATGGTCTTTGGCCGTTTGCTGACATATCTACAGCATTACTGATGGTCTCATCACAAAGCAGCCCTGCTCGGTGAAACATTACCTCTATTTGTGCCGAGACACCTAAAGAAGACTTTGGCGAAGTTGAAGTCATCCTTCCATTCAGACAGTTTTGCTTCCTGCAGTATTTGTGCTGGATGACAACCTAGATAACATATATTAGCAGGGAGAAAAGCTCAGAGCTGTTTCTGTGGAAGGTTATCATCAAACACCATTTGTTGAGATACGCCACTGTACTGATAACAGCGAGTGAGCAATCGCTTCTGGAAGTTTCTCAAAAAAGGTCTCAGGAGGCCAACACTTTCCCAAATCCTCAAAGAAGAGTTTTGCTGAGAGATTACAATGGAAGATTTGCAGCCCTGTGATCAAAATGTAACAATGTACAGTTTGAAACCATGATTTGTGTTGTTATTTTCTAGCAATAAAGTCATTTAATTTAAAATAAAAAATATACATGCAATTGAATATGTAATTCAATTCTATTACATTTATTAAAGTGCCCCTATAATGCTGTAATATCGCCAGTTTGTGAGTATAAAAGGTCAAAGTGCACACAATTGACCGTTCGCAAAGACCCGCCCCCCTTAGTTACTGTCGCTATGTCCGACAAACTACGCTGCTCTCACACACACACATTCTCACGCAGTGAAAAATACATCGCGGGACTGACAACACGCTGACAGACAGGACAGACCAGGTTACTTTTGATATTAAACATATTAAACAAAGGCTCACCTTTCTAATTTGGTAATTTTTAAAAATAAATTTAAACAATAAATACCGTTTCGTGGCTCTTTAATGTGTCGTGACAGATCGCTGTAGACTAGAGCATCAGTTAAAGCTGCTCGTGATCCGATCATCTCTTCCTTCTAGTTCATTTATAGCATCAAATAAACATGAATGAACATAAGAAGGAATGTTGTTTTAACCGCGGAAAGGCGACAGTACACTCCGTTTTTCAGGTTCAAATCCTCCCATGTTAATCTACTAACTCTCCTGACTGCTTTGTCGGACAAAATGGCGGATGGCGAAGTTTGATTGGTCAGATTACCTGTCAATCAAGCTCCCTGCGAAGGCTCAATTCCGAAAAACCTGAACTATCTCAGTAATTCCAGAGCCATAGAGAGAAAGAGTTGCGACACTCTTTGATGTCGCCGCGACGTCCGTCACGTGGTTCATGTAAGCCCCAATAGTTCCAAAACGTACGCGGGCTGTCATGTTCTTCTATGGACAGACAGCAGCGATTGCATTATTAAACGGTAAATATAAAATAAAACACACACCCAAGTACTTTTTAAGCTGTTATTGCATTTTGTTAATGTCAGTTTTGCATTTGGAGAGGCAGGGTGATAACTTAGATAAGTTTTAGGCTATATTTTTGGAGGGAAAAGCTTAGTGTTCATGTTCGCATGGGTAGTAGCACTGGCTTAACGGCTCTAACTTAACTTTTCCATGTCATTCATCTGATGATGGATGTCTCATGATATTTATTTTAGCACAACTGGGCTGTATTAGGCTATTGATTCCCGTGATCTTGCTTATAAATACCGATTCAGCCATTAGCCTACCTTCGTGATCACGCAAAGAGGTCTGCAGTCCGTTCAGAACTCCAACCAACATAAAATATAAATAATTACGCTGTGCATGTTCAAATGAATGATTTAGGAGGGAAATAGACTGCTCCCATAACGTAGAAAGCAACGACTATACAGCAATGTTCGGTAAATATTCAACCGAAAAATATTCTTCATAAAATTAAACCGGAGAGATAGTTAATGAGTGAATTAACTATGTACCTAAATACATATAAGCACATATATGCATAACCCTAACCCATTTAAATAAATGAATTGTGTTTGTGTGTGTATATATAGTGTATATATATATATATATATATATATACATACATATAAAATATTATTAAAAATATTATATACATCAGGTTACCGTAAGTTAGCAAACGTTAGTGAAGTGTTGGTCACGTAAGCTATCGCTGCAATTAACCTATTATCTTCCAATAAACATTTACTAAAACTGGCTACATAAAATATAACTACAGACTAGATTCACGAGAGGTCGGCTAATGTGTGTAAAAGTAAAAAAATACAGTAATTTCATTCATTTACCAGCGAGCGTACTTCGGAAGCACTGCAAATGAATGGGGTTCAATGCTGGAACTCTCAGTGTTTGGAACTATTGGCCGCTCCACAAAGTTCCTATGGCGGTCTATGGGAGTGTCACAACTCTTTCTCTCTACGGCTCTGAGTAATTCCAGTCAACAAATGTAACAAATTTGCATAATTCGCATGGTATTCATTGGCTGCCTGCGAACAACACCCTCTTCGCCCCGCCCTCAAACACTGAAGCTGGTTTGTGTTGTGTACATGTTGAGAAAACACTGTTCTGCAAAAGCATATTCTCTTTGTAAACACGTCCAAATGAGGAGGATGTGAAGAGTCAGAGGTTAAAATACCACAGCGATACTACAGCAGTAGAACATTTGGTAACACTTTATTTTACAGTGTCCTTGTTACATTATGTTACATGTACTTTTCATAGCAATAACAGTAAGGTATGTATAATTACATGCAATAACCCTCAACCAAATCCTACCCTAACCCTACAGTAGGTACATGTAGTTCATTAATATTACTCAGTGCTTAAATATATAATTACACTGACAATGACATCTTAAAATAAAGTGTAACAAACCTTTTGTTGTGTTCATTTTACTGACGATTGACGTCCAATTTATTTAAAAAAAAAAAGAGCAATGGGCACCAGTTTGTACCCTATTTGTGGAAAGTGCCAGGAAATACATTTTAAAATACAAAAATCCTATTTTTTTTCCCGAGCTGAGCTTTGGTACTTATTTTCTTTGTTCTGACCACAGTTCATGATTCATTTAATGCTTTCAGTTTGGCTTTTTCATCTTTAGCCTGTAGCGGTAATACTCAGTGATGTGATGTCTACACTGAGAGCCAAATGAGAGACTTTTATAATTTATGCTCCATTGTGCAAATGTTTCATCCAGACAATGAGGCCATAAACCAATTGGTATTCATCTTTGGTCTAAGCTGCACAAATGTTGGTCTGATGCTAATATCATCGCTCCGAGATAAATAGGCACTCGAGCAGGCGAGTCACATTCCCCTTTACCGCTCGCCACCCAAAATATTCAGCTTTCCTGAACAGACATTAAAATCACATCTTATCATTGAGAGGGAGGCCAGAGATCAAAGCGCATGGAAATCATATTGAGAATGAACATTAGGAGCATTAAGAGCCCAAATAAACCAGGGACATTGAAAGCCCCGCTGATGTGAAGGTGCGATATGCAATTATTTCCCCCCTCAAAAAGTAATTTTACATCAAATGAACTGATAAAATATGTTTAAAGGAAAAGTTCACCCCAGACTGAAAGCTTCAAAAAGAATGCAAAAGAATCATAACCATATCTAGACAATAACTCGAGCGCTATAACTCTTCTGAAGTCATATAGTCAACTGTTGAACTTAAGAAACCGAATCAGTCGGATTTGTGAACGAATCTTTTAGACTGAATCTGGAATCTGGTTAGTCTGATTCGTTCAAAAGATCCGACTCAAAAGAATCATGTGTTCGTTCATGAATCAGTGGTCACTACTTCCCACATGAACTCTCATGCATCAATATTATCATCAATAATGACAAATCGAATGTATATGCAAATGTACAGTATATGCTTTTATGACATTTTAATGATACTTCTATTCACTTTTATTATAATTATAAAGAGCAGCAATGCAGGATATTAAAATCGCTAAAAACCACAACATGAGTGTTACTAACATTTATATTAGTAGTATACTATTTGGCCATTTCTAAGTATTTAAAAGGCATCAAATTTAAATTTGAATCTACTATCATTCATAATTAAAGCTAATTTTTGTTTATAATTTGTTGCGAATAAACATTCCTTCACATTTTCATGTGTAGAATGTGTGTTCTTGCACTGCACTCTGTTCTGGAAGGATCAGCTAGTGTAAAGACGCCTGGCAATAGGTCAAACTATGAAGATGGAGCTTCTTTAAGATTTTATATGACAACTGATGGATGGTTTCGGACAGATTCCTGCCCTCAGGATCGAGTCATCATCTTGCCAAGGTCAGGAACCATACAGCCATAACACCACAGGTTGACATATTATACAAATAACAAAACTATATACTGTACATATATATATATATATATATATATAATGTATATATTAGTGCTGTCAAACGATTAAAATATTTAATCGCGATTAATCGCATTCATTTCATAGTTAACTCGCGATTAATCGCACATTTTTATCTATTCTAAATGTCTCTTGATTTCTTTTTGTCCCATTATTTTTTGCTCATTTTAATGCTCTAATCAACATGGAAAAGTGGATCGGCTTGCTTTGTGCAAATGTTTTTTATTGAAAACAACATTGGCATATACTGTGTTCAGATCCAAATTAAACACGATTTAATGACTCGTAAACGTAAGTACACATTGATGGCCTAAGGCACGAAACGAGCGGTTTGTGTGAGAAAACGAACAGTATTTATATCGTTTTTACCTCTTGTAAACACAGCCATGTCCAAGTGATCTGAGGGTGAGGGCGCTTCGGTCTGCGCAAAATCCGAAATCTCTGTGTAAACAATGAGTGACGTGCACGCGCGAGAGATCACTTCCGGTGCCTTCCGGCGCTTGCAGAGACCGATGCGCCGGCGCCCTCAGATCACTTGGACGTGGCTGTGTTTACAAGAGGTAAAAACAATATAAATACTGTTCGTTTTCTCACACAAACCGCTCGTTTCGTGTCTTAGGCCATCAATGTGTGCTTACATTTACGAGTCATTAAATCATGTTTAATTTGGACTTCTCTGTGCATGCTCTTTGAGGTGGTGACCATAGACCTGCATTATATGACCGACAGACAACAACAGTTTGACCTAAAAATTTCAAAATTAAAACTACTGCGGAAACAAAGACACCTACATCTTGGATGCCCTTGAGGTAAGCTAAAACATACCAAAAATGTATTTCAAAGTGAACTATCCCTTTAAAGTTTGTGTAATAAATTCTATGTTGAATCAAACTAAATATTTATTTTTAACACTACTTTTTGTAATGTCTATCTGATGCTTTTCTGATTTAACACAATAATGAATTTCAATTTATATATATATATATATATAATGCAACACTTTTGGTCATATATAATGCAACACTTTGTCATACTTTGGTCATACTTGATATCATAAGCTTCAAATGAATGTAGGCAAATATGAAGTGTGAAGACTTTTTTTTTTTTTTTATCATCCAAACATTTTTTATCAAAAATGTGTTAAATGTAAGTCTGCTATCTAAAGGTTGCACTTCAGAGTATGTATTAATGTGACATTTAAAATTCAAATGGAAAAACAGAAAGAAAGAGAAAGCATTTTAGGGCTGAAATAAAGAGATTTACCTGTGAGTGAAAAGCACCGCTGAAAACGTGTTCATGATAATTAGTAGCCGACAAGAAAGAATTAGTGCCACATCATTTGAAGCACAACACTGAATCGGAACAGCATGTCACTGAATTCTTCATCATTCATTAGTTTGAGTAATTGCAAACAGCTTTCAGATAACACCGACAAAACCCAAGTCACTTATCAGAGCAAATGTTAGGCCTACTACACTCAACGGTGATGGCCAGAATTAGGCCCTATTTCACCATTCGCTCTGGTTTACAGAAAGCAAATTAAAAAGCTACAGAAGACATGAAAGCAAAGTCCTAATGCATACTGCAAATATCATCTGCTTTATTCACGCAGCACTGTAAGAAATTCACACTGTGTGTTTAGTGCGAGGAAAGTGCGGTAGAGACTTTAATCACGCTAAATGATTGAAAGCCTCTAACAGCGATGGTGCCTTTCTGAAGCTCAAGTCAATCAATAAGTAAAGAACAGGGAGAAGAGAAAGTCGAGAAACGTATCGCTCTCACACAGTGCACAGAAGTTCTGAAGAATCTCTTACTTTGAGGGCTGATAGTTGCAGACTGAAATAGAAACGAGCAGTTGTGGGTAATTAGATGTAATTAGCTTCATTGAGAGCGCCGTCAGTCCAGGGGATTCTACAGCACTGATCTCTGTGCAGTTCCACCTGTCGAGAACCTCAATTAGATCTGTCTTCATATAGGGACAATCATCCAGTAAGTATAGAGTGTTTTTCTCTTAATTCCCTATCAGGATCATCTAAAGACAAGATATATTTAAAGCAATGTTTACATTCAAATGTAATTGCAAGGCAGATGCTTTGTTTTCAAAGCAACATACAACAGAAGTACATTGGTGGAGGTGCAGGGATGCTGCTGGCGGATGCATTTATACCGTGGTTGTGAATAAATACCATATATTTGCATGATCACAACCCGATCACACTAAATGCGTCTCTATAGCACGCAGTGTGTTTATCGTGCAATTTATACGCGGAAATGAGTTTTTACGTGCATACACTCTAAACAATGCTGGGTTGTTTCAACCCAAATTTGGGTCAAATATGGACAAACCCAAATGTTGGGTTAAAAATGTATTAAAAAATGTACAGGTGAAAGTTGAAGTTGGGTTAAAATTTTAACTTACATTTTTAACCCAACATTTGGGTTTGTCCATATTTGACCCAAATTTGGGTTGAAACAACCCAGCATTTTTTTAGAGTGTAGGATAGCCTACGCATGGGTTGGTTAGGGTAGGTTTAGTAGTGGTGTGAGGTGCGTGTATATTATACGTTTGGGTAGAATTAGTGGTGTGGGGTGCGTGTGTATTACACTCAAATGAACTGCGTATCAAATGCACGCGAAAACTGCGTATCTTATGCACGTTAAACTCATTTTCGCGTATAAATTGCACGATAAAACACAATGGGTCTCATTCATGAAACATTCGTAAATATGCGAGTGATTTGCGCGTAAAGAGACCTTCCCGAAAACTCATCTCCTGATTCACAAATACTTCGTAAACGTCAGATATGATAGTGAAATGTGTGTGTGTGTTAATGAATTCCAATCAGTCGTAAATGGGATGCGCGTGCACGCTCATTCTCAATTAACATAAATCCCGCCCATTAAATCCGACTGACAACTATATATGGGCATCATATTATGACATGAATGCGAATGAAAAAAATGTCTCAGATGCAGAAATTAAAGTTTTATTATCAGAAGTTCATTCAAAACGCCACATTTTATTTTCAAGCGTACATAGTGGTGTATCGGGTCCTAAAAAAAAGGGAGCTTGGCAGCATATTACAGATGCAGTTAATGGAGTTTCATCTGTTAATCGAACAGTCCCAGAAGTGAGAAGAAAATGGTTCGACATTAAGCTTGAGAGCAAAAAACGAATTAGTTCACTTCAGAAAAATAGTATTCAAACTGGAGAAGGACCACCATCGCAGATGCTATTACTAGCTCTCATAATAAGAAAAACCGTATGTAATTACTATATATAATATTTTTTCAAAATGCTGTGCAAATATGTACCCGATTAAGGTGAATTAAAATGCAGCCTTAGTTATTAATGAGCAAAATGTTCGGATGTTAAACTCACTATTTACGCGTGGCTGGGAGCAGGTGAAGATTTCTTTCGTACCAACTAACATTTGGAAAATACGAACATTTTAATGAATCCGAAAATTTACGCCAGAACCACTTTACACACGATTTACACAAAAATTCGTTCTGCTCGTGTTTCATGAATGAGACCCAATGCGTGCTATAGAGACGCATTTACGTTGCATGTTCCAAAAACTAATATTTAATGTAAATGTAATATTTTATATTGAAAAAAAAGCATAAGAAATAGTACCAAAAGTAATATTTATATTTAAATAATAACAATATAATGTCTAATATGAATGTAGTATCATTTTAATAGGCTAATAATATAATGTTTAATGCTTATATCCTGTAATAAAGATCTATGGTCTTCAGGTTCATGTACACTTTTGATTGTGTTTCATGGTAATGAAATTTAATTTCCATTTGAACCAAGTGAACATATTTTGGTAAACTCAATTGTTCTCTGACAGTAATATTTGGGGATAGAAATACTTTTATTTAAAAAATACACATAAAAAAACTATAATTTGGTTATAATGATATGAATGCTTTTTTTAAAATCAACATTATTAAAGGGAAGGTTAAAGTCCAGGTAAGACAAGCTCAAGATTATAAATAAGGGGAAAGTAATTAAAAGAGTATTAGATGTATCTTTATGTGTGAAAACAGCCGTAAACACCTAATTAAAGGAACTTTACTGAACCTTGTAAAACCTGGTGTCGCTTAGCTGAAGAAATCGGTGCATTTGGATGCAATTTAAACGAGTCGTGAATTGCATTATTTTTTCCATAAGTGTCATAATGTTTCTTGAGGTGCAGTTTATAAGTGTTGATTATAACATTATATATATAAATATACACCCTCTGCATAAAAGGTTGCAGCGACCCTTTTGTCACCATCCCTTCACCGTGACACTATATCTGCTGAATTATAAATCATATCTATGCATTAGTGCCAGCCTTTCCCTGTTATTGCTCGCATGCATGCACTAGGCATTCATTATTCCCTCTCTCTTACACAGACAGACCAATACAGCAAGTATGCCTTCTATTGTATGTAATGGTACCCAGGAAGCTCATTGCATTTCATAATCTCCTCTCAAGTTTGTCTGCTATTTGAGTCATTTATCTGCTCAGTGCCGGTCTGAGCCGTTTATTCCCCGTCGGCAGGCGAGGATAGTTGAGCGACACACCGAGAGAATCAAAGATCTCACCGGGATCAGTCGCACTAACTGAGTCTTAACCGTTCCCGCTGCCGGCGGGACACTGCAGGTGAGACTCCTAATCTCAGTCGAGTTCACTTTCCCCCCGAGGCTGAAAACGCTTGCTAAATAATGGCTTTATGTTGCTTTTTAACACTTGTGAACTGCAAGTCTTTCATTTCTTGCCGTAGTCGTTCAGTCGATCTGAATCGCACCAAAAACTGTTGACTGAGTTCTGGATCTCTCCAGATAAATGATTTAAGAAAGATGAAATCATAGTTTGATATAGTTTTATTCTTCAAAGTGTTGCCAACAGTCACCCAAAAATATATGCTTTAATAAGTTTACAGTAAGTAACACTTACTGTACCAACACTAAATCATCCGTTTTCTCACTTTTCATCACTTTTTAATTAGCACTCGTGAGCTGTCGCTTTATAGTGTTTTCCACTTTATTAACATAGAATTTACACACACAGACACAGACACACACACGTTTTAAAACTTGATCCAAACCAGATCCGTGTTTGATTTAAAATCTGATGAAATTACGTTTTCAGTCTGAAGATTCAAATTAGTTTTGGGACGCAATACATAAGTATCATCGGTAACGCTTCCTTTTACAGTACAGTACTTACGTGTACTTACAGTGTACTTACCTAGAAAGTACTGGCTTATATATGGTAAGTACATGGGTTAGGGGTAGGTTCAGGGTTAGTACCTAGTTATTACCCAGTAATTATAATTACTATAATAAGTACATAGTAAGTACATGGGTAACAGGACTGTAAAAGGAAGCGTTACCGTATCATCTTACAAAGTAGTGCCGGAATACAATTTCACTCATTCTTTCCTCATGGCAAGTATATGCATGAATATGTGAAATGAATATGTCATTTATGGACCTGAGCAAATGCAAGTGAGAAAGTCTCTTGGCCTCATGCATGATATCATTACTTTAACAAATGATGCATTTATGATATCAACTACATAATGTCTGAACAAACGGCCCTAATATCATCACTTACAGCGTGACAGCGTGGAGGATTGATCAAAACTGATCTGATTATAAAACCTGATGTGCATGACGTGAAAGATGCTCTATTGGATCATTTATTGCAATGTTTCAATTAGCAACCTTCTCAATGCCTATAAACACCACCTTGTTATTGTCAGGACGTGGTAATAAATCAAGCACACCAGATCTGAAGGACATAACTTTTTTACAAAGTGAAATCCCTTCAGATGCATCTTTGGCTTCGAGGATTGGCAAAACATATGATTATTTCAAAAGCACTTGAGTCGCTGCAGCTGTGTGTATGCATGCCAAACACAAATCAACAAACACACTTTTAATGGCCCGTTGTCCATCAGGAGAGACTGTTGAAGCGTTCGCTGAAGATTCAGTGGGACTCTCCACTCCAAACCAAACCAAACCAAACTACGAATAGCTCTGGTAAACCTGAAAGTATTTAAAGAGACAAGATAATGAATCGTTCTTTACCTGCATTTCACAACACTTCAATCACTGTCACACATGCACAGCGTGAAGGTATTTTATTATAGAAAATCTCCAACAGAGTGCCGGCTGTTGTCCTATTCAGCCGGAGCAAATCTCAATTAAATTAATCTGAATAGGTGCCATTCTCCGTGCTTTATTTAAAGGAATATGTTGAAGGTGTCGTTGCGGACCGGATTCCTCAAGGTGCCGCGTTTGCACAGAGCTTGAGGGAATTTCTCCACCCAAATGTAATCATCCAGAAGCACATTTAATTCCCCGTACACAAGTGAATTAGGGCCGAGATGCGTACGCACAAAGAGGAATATGATAATGGAGAAAGCGGAGGAACTGAGGATAATTTTTAATAAGGTGACTGTCCGAATAATTCGTTTAATAAACTGTTATCAGAACGTACCGTTCGACCCCATGAAATTGCAAGACAATTACGGCTGCAGACCTTTTTTTTTTTTTTTGACAATTTCATATGCAGGTTCACAAATTAGTACAAAATGAAAGAGTAAGGACTTGAAAGGGGCTTTTTTTCCCCTCCAGTTAATAATTTTGACACTGAAAAGTGCTGAAAAGTTAAATAATCATCCAGGCCACTGGTCCAAAGCACTCAAACCTTATAATAAAAGACTAATATTGGGTGACTAAACTGAATGCATTGATTTTTTTGTTTTCTGTCTTTAGTGATTGTTGGCTTTCTAGTTGTACAATATGAGCTTTGGTTAAAGTCAAGAGAGATTTTATGCCAGACTATAAAAATAATTAAATAATAAAAAAAGACTGCCTAAAAAAAAAAAAAAAAAAAAAAAGTAAAAAAAAAAATCAGATGCCTGATTTTTTTTTTTTTTTCAGGTGGCAAATAGGTTTAAAGACATCAATAATCAGGGCTGAGTTTGTCATTAGTATTGTAGAGGCTTTTGGGAAGTTCATTATTGTCTACTTCAGTGGTTCTCGACTGGTTTTGCCATATTTACATTTAACCAAACACAGAAGAAGCCAAAAAAGCCGAAGTGCATAATTTTGTCCAATGTTAAAATGTTTTTTCCCCGCTATCCAGCTTAAATTGCAGTCAAGATATTCATGCATGATTCCTCCAACAGAAACATTAGCTAACATTAACTAATAATGAGCAATATCATTTTTGTTTAATAATTTTTGAGTTAATGTAAAAAAACATAAAAAATCATGCTTTTGTTAATCATAATTGCGAAGTATCATTGAAATGATGACATTAATTTGGGATTTTTTTGTAATTATGAGTAAAAATGATAAATTAGGTCATAATTCTGTAATAGAAAGTAGTTATGATTTATGTCAAATAAGAAAAGTTCTTAAAAAAAAAGATGACTGATTGAAATATTTTCAATTTCACATAGTGCATTAACTAAAGTTTAACAATTGTATTGGTAAATGTTGAAATAATCATTAAGATTAATACATGTAATACAACTATTAATGTATAAGTTGTTAGTTCATGCCAACAAATGAAACTTCTTGTGAAGTAAAACTGTCTTCTACAGTTTTGGGTCGTGACCCACCAGTTAAGACCCACTGCTCAATAGTATATAACTAATGATGAATAATTGACAACGGTGAGTAAACTTCGTCCCAGACGGCACATTGCAGTAGCCTATATGTCTCAGAGAGGCTGTTGAAGATCAGCATTACCTTTTCCTTCGGAGCTGAATGAGATTTTCAAAGAGTTTTTCGTTTCTTTAGTTCAAAAGCCCATCTGTGACGGTACAAAATGCGTCGTCGGATAATCAATCCGACAAGCTGCATGAGAACAGACACAGCAGCTCAGCCAACATCTACAAATGAACTTACAGGAACTGTTGGTTTTTGAACAATCAAACATGTCTGTGCAAACATATGCGGAGAGACACGGCGGAACGTTATTAGACAGATCAGGAGATCTGAAGTAGCGCACACATATGAGGTTTTAACATTCATAACATACGGACAAAAACAATGTGCAATTATGCATCTCGGCTCCTAGTGAAAAGGGTGACAGGAACAGGAGGACCGTGACGAACGGAGGCTCAGACGCTGATGCAAACGTATGTCTCATCACAGGACTTCCCCAAACACTCGGCCCTGTATCTAATGGCACTGTCAGGGAGAAACGGCAAAAACACAAGACGGGAGATCAGGGTTCGGACGGCCTAGACAAATGACAGAGGTTAGGAGTTACCCGGAGCATCTTTCATTCCCAGCATCCGAGCTCTCGCTGAAAGGAGAGATGAGAAAGAGAAGAAAAATTGAAGGTATTGTAGGGCGCTCGCACTATGTATGCATTAGAGAGGAAAGCAATATGCACTTTTACATTTGATGAATGACTCTGCTGGGATATCTAATCCTCTTCCTCCATCACCTCTCTGAAAAAGAAAAAAAAAGATTAGCGCAGGCTTATTTTAGAATTCAACTCCCTTAGTCAACATCTATTTTATCCATGCAAACGAGACGGGAATTAAAAGTACATTCGCTGAAATATCACACTATTGGATTTGTAATGAAATGATATTCATTCAGGTTTGCAAGACAGTGAGCCGGTCCAAAGATACAGAGAGTTTTATATTTAATGGCATGAAAAGGCCTCAATTTAATTCCTTTCCTCATCCCTGCAGCTAATAGAAAGCAGGATCTTTAGTGTAAAAACACGGGGAGCAATGCTGGCGAAGCTATTCTGAACTACAGCTACCTCAAAATGAAGTTAATCTCCAGTTAATTTACTCCGGTGTTAGTTGCATGACAAGGTGCAAGCACAAAGAAAAATGGCAAGGTGGCATTTTTTATTACACCGCTACTGGAAAGTAACACTTTTTCTATTGGCAATAATGTCATGCTACTGAAAACTGTAGTTATTGAAACCAATCCACTCCAACATACAGTTGGTGTTTCATAATTGATGTGTGATGTGCTAAAATCATACTAGCTCATTCCTCATGCTATTTAGACAATAAAGGTAAAGACAAGAGTAGTTAAACTTGATGCCTGCAAGCACATCTTCAACATGTGCAGTTGTCACCTATAACATAACTAGCTCAACTTGACCTGACCTTTACTTTCATTGCTGAAACCTAATCAGGTTTAATTCAGGCATATTGAAAAGGAGTGTTAAAGGGGCGGGGCCTGGTTGAGTTAGTTAGTAGTGTGTTAAACTGGTGGTTATGGTAAGGGGCGGGACATTTCCCAAACACACTCGAAGCGCTCGGCCAATCACAACACACTGATCTAGCTGACCAATCAGAACACAGTGTGCTTTTCAGAAGGAGGGGCTTCATAGAGACTGGAAGTAAACAGAGCGTTACTGACAGACTGGGAAGAGAGGAGCTGTAACAATGGTAAAGTAATGTGTTTTTGAACATTCAAGCATGAAAACATATTCTAGTAGAGGCCAAAAACAACATCAAGACTTTGAAGGAGGGTATAATAGGTCCTCTTTGTCTTCAGATGTCTGACAACTTAGTTACTGGGTGAACTGCATGAAAACATGTCGAGGTCTTATCAGAACTGTCAAGAGAGAGACAAAATATTTAAAAAAATATATTGAAATGTGCAATAATATGATGCACACAGTATATATTTTGAAGTATATATTGTCCAAATATTCCAAAACAGAATATGCATAATATATCTCAAAATCATGGAGACAAAAAAAAAAAAAAAAAAAAAAAAAAAAAAGTGTTATTACCGCTAACTAAAACTATTAAAAACAATTCTGTTAATTGAAATAGAGCTGAAAAAAAAATTTATTGTGAAAAAAATTGAAATGTTGCCTTGGCAATAAACTAATAATTTTAAGTTAAAGCTGACACTGAAATAAAAATTAATTTAAAACTAAAAATGAGCAATATAAAAATTTAAATAAAATGACAAAAGCACATAACAAAATAATTTTTTTTTTAATGAAAAGCTAATTAAATATATATATATATACACACACACACACACACACACAGACACAGACTGTACATAAGGCACCATAGAGTTTTAGTCCATTCAATTATTGGTCTTTAGTGCACAGCATAAAGTGTAGTGTTTTATGAGGCTACATTATCTATGCTAATGAGTGGTTGCTGGTTAAACCCGCTGTACTCGAGCTGCTTACAGTCTAAGCCTCGCATCATGGAGGGGTGAATCCGGAGCCAAGGATGTCTACATTACCCACTGACGTCTGATCCCGCGGCTCAATACAGGATTACTGGAAAGAGGACAGTGAGGTCATGTGCAATTACTCAAATGAAGCTCTGCAAATGGCACTACATTAAAGCCCCCTGAAAAAATCCAATTACGTCAAGCCTTGACGACTGTTAACAATTAAAGTGCCAAACATTATATGGGATTTGGGATAAAAAGGTTGCTAGTTCGACTTGGGATAAGTGTTAAAATATTACCATGCTTTTGAACATATCATTACAGAAAATAAGTAAATAAAGAATCATGTTTATAATGTTTAACAGCTTATAAAGAACATTTGTGGTGACAGTATTATACAATAGATTATAAAGCACAATGGATTATTAAAGAGTTTATATGCCTTGATTTGTTTTTTTGGCTCTACAAAAAAAGGTTTTCATCCTTGAATGTTCAAAAAACACATTATTTTCCTCATATTCTCCATTGTTGCGGTTCCTCTCTTCCCAGTCTGTCAGTAACGCTCTGTTTACTTCCTGTCTCTATGAAGCCCCTCCTTCTGAAAAGCACACTGTGCTCTGATTGGTCGGCAGTGTGTTCTGATTGGTCAAGTGCTTTGAGTGTGTTTGGGAAATGTCCCTCCCCTTACCATAACCACCAGTTTCAACACACTACTAACTAACTCAACCAGGCCCCGCCCATTTATTCTGCGTATTAATTATTTAAATGAGGAATATCGTGACGTGTTTCGTTCCAGGAAGAAACTCAAGACTACAATGGAGGCGTTTCAGGAGTTCAGAATGACTGACACTGATATAGAGAATAACTCCTGCTGGAGGGACTCTTTCAGCAACAACACTAAAGAAAGTTGAACATGTCAAAAAAAGCATAATCGGTACTTTTTAAATGTTTAGTCAAATGGAGTACAAAGAGTTTGGGTGGAGCATGATGATCAAATCCAGCCAATCACAACACAGGAGCATGCATATATAAACAACAGTATTTTTTGTTGTTGCACACTGAAATGGCGACGAGCTTCTGTCATCTAGTGTACATGCCTTCACTGAACTGTGATCAAAATATCATACAGTAGTGAATTATAACAGTTGCATGTGACATATGTTAATAAAGTAATATCTTACAGTTGTCCAAAAAAATCACGTTTTTAAGCAGTCTTGTGTTCCCTGCCGGGCGTAAGTGTGCAGTTATCAAGGGCTTGAAGTTTACGGCAGGTAATACGTTTCAGAGGCAGTGGCTTCTCATGGGCCACATTAGCTGACACAAATCAATACCAAGACAGATGCTTCACAAGTTTCATATTTTCATTTTAAGCAATCACTTATTAATTTGTGTTCATATAAAAGCCATTTTTCTGTCCAAGGGTGAAGCTGAAGATTGTGCTGGAGGAAATGTAATGTTCATCGGGGATGTTTTTCAGAAGATGACATGAGACTTTAACCTCAGGCCCGAAGCTTGAATCTGAGAGACACATTTTTGGGGGGTTTAGACTCTTTTTTTTTTGGCACCGGACAAATTGAATTCTGGTCTTCTGCTCTGCTGAAATGGAAAGTCGCAGGACGCATTTTGAGGACGGGATGCCATGTTGATCTATTCACATCATCAATCAGTCTGGCACACCTTATAGAGGAAACTAGACTTTACATTTTCCTCAAGAACTGTGAGTGTTACGCGCCTGCTGCCATCATGCTAGGGTTTTGAGGGTGGTTGTCAGGGTGTTGCTATGCAGTTGCCATGGTGTTCTGAGTGGTTGCTAGGTGTCTGAAGTGGAGAGTATGGAAGCCTATTTCTACCACAAAATAAAAAAAATTACATGCTTTGGTAAATCATAATTATGAGATAAAAAGTAAAAATTATGAGATAAAAACTCCAAATGATGAAATTTCCAGTCAAAGTTATCAGAGAAAAAGATCATTGTTAGAGAAAAATATAATTATGACATAAAATGTAAAAATTATGTGTTATGATTACTGCATGAGATTAAGTTATTAGATAAAATGTTTAAACTGAGATGCTAAGTCAAAATGATGAAGTCAATTACTGTATGAGATTAAATTGTGACAAAATAATTACTGTGAGAAAACTCAAAATTATGAGATGCGTGTCAAAATTGATCATAATTGAGATAATAGTTATGAGATAAAAGTAAAATTATGACATAGAAAATCATAATTACTATATGAGATAAGAGGAAATTATGACATACATAATCATAAATAATGAGATACAATGTTGAAATTGAGATGCTAAGTCTATTATGAGATAAGTCACAATTTTGACATAAAATTATGAAGTCAAACATACTGTATGAGATAAACAAAATTATGGCATAAAAAAATCATAACTATTGTATGAGAACTCAAAATTGAATCATCTGGCAGATAAAATGTCAACATTGAGATAAAAAAGCCACAATTGTGTGATAAAAAGTTGAATTTATGACATACAAAATCATAATTACTGTATGAGATGATTTAAAATCATAACTATGATATAAAAAGTTGCATTTTATTGTTATAATTACGACTTTTTTGTCAATGTGGTGTAAATAGGCTTCTATAAAATCACTTCCCATAACTATGAGCAACAGTAATAGAGAAGTTTGCTTAGCAACACCACTCTTAAAATGAAAGTGTTTTTTTAAACTGCAGCGATTACAGTAAAGAAAACTTGATTTAATCACGAGGGCCAAGAAAAAGGAGTCTCGGTGAGCTTTGCCACGGAGGAACTTTCTAATCAATGAAAACGCAGTGTGTGATTGAGGACCGGACGGATAACAAAGGCAAACAAGAACGCCGGCCGCTCGTTTTGCTTTGTGAGATGACAATCGGCGGTGACACACAGCGACTACGCTCAGCTTCCAACACAGGACACTTTGTCATATCCACTCAAAATGAAATAAAACAGCAGGACGGCTCAGTACAACAGTTTAACCACACAGAGAGACAAAAAGACAGTTGGCTGTGAACGCATTACGTTGCGTTAGAGACCGCGGCATGACATTTCTATGTACATCTGTTCTTTTCTTTGTTCGAGCAAAATATTTTTTTCTAAATTGGTAATAATTTTCTGTAAAAGGAAAAAAACAACACAGAAATATATGTGATGTCTTTGTTGTGTGTTTTTACTTACTTTTAAGCACTTACACAATGACTTCCTCTAAGAAAGAAAATGAAATCGCTTAATATCTCAGTTGTTACTCATATATGGCAATTAGATTAAATTCGTTTAAAGGGATAGTTCACTTTGAAATTAATTTTTGATATGTTTTAGCTTACCTCAAGGGCATCCAAGATGTAGGTGTCTTTGTTTCCGCAGTAGTTTCAATTTTGATATTTTTAGGTCAAACCGTTCTTGTCTGTCAGTCATATAATGCAGGTCTATGGTCACCACCTCAAAGAGCAGCACAGAGAAGTCCAAATTAAACATGATTTAATGACTCGTAAATGTAAGTACACATTGATGGCCTAAGACACAAAACGAGCGGTTTGTGTGAGAAAACGAACAGTATTTATATCGTTTTTACCTCTTGTAACACTCAGACCGATGCGCCGGCGCCCTCAGATCACTTGGACGTGGCTGTGTTTACAAGAGGTAAAAACGATATAAATACTGTTCGTTTTCTCACACAAATCGCTCGAAATATCAAAATTGAAATTACTGCGGAAACAAAGACACCTACATCTTGGATGCCCTTGAGGTAAGCTAAAACATATCAAAAAATTGTTTCAAAGTGAACTATCCCTTTAAGTCTCCTGCTTCACAGATGTTTCTCCTAAGAGAAAGAACCAGTAATCTCACACACTTCTCCTTCAGAGATCTCAACAATAGCTCAGTCTGACTCTACAGTGTGCTTACATTTTGCAATCACAAGTGAGAGAACTTAATATGAACCATTTTTTTATTTTTTGGGGGGAATGTGAGAATCTGAGAACATCTGCATCAAATTCATGACTATTGAAAACGTTTGGAAAATATTGAAAACTAACACTTTGCATTTGTTAACATGAAATACTTCTAAAGCATCTATTAATCTTAGTAATCCTATAGTGTTAGTTTCAACATTTACCAATGACTCTTAAAATGACAAGTTGCATCTGTTCGTATTATTTAATGGAGCTAACATGACCTAACAATGAACAGTTGTATTTTTATGCATTGCTCATTGTTAGTTAATGCATTAACCAATGTTAACTAATGGTGTAACGTAAGAACTACGGAAGCAATTGCAAGTAACAATATTTATTGGAAAACTCAGAACACAGTCCACAGACAGGCAAGGTTGAAAACTCAGTACACGATCCACAGACAGGCAGGTAAGTGGCGCAGGGACTCGATGGTCAGATGGATACAGTGCAGGTGAAGTGAGGTGACGATCAACAAGACGAATCCAGAACATCCACAGGGAACAACGAAGGATACTGGAACGTAGAGGGATCAAACACCGGACATCACAAACAACGATCTGACAATGGAGATGAGAAATGGGTGAGATTAAATAGACCGGGATGATAGACTGCAGCTGGTGATGAGTGATTACTGAATGAGCTCTGATGACCAGCCACGCCCCTCTAATCAGCACACACACACATGTAACAACAGAAACACGAGACATGAATGAGACATAGGATTTACCCACCGTGACAAATGGAACCTTGTTGTAAAGTGTTTTTGTGTTTCCGCCGGTAACATGTTACAATAAGGTTGCATTTGTTAACATTAGTTAACTACATTAGTTTTACTAAAAAATAAGTGTATACAATTTATTAATCTCAGCTAACATTAATTTAAGCATTTACTTATTCAAAATCAAAACTTGTATCCGTTCATATTATTTAATACATCTAAGCTAACATGAACAGTTGACAAAGATGCACTGCTCATTGTTAGTAAATGCATTATAATATAAACTAATAGGATCTTATTGTGAAGTGCTACCGTGTTGCAAGCAAAATACATTTAATATTAAGATTATTTCACATATATCACATATTTTTAGGCTATATCCTTCAATATAAACTAAGTGGTGGTTTAAAAAAGCAATGGTCACGTTGCATGTCGGTCAGACGGTTTATTCCAGTCTAATTGTGCATTTATTGACCAGAATAAGGCTTATTCTGGTCAATAAATGCTTATTAAGCTGCAGAGTGCATGAGTTTTGTGCCAGTCTAAAGTCTGCCAATGCAAGACTATCCAATATTAGACATTTGTAATGCGACTACACGCCGGCCGGCAGAGAGAATGTAAAAATAACATGCATTAGCAAGATGTAATCTAAAAGCCTTTGTGGTGTTCCACAGTGAGCAGTGTGTGAGGTCTCCGTCGACTGAGCGGACCAGCAGTGGATCTGACACACTCGCTCTGGACCTCGGCTTCTGAAGAGCACTTCTGTTTGTTTACTCGGAGGACTCAGATTGCTCGTAATGCTTGGTTAGATTTTCATCAGGAGCTCGCTGGAGGTCAGAGCCGAGGCCTGACCTTGGGTCCGCCAAGCAGTCGCTTTATACACACACAGAATTCAGTATCGGCTGAGGAAATCTGATCCTGGATCAGAAATCTTTTATAATAGCACATAGAGCTGCAGCCGTAGACTAAAACACCATCTCAGATCATTTGGGATTGTATTTACATCAATGCTGTTTAATATTGATTATGCAATCTGATAACACACTCGGTGCTCACGTTCTGACATGTATATATGCAGCATCCTTACCCGAGTAAAACTAAAGGTCCCAGGATACCATTACTGTATGATACTACAAATGATAATGGAAAACACAGCAACAGGGATGGGAAATATTGTTTTATATGGAATATATCATGTTTGGTTATACTCCTAAATAAATTATATAATCTAAACTAAAGCACCATAACAAATCACAACATGGTAGATGAATATGACAATCATTCAGTACCAGTGTATTATTATTTATGTAATATTATAGTTTTTTATGATGTTGAATTTTAATTTTAGTTAAATCGTTAGTCATTCTGTTGTGTGCTTTTGAGTTTTCTTTAAATATCCCCATTCAAATTAGTTTTAGTTTTTATTTCCACTTTTTTATTGTCTGAACTTCAACTTATTTTAATTAGCTCCCAAGGAAACAAAGTTTTTCATGTAATATATATTTTTATTTCAGCTTTTAATTGACAAAAAATGTTTTTAACAGTTTTAGTTTTTGTCACCTCATTGCTTTTCAGAACAAATACATAAAAAAAATACAAAATAACAAAAAAATACATAAAAATGCTGCCAGTATGCTCTCAACTCTATGTACTTAACATCCCAATCTTAAAAAAATTATATTTAGATATTTAGTCTGTCTCACAGTAATTGGATTCAGTGTTTTAGGATAAGTTTGTCGAATGCGTTCATCAGTCTATTTGTGTTCAATTGTCCATTCACATCTTTGCTGCTAAATGAGTTTGAATGCATGCAAATGTCCTGTCACTATAAACCAATGAGTGACAACAGCGACATTTTTCTTCACAATTATTAAAGTACCCCTCTTATGTTATTTTAAAGGCTCTTTCAATAGTTTTACATGCATCCAAGGTAAAAAAAAAAAAAACACACAAAAAAACCCAACTTAAAGGGATACTCCACTTTTTTTGGAAATAGGCTCATTTTACAACTCCCCCAGAGTTAAACTGTTGAGTTTTACCGTTTTCGAATCCATTCAGCCGATCTCCGGTTCTGGCGGTACCACTTTTAGCATAGCTTAGCATACATCACTGAAGTGGACAAGACCATTAGCATCTCTCTCAAAAAAATGACCAAAGAGTTTAGATATTTTTCCTATTTAAAACTTGACTCTTCTGTAGTTACATCGTGCACTAAGACCGACGGAAAATGTAAAGTTGCGATTTTCTAGGCTGATATGGCTAGGAACTATACTCTCATTCCTGCGTAATAATCAAGAAACTTTACTGCCGTACCATGAGTGCAGCAGGCGCAATGATATTATGCAGCGCAAACACAAACTTATATGGTCACGCAGGAAGTAACCTAGCTGGGGACTATTTTCAGGCGCTGCGTCATATCATTACGCCTGCTGCAGACATGGTACGGCAGTAAAGTTTCTTGATTATTACGCAGGAATGAGAGTATAGTTCCTAGCCATATCAGCCTAGAAAATTGCAACTTTACATTTTCCGTCGGTCTTAGTGCACGATGTAACTACAGAAGAGTCAAGTTTTAAATAGAAAAAATATTGAAACTCTTTGGTCATTTTTTTGAGAGAGATGCTAATGGTCTTGTCCACTTCAGTGATGTATGCTAAGCTATGCTAAAAGTGGTACCGTCAGAACCGGAGATCGGCTGAATGGATTCAAAAACGGTAAAACTCAACAGTTTAACTCTGGGGGAGTTGTAAAATGAGCCTATTTCCAAAAAAAGTGGAGTATCCCTTTAATTTTTTCATAATTTCTCACAGTGTCTGAAATGGTTTGATAAAAGATTCGGTCTCTCTAAACCCCGGCTTTCTGCGAGCCTGCTCTGCACTGATTGGTCAGACAGCCCAGTCTGCCGTGATTGGTCGACAACTTACAGCGTGTGTGTTACGACCCTTCTTTGGCTCACAACCGTCTAGGAATTTTTAGAAGGGGAACATTAAACCAGTTCAGACTGTCACCATTGAGCACTGAATGAAATGAGAAACACGAGAGACACGACAAAATCAAGTAAACTTAATTTAATAAAGGTAAAGTATGTAATATTTTACATTTAATATTTTACAAAACGGAACAAAGGGGAAAACTGGATTGTGCCAAACAAACAAAAATAACAATCAAAAAGGAACTAACTAAACCATTTCAATCTAATCCTAAACTAAGTGTGTTTTTGATTTAGTTGATACACAAATGATTGAATTTGGACTGACAGTGTGAACATAGTTGGAAAAATGTATAACATGGGCACTTTAATTAATAAATAGCTAGTCCTGAATTGCAAAAACATCCTTGAAATAATCTGATTTAGTGGCCACTTAATTATTGGGCATCATAAAACTTATTTCATCCAGATAAAAATGTATGTTATGATCACTGGATTAACAAAACAGCCAAGACTTTTGATTTGGTCATTTTTCGAGCTGCTTCCCTTCCTCACAGCAGATTCATTGTCACTCCAGTCCTCGTTTGGTTATTTGGGATTTGTCAAAAAAAAAAAGAAAAAAAAAGAAAGTGTTTGCTAGTATGAATGGGGGGTTAGTTTTTGATTTAGTTCTTGCCGGTCCCTGTTGTACACTGCTCTTGTAAAAGCCTGGCCATCACAAAGACATTGGATCTCGCCCTGGATGAAGAATGAAACTTTATGCTTTGGTGATAAAGCTTTCCAATACTCAGAGCAAACGGTTGTCGGGAAAAAGCCATGACAGGAAGCTGTTACTAGCAGAAGACATCAGTGAGGATGTCACCTGACTTCTCGCCCGTGTTTGGCACAAAATCCCTTTGAGGCTGACTAGCGGGGACCCGGCTGACACACGGGTAAGATGAGACAAGACCGTATCCCGAAGAACGAGGATTAACAAGAACGACAGATCTTTTATTGCACTGTCCATGACTGATGCTGATGACAGTCAAAGATTTATTTTGTGACTTCTCAGTCCAGGAAATTTCAAAGGCAGGAATTACTCTGTATTAATAAAAAACAAACTCTACCATGATCATTTATCAAATATTTATAAAAGTGTAGGCACATGTAAATATTTTAATAATATTTAAATATTATTAAATTCGTTTTATTACATATATGAATTATCATCATAATTGTGATTATTTCTGTCATAATAATAATAATGGTAACACTTTTCAATAAGGATTCATTTGTTAACATGCAGTTAACTAACTTAACATTAACTAAACAAAAATACTTCTAAAGCATTTATTAATGTATAGTTATAAATAATACTAGTTACATTATAAACATTTACTAATAATGGACATTAATGGAATTAATGGACTTAAATAATAATGAATAGTTTTAGTTTTGTTAACTAACATTAACAAAGATTTGTTACAAATTTAAGAAATGTATTTATCTTTGTTAGTTAATGCAATAATAATAATAATAGTAATAATACAAATAAAAGCATATTAAATATGGTTTTCACTGATATTAAAATATATATGTATCCCCTTTTTGTGCATATTCAAATCTTTTTTTTTTTTTACATACTTATTACCCTCACGCACCCCCGTAGAACCGGGCCGGCCTGTTTAATTCACTCTTCCTCTTCTGAATCAGTTTCTGGTTCAAACATATATTGATCAATTAAACCAGTATTTCCACTTGCCATTGTGCAGCGTTTACAGTATGTGTGAGTGGATCTCTGAGCTGGTGTGAGTGAGTGGAGGCGGGGCTCATTTGGATATTCAGGTTTACTAAATGAGGCTAGGGTGTAGAGTTACATTCAAGCAATTTTAAGGCAGGAAGAAATTATTTTCACAGGGGAAAAAAAAACGTTTTAATATCAAAGATGAGTTTTAAGGGATCAAATGATCGACTGCAGGGGGACTTTAATATGTCTATAGTAGGCTATGCTGAAAAAAAGTTCAAAACACTTATAAAAGTGTTATAAAAGAGACTTTTATATAAAAGTCTCCCTTCACTAAAGATCTCATACTATATCCTCTATGTTCACTAAATTAGACAAACATTTGGCAGCAAAATGTTCTGCTTGGAAACCGTTTGTGCAATATGTGTTGGCGATACCGATAATCTGCAAATATTTCTTTGAGGTGTTTCATCTTTACTCTGTCTGGGTCTAAATCCTCATTGTTTACCTTCACAGTTCAATGGACTGGCTTAAATGTGATTTTCCCCCTGATTTTCCCCCTGGCTTACAGTTTTATCTCACGGAGAGGCAAACAGCGGACCTACCGCATCAGATCTACTTTCCGCGAGTCGCTTCGCAAACAGGCCCGGGCTCACAGCAGGGACACAAATCCTCCATAATCCAAATTAGCCCCTCCAAGTCAAATAAAACCGTCTGTCACGCACCGTCTCGCTCGCCGTGTCTTCTCTTTACGGCTGCGGCAGATGGCACGGGGAGGATGGACCTAAAAAGAGCAATATATTACAAACAGAAAACAAAATTACTGACTTTGTTTGCTCGATATACATACAGCCACATAAATCTTATTCTATATTGATAAATTTTATCTGCTACTAAATTAGGTTATGGTAGTGTTAACTAAATAATACTTTGTGCAAACATGAGAATTAAGTCTATTCCTTCTAAGCTAACAAAATATGATCAAAGAACATTTCCTAGCATTCCCATTAAGTTATGAAAACCTTTTTTTCTTTCTGAAAAAAAAAACAAAAACATTTAAAACATCTTTTGGGATATGCAAATAGAATGGATATAGAATGTTCTGTGAACATTCTAAAACAAGTAGTAACAATTAAAAAGTGTTTTGAGACCATTGGGCATATTACAGAACTTTCAATCTTAAGTTAATTTAGGATTTTTCAAAAATTCATATTACTGAAGCAAATCTTAACTTGATTGAGGATTATTATCTTATCTTACAAAATCTCATCTTATCTGTTGTTTGGAAATCTTAACGCGTTCGGTAATCAACTCTTAGGTCTAAGCAACCAAGCCGCTGCTGTGAAGTAAACGCTGGTGTGCTTTTAGTGAAGTGCTGCAGAAGGAGAAGTTTTGACTTGGTAGAAAAGGCAAAGCCTATAACTATGTTTTGTGTCTCTAATGATCAGTGTTTTGTGCAACACATCATTTGGGTGTTCAAAAAGTCTTTCCGCCATCAAACATCGCTGTTCTTGTTGCATCTTGTATCACTAGCCGCGTTTCCATTACCCTTCAAATTGCGCAAATTAAAATTGCGAAGTGAAAATACGCCCAGTGGAAACACATCAATTTCGCAAAAATTCCCATTTATCGCAAAAAAGTTTTTACGCTCGCATGAGGTGGTTTTTTTTAGGCAATTCGAAAAAGAAATATTTCGCAAAACTGCAATGGAAACAGTTTTTGGGCATTTACAGTCACCTGGCGTAGATGACGTAGATGATGTTTGGACAGAATACGAGACAGAGTTCTTTATTAAATTCATAAAAGACAAAATAATTACAGGAATACTGGATTCTAAACCTCAAAGAAATGCCACAATCAAGACCTCGAAGCAGAAATGAGGGAGAAACATCCAGAAACACCTCATATGTGCCGCTCTCAAGTATAAAGCCCCGTACACACCAGGACGAATATCGGCGCGCGTTATTCGTCAGAGTTTTTCAACGCGTTTTTTGTGTTCACACCCAAGCGATTTTCGCTGACGATGAGCCGAGTGAACATGCCAATTCATTCCCTGACATTAGATGGCGCTTAATGTAAAACAGAAATAGTCCTATGTTGTAGTCGCTGTCGCGTTTGTCATATAGTTCTTTATGTTCCGACACCAACGAGACCAGCAGCTCTACATTCATCTGGCCTCGCATCTTCCTCATCTTATTTCTTCCCGGCAGTGTAGACGCTACTTGGCGTATGTCTTCTTCGCCGTTACGTATGTGTGCTCGGCAAGACCGTTTTGTGTTTGAGCGCCCCCAAGTTGTGTTTTACTATAACTTTAGAAGCTCCAGACACATGAGCAAAAGCGCCAATCTCATTGGTTGGATAGTTTTTGACGCGGCGCGTCAAACCAAAAAAACGAACCCGAGGCGTTTTTAAAAAAATGACGCTTTTACGCATGCCGTTTTTTGTGTTGGTGTGCACACTCACATTGGCGCCTTTTGTTTAGTCACGAGGCGTTAAACGTCGGCGAATATCGCCTGCGAAATTCGTCCCGGTGAGAACATGCCTTAAGGGTCTTTTCTTGTCATTAATGATTGGATAACACACACATGTCTCCTTCGATTAATGATAATGGCCAGAGAAGTGGTTGAAATACACATAAACCTACCAACGTCCGTTGCCATGATTTTTGGAATGACTTATCGCGAGAGGAAAAAATGAAGTTTTAGTCAAATAACATCGGTTAATGGAAACGCTGTCATTTCGCAATCGTTTTTTGTCGATATTTAGAGAAAAATCGCAAAAGTTTTGCGCAAATCTGTAATGGAAATGCGCCTACTGATAAATGTGATGCCATTCTCAGACAGGGATATTGTAATGTGATTGTTACGGCTGGCTTTTAAATCATTTTGAAGTTAGGACACCAAGGCACCAAGTTTTTAGGATTTTTTTTCTTTCTTGAGTTAGGATGCTTCTGTAATACCCTTTTCCTATCTGTAGTTAAGATTAGATAATGCACTTAAGAAATGTTATTCTGTAATAGCTGGGTTTCTGTCCTTATCGGTCGGAACTCAAATCAAATGTCAAACGGTAGTTAAATTCAGTGCAAATGAAACGACACATTGAGGGTTAACGTGATGTTAATTAGGTTGAACACAGAGTTAATTTACTTCAGTCAAAGTCATTCTATATGCACTGTGACTGTGGAGGTGTATTAATTATACATCATTCATTTTTATACAGTTCATCTAGTGCAATCTTAAAGCTTTTAATCGTGAATGCATGTGGCCTTCACCAGAGACACACGGTAGATGAGTGAAATTAATCATAAAGCAGCTTATCTACCAAGAGAAAATCATAAGTCTGAGAAAAGAAAACATCTCTCATTAGAAGGCCAACTAATTGAGGATGATTTACTTTGCTTAATACTTGATGCTATAGGGGATTGTTCAAATCACTAACACTAACTATAAGCAAAAATAAGTTACACCTGAATTAGTAAACATCAGTAATGATAAATTAAATGATTCCTCAGTAATCATGCATTTAAAACGGTCATTTTTATCTCAAATAAGCATATCGCTTAAACCATGTTTAGAGCCTCATTACCTTGAAAATGGCAAAAACATCAATTTCACTTGTGCAAATCGAGCTGCATCAACAATAGCTCATGTTTTGTTTAATGTGTTGCTCAAAACAGTCTGCAACTAAAAAGTGACCCGAATAAAGAGATGTGAACATGACGATTTCAAGCCCTGATGTTCACACATCTCGTGTAGGTATTTTGAGTTTGTGAATTCACACTGCATGAGCGCTGCAAGCCGAGCTTCAGCACGTTCACTTTCTCAGTTGTCACACTGAAATCAGCAGAAAGTTTGGAGAAAAAGGTAAATGCTATTCCTGTTGGGAATTAATTGGGTGGTGAAAAGTGACATGAGGTTAAAAATAAGAGTTGGGAGATTATGAGGGAAATTCTCTTTCTTTGCAATAATAATGCAATAATCAATGAATCGTTTACATACATTAAGTCCATTTCGATTGTGCATGTTGATTTTGGTATCCCCAATTTGAGCAAAAGAAGCAATGGAACATAGCAACTGTTGCAATTCCCAAAGAATCTCAATTATAATGCATCTAAACATCTGTATTTTCAATTGCATTGCTGTACTATTGAATTTTCTAACATGGCATTTTGCAGTGAGACAGCCAGTTTTGTGGGGCAAACAAACAGCACAAAAACCTCAGCATCTTTGTGTTGTCAAAAGCACACGTAGACTTACTTTTGCTGTCACTGGGGATTCTCGGCTGCCCTACATTCGGCTTTGTTGACATTGCTGAACATTTCATGTATGGTCCGACTCCTGTTGTGAGCGTCTCTCACATAAATAGTTCAAACTATTCCCCATCTGAGTCAAACCCCACAGCGTCACATATCTCAAGCAAAGCTATCCGTCTGGACCTTCCCTTGTCACTTTCAATGAAAGTCTCCATCTTCTATGGTCGTAAATGCAGCGCTCAGCCTCGAGCAACACTTCACCGTCTACTGGACCATTCTGCTGGTTATCTAGTCACTTTTGGAAATAATGGTTGCATACGTCCTGTAGGACAGAGAACAATCATACATGAGATTCTTAACGGTTGCTTCTAGACAGAAATGAGCTTAAAAAGATCAAATCGAGACTGAAGTCTTCTGCTTATACAGTATATTTACACTAACACTCATTTAAGACTCCTACTCAGTCTGCAATTAAACATGACATTTCAATTTAAACTCAAACTGTTCCAAGATCAAATGGTTTTATATGATCTAATCATTTAAAAATGAGATTCTGTATTGTTTCTCCTATATAGCAATGAGATTAAACAGAGCAAATTCTAAGAGACATTTCTAAATATACTTCTGCTTATGAACTAAATTTGAGCAATAAATCTTTGTTACCTGTCCTTAAAAATAACATCAACAAATTCAAAACAATTAAAATTCTTCCAAGATGCAAGATCAAATGACTTTTTAAAATAAATAAATCACAAATGAACGAAATTCTGAGCAACAAATCTTTGTTTACTGTCTATCAAAATAGCATCAAATTACAAATGATCGTTCTTTAATATCTATTGATAATGTGTTTCTCATAAAGCATACAGCTGAAAATCGGATGGAGCAAGCGGCACAGGAATGATTTTGATGGATGACTTTTAATTTTACAGGAAAGGTCACGAGCCACACAATCCGACATTGAAGAATCAATGCTCATTACATGTATAAGTTAAATGCATTATTAGTTAAATGTCTTGTAAAGTTTAATGTGGGACTTTTTTTTCACATGCATCACAACCTTAAGTTCACAATGACAGAAATTTGCAGCTATAAAGCGAATTAAGATACGGCGCTTTAAAGGTGTTCCATAATGCTTTTTTCATTATTCAATGTTCTTTAGTGTGAAATGTTGCTGTTTGAGCCAACCCTAGCATGAAAAAGCTCTGCAAAGTTACAAAGTTATTTTCTGTATCAGTGTCAGTGTTTCTGAACTCCTGAAACGCCTCCATTGTAGTCTTGAGTTTTCTTCCGGGAACGAACACGTCACAATATTCGTCATTTAAATAATTAATACGCAAAATAAAGGGGCGGGGATCTTGAGATCTTATTAATGGCAGATTTTTGCTATAAATTACAGACATGGAATCTGAGGACTAATTTTAATTTTTTCTCAGTTATTTTGCTTTATTCCCAGATTCAATCATAGACTCGTTCTTACGCACATGTGCAATATTGGTTTGTACTGAATGTCAGGTTGCTTATTTTGCTTGTGCTTCTAACCACAGGTCGAGAGCTGTCACTCCACACACACAACTTTGCGATGCAGTTTGCGAATGTTTGTTGGAACTATGGTTTCGGGAAACACCGACTCGAACTCGTTGCTGATAATGACGGAACTTGCGAACATAGTTGGCTAATGATGCTTTCGGGAAACACACCCCAGAACGTTACTGACAGACTGGGAAGAGAGGAGCTGCAACACTGGAGAATATGGGGAAAATAATCAACATTTAAGCAGGAAAACCTGTTCTAGTAGAGCCTGAAAACAACCAAGACTTTGAAAGTGAAAATGAGAAATGGATGGCAATGCTCTGAGTTCAAATTTATGCAAATGTGCTAAGTATTCAAAGTCACGTACTTGCACTAACTATTGGTCCTGTAGCTGTGTGATTTATTTGTGTAATTTCCACTATAAACTATTCCTAATGTGGATGATTTCATTTCAAATATCTCGTCCTAAATGCATTTGCAAGGCATGTATATCTCTGCACATCTTCCTCTGTGAAAAGGTTTGCCAGTCCTCCGGAAGGTTTGAAACATCGACGTGCCTGAGGGATGCAAAAAGCACACGCGCTTCCCAGAAAATAAAAGATTATAGGACAAGACAACATAGTCAAAAAGAAAGAGTTTCTTCACAGGACAGGATTGGATATCTGGGACAGGCTGCCCCAGAACAGGCACAACAAACGTCAAGTTGTGTTTGTTTGAGGCTTCGTTGCTGCACAAAACAGCATCAACTACCTTTGTTGACTATCGCTGGGAATTCTGCCAGCGCGAGCCTCCTTTCCGAGAGAACCTGATGCTCATCTGGACAGGATAAAAGGAAGAGAAACAGTAGCGGAAAAAGCAAACTCGCTGGCCCGTGTCGTGCTTCAGAGCCAAGCTTTTCCATGACCCACAAACCAACTCCACATCCTCGGACGACTCTTTCAGAGCTTTGTCCATTTCTCATGTGGAGACAGCGTGAGTCAGGCCACACACTCCTGAAGATAAGCGCTCTCAACCGTCTCGCCGCCTGCCAGGGGAGATTACGCATGCCACAGTTAGCAGCGTGTTTGCAACACTAGCATGATTTCCAGAGAGCTTCAAAACTCAATCATCCCCCTTTGCGACGTCTGTCAGAATGCAACGCTCACCTGTCAACCTCTGTCATAGCGATCATCAATGACTCCGTGCTGGGAGAGGAGGGAAAGAATATAAAAGCACAGGAATTGAATGAAGACGCCCTTGGAAGCAGATCCGCGGAGATGCGTCCCACTATCGCAGATATACGACCTGTCGTTCTCGCGCACAAATGAAGAATGACGCTGTTCGTATTGTGACTACACCGTTTCCCATTCAGGGTGGGGAAATAAGTGTGTTGTCACTAGATTGATTTATATTGCATGCAGTAATAGACTAACAATACATTCCTGACAACATGCCAACGTGTTAAGGGAGAAATAACATGTTGGGTCAAGCAGGCCCTATTTTCCATCCATTTGAACAGCAGTATGAATCACTGAATTTGAATGGCACTCTTCCAGCTAGACACTCAAGCGCATGTAGTGGCTTCTCTGCAACGGCACACACCGGGGTGATGCAACCGCAGTCAATGTAGTGATGTCTTCACCACGCTTTGACTGTCCGGTGGGAAGGAAGTCAGTTATGCAATCAGCTGGACTCAAATCAACAGCTGGAAGACAGAAGACGAAGGACATTATAAGGGAAAGGTGATGTTTGTGTGCTGCATGACTAACTACTGATATAACTAACAGGATACTGAACAATAAAAAAAAAAAAATAATAATAATTGTTTTATTTTTAAATATTTGTTGTTCAATTGGTTTTTAAATTTGTATTTTTTTTTTTTAATTAATAGGTTTTCTACAACTAAAAAACAAACAAACAGACAGATAGAACGTCAGATAGATAGATAGATAGATAGATAGATAGATAGATAGATAGATAGATAGATAGATAGATAGATAGATGGATAGATGGATAGATAGATAGATGGACTGATGGACTGATGGACTGATGGATTGATGGATAGATGGACTGATGGACTGATGGACTGATGGACTGATGGACTGATGGACTGATGGATTGATGGATTGATGGACTGATGGACTGATGGACTGATGGACTGATGGATTGATGGATTGATGGACTGATGGACTGATGGATTGATGATAGATGGATTGATGGACAGATGGACTGATGGACAGAAGGACAGATGGACTGATGATAGATGGATAGATGGATAGATGGACAGATGGACTGATGGATTGATGGACTGATGGATTGATGATAGATGGACTGATGTACTGATGGATTGATGGACTGATGGACTGATGGACTGATGGATTGATGGACAGATGGACTGATGGATTGATGATAGATGGACTGATGGACTGATGGATTGATGGACAGATGGACTGATGGATTGATGATAGATGGACTGATGGACTGATGGATTGATGGACTGATGGACTGATGGATTGATGGACTGATGATAGATGGACTGATGGACTGATGGACTGATGGATTGATGGACTGATGATAGATGGACTGATGATAGATGGACTGATGGACTGATGGATTGATGGATTGACTTACTACTGATATAACTAACAGGATACTGAATACTTTTAAATAAAAAAATCAAATAATTGGTTTATTTTGAAATATTTGTTGTTCAATGTTTTTTATTTTATTTATTTTTTACAAATTAATAGGTTTTCTACAACTAAAAAACAAACAAACAAACAGACTGATAGAACGTCAGATAGATAGATTGATGGACAGATGGACTGATAGATAGATAGATAGATAGATAGATAGATAGATAGATAGATAGATAGATAGATAGATAGATAAGGTAAATCAGATTAACTTAGGCTAAGATTGTAGCTTCATTGTTTATTCAGTTTAGTTTGACCCAGACAAAGTTCAGTTTATAAAATGTGACACTAAGTTGAGACTTTCTGTATATACTGAGGTAAAGTTAAACATGCTAATGCTGTGTGACTGCTCATAAAATATGTATGATATTGTGTTATCATATTTTTGTGATGCTTATGTGACAGTGGGTGTGAATACAATGCATACATTTACATGATTTACATTTTCTCAAAGAAAATCTCATTAATTTGAATCTATCAGAATTTTAGAAGCCGGTTTGGGATTTTGTTCCTCTGCACAAACAATCTGAATAGAGATGAGCGAATAAAATCAATGTGGATCACTTACACCATGGTGACAAAAGATGCCACAGAGCTAAATCTTAATTAGCCGAAATAATGAGGCCAATACAGAATCCAATCCAATTAAAAGAGAAAAGTCTCTAGAAGCGAGTCGTCTCAGAGGAACGATAAACACAACGGAACAACACTACACTCCTCAGAGAAAAGAAAACTAACAACGTACGAGGACTTCAGCATCTCTGTCTATATTTCTGATAATGCTTAAACACACAGCCAATTAAAAGGACAAAACACTTGAACCAAATCACCGAAGGCGAGAGAACATGATGATGATGATGCCAACTAGCCGAGGCGGATTCTTCAAAGCGTGTTGACGTCAGCCGCAAGCGTTCCACCTTTAGAAGAAATAACCAGCGATGCCAAGGCACTAGATCTCTCCACGCTGCTCAGTCAACAGATCGACATGCTGACAAGACACATGATAATGACCTGGCAGTCATAAACAGCAGAGGTCCTTCATCCTGATGGGGGAAATAAACCGCTTAAACTGGCCCACAGTGGTTAAACTGGTCAGCTTAATGGGGTTTGATGGTTTTGGGTACTTGTCAGTTGGGAGACCAGCTAGTCGAGGAGCGAAAACAGTTCAACAAAACATCTTTGGCTAATTTAAGTCGTTTTTTGAGCAATGTTGCAGTGTCATGAATAAAAAAAAAATATATATATACATGAATATCCATACTTGGTGTGCATGCACCATAATGAATTATATATCCTTCAATGACTTTTGCTCATATTTTTAAATGACTCATGCAATTATAGACACTGAAGTTCATAAACTCTGTCCAAAACCTTGCAAGCTCCCTACTAGGAAGCATTTTAATTCAGCATGGAGTGTTTAGTTATCAAAATGGAAAAAATGGAATATCATCCATTTGGCTGTTTTGCAGTTTTATTCAATTTGTGTAAAAACGTTTTGGTGGACTGATTAAAATGAGTCAAAAATTGTGCATAATACAGCACCTAGTGTTAATTTACACAACTTGAAATGGTACAATTTGTATAGGTAGAAATAAAAAACGTACCTAGATTTATAAATGCTGTAAAAGTATTATAAGTTCATGATACCGATTAACTAATGTTAACAAATTTTAGCTTATTGTAACATGCAAAAATAATATAAGAATATAAAATAAAAATATCATGATATAAAATACGAAAAATCTCATATTAGTTCTGGTTCAACAATCTCTGGCAATGGAAATAGCTGCTTGGTTTTTTGTAATTATAGATGCACGTTTCTCTGAAGTTCATAAAGTCCTAGTGAGCTGCATATTATATTAGGGCAGTTGCATGTTCAAAAGACAAGATGTGATGAGCTCAATAAAAAAAAAAATAATAATAATCAAAGCAAGAGCAATAAAAATTATTAAATCAAACCAAAAATGGGCTTGTAAAAGTGCTGCAGTGCTTAAGTTTAATGCAAATCACATTTTTAGCTTGCAACATGTCAAACTCAAACTAACTCTACTGGAAAATGACATTGCTTATACAGTAACGTACAGTGCAAATATGGATTGCCAAGGAAGCGTGTAATAAGACCGGTGTTGTCGTGCTGTTGTAGTTCATCTCAAACACTGCCAGGGAAAATGTGACAACATGTGAAACAGCACAGTTCTGTTGTGTCTGATCCTTTCTGTTCTCTTTCACAGGTTTTTGAACACTTAATGTAGCATTCTGGGGTTAAATAAGACGTGACCATAAATAAAGAGGATGAAACGTTTAATTCTCACAGACACGGCTGTAAAAGTTCACACTTGGAAGAACTAGCGAATGAAACAGCTGTCTTGTAACACACTATAATACACAACAGCTGGTAAAACATTGTTTCTGCAGATAAAGCACAAATTTATGATGTGAATATCTCACCTTGAATGAGACGTGCGACTTGATTGAAAAAGCTTAATCAGTAAATTGTGGCCTTTTTGTAAATGTTCAGAATAGTTTCACCTTATCATGATCAAGACAGATTAAAATATATTTTAATTGTTCGTGTATTGTTCAGATGTTTTCACTTCATAGCGTAGTTATTTTGTCTCTGATGTTTCTCCTAAATATAAATACATATGCATGGGAATATCTACTCTTGGGAGAATTTGATGATAAATGACGTTTGATTGCAGACTTTGGTATTTTGGAAGAGCGCATTGTTGAGATCTCGTATGAAACTGAGACATATGAGATTACTGGGGTCTTTTTCTCAGATTTCAGAAAACATCTCCATTTTCTCTCCTTGCTGTGTAGAAGATACAACTGAGACATTAAGGAGATCTCATATGTGACCAGTGTTACCAGTGGCAACCTGTCACTCACACGAGATCCACCAATAGCAAACCACAACCATTCAATCAATTCCCCACAGACAAAATTAAGCCCCGCCCACATATGTTCTTGTTCCAGAAGCCGTTTCACTCAAATACACACTCACTTAAAGGATTATTAGGAACACCTGTTCAATTTGTCATTAATGCAATTATCTAATCAACCAATCACATGGCAGTTGCTTCAATGCATTTAGGGGTGTGGTCCTGGTCAAGACAATCTCCTGAACTCCAAACTGAATGTCAGAATGGGAAAGAAAGGTGATTTAAGCAATTTTGAGCGTGGCATGGTTGTTGGTGCCAGACGGGCCGGTCTGAGTATTTCACAATCTGCTCAGTTACTGGGATTTTCACACACAACCATTTCTAGGGTTTACAAAGAATGGTGTGAAAAGGGAAAAACATCCAGTATGCGGCAGTCCTGTGGGCGAAAATGCCTTGTTGATGCTAGAGGTCAGAGGAGAATGGGCCGACTGATTCAAGCTGATAGAAGAGCAACTTTGACTGAAATAACCACTCGTTACAACCGAGGTATGTAGCAAATCATTTGTGAAGCCACAACACGCACAACCTTGAGGCGGATGGGCTACAACAGCAGAAGACCCCACCAGGTACCACTCATCTCCACTACAAATAGGAAAAAGAGGCTACAATTTGCAAGAGCTCACCAAAATTGGACAGTTGAAGACTGGAAAAATGTTGCCTGGTCTGATGAGTCTCGATTTCTGTTGAGACATTCAGATGGTAGAGTCAGAATTTGGCGTAAACAGAATGAGAACATGGATCCATCGTGCCTTGTTACCACTGTGCAGGCTGGTGGTGGTGGTGTAATGGTGTGGGGGATGTTTTCTAGGCACACTTTAGGCCCCTTAGGGCCAATTGGGCATCTTTTAAATCCCACGGCCTACCTGAGCATTGTTTCTGACCATGTCCATCCCTTTATGGCCACCATGTACCCATCCTCTGATGGCTACTTCCAGCAGGATAATGCACCATGTCACAAAGCTCGAATCATTTCAAATTGGTTTCTTGAACATGACAATGAGTTCACTGTACTAAAATGGCCCCCACAGTCACCAGATCTCAACCCAATAGAGCATGTGGTGGAACGGGAGCTTCGTGCCCTGGATGTGCATCCCACAAATCTCCATCAACTGCAAGATGCTATCCTATCAATATGGGCCAACATTTCTAAAGAGTGCTTTCAGCACCTTGTTGAATCAATGCCACGTAGAATTAAGGCAGTTCTGAAGGCGAAAGGGGGTCAAACACAGTATTAGTATGGTGTTCCTAATAATCCTTTAGGTGAGTGTACATCACAATAGCGAAGAAAAGACTTCAGTTTCATGCCAACTTCAACAAAATGTTTTTAATTTCAGTTTTAATTTTAGTTTACGATAATGACCCTGTAAATGACTTCTTGAGTCCAGTGATGAAGAATGAGGGCATCAAAGTCTGTTGACATTCTATATGTAATTTACTCACGTCTTGACGTCGGGGAATATTATGTGCAGATCACTTTGAGTGCTCAGGTTTGTCCTTGTCTACCTGAAGGCTTCTCAGAACGCTGAGCTAAAATTAACACCACCTATAAAGGCAATGGTCTGTAAACACACAAGCAAACAAAGGTCAGATAAATTGGAGTTCAGGACTGGCAGTGTTGCCTAGTGGTGCGTGTGAAGGAGCTCAGGATAGAATGCAGAAGTTGCTCAGGTTATTCTGGGATACGGGATGCCATATGTTGGACACTGGGAATATTAGAACTCACTAGCCCTCATGTTGCTGTTTGCAATGGAATAACTAGCGTACTTGCGTATAATATGTGTAAAACAGTCGCTGGGCAAACAAAGTCATAACTAATGTTAAAAAATGTAACCTTTTAGTAAAGCGTTAGCAAAAATAAAATAAAAAGAAATCACAAATAAATAAATAATATTCTGATATCCTGGTTCATTCTGGGATACAGTATTGGTCTATGGCAAGCCGTTTTAACTTTTATTCATTTCCAGGATATGAATTGTTGATATCAAGAATTAATTTTTTTGAAATCAACAATTCAATTCTTGATATCAACAATTGTATATTCACTAGTGAAATGTCACCATAGGCTGCCATTCAAAATCAATTGTTGAGATCAGGAATTGATTTCTTACTAGTAGAAATATAATTTTTGATATCAATAATTACATTGTTACTAGTAAAAATGTGAATTCCTGATATCAATAATTAAATTGTCACTAGTCTAAATGTCTATTCTTGATATCAACAACTGAATTGCTACCAGTAAAAAAATTCATTTTTGATATCTGAACATGTATTTCTGATATCAATATTATTTCAGATATCTAAAATGGCTTTCTTACTAGTAACAATCACATTCATGATATCAGAAATTAACATTGTCACTAGTGAAAATTTAATTATTGATATAAAAAATGAACAGTTACTAGTAGCAATTCAATTGTTGATATCAAGAATAGACATTTCAACTAGTGACTATTTAATTCTTGATATCAAAAATAAAGGTTGTTACTAGTAAGAATTGTATTTATGATATGTGAAATTGGAATTTCAACTAGGAAGAAATCAATTCTTGACATCAAGAATTGATTTTGAATGGCAGCTTATGGTGACATTTCACTAGTGAAAATACAATTATAGTTTTAACTAGTTGAAATTCAATTGTTGATATGAATAGTTATCATTTTAACTAGTGAAAATGTTAATGTTGATATCAAGAATTAGCATTGTTACTAGTGAAAATGTAATTCCTGATATCCAAAATTGCCATTGTTATATTATTCCTGATATCAATAATTATCATTTTAACTAGTGAAAATGTAATTGTTAATATAAAGGATTCATATCCTGGAAATGAATAAAAGTTAAAACGGCTTGCCATTATATGTCTGTTAAATAGGGCCTATACTGTACATTTGGTACATGTTGTAGGTCTAGTAATTCGAACAATGTGTTTGTAGAAATGCAGACATTGGAGAAATATTTAGTTTAAAGTGATCTATTCATATAAAAACAGAAGGCCACTGACATATGAACAGAATGCAACAATATTGAGATGTTGCACATTCCAGGCAGAAAAAAACAAACCCAGAACAAACAGTCTTCAGTCGTTGTTGTTGTTGTGGGTGTTGTGCAGTTTTGTCTTACGACATCTCATACAAATATGACTCCATGTAGCTCGGCTTACAGTCGGTTTGACAGACAGCCTTTAACCCGTGCTTGTCTTCATCCGTCACTAAAGCCTCCTGGTAGATCCTATTTTCAATCTTGAATAAATAACAAGATAAGGTTTGCAATAATTCACAAGGTTGTCAGCTGGACAGGCAGGGGGCAGCATGAGATTTGAGTTTGGTGGGGAATATTGTTTTAATTTTGGCATTGGATGGTAATTAGTTTACTTTGGGAACGTTGTCGTTGTGTAATATTCTACATGAAAGGTTAAAAAACACATCTTAAACACCAACTGCACTGTGACGATTACTTTGACAAGCACGCAGCAGTATAGACTGCATAATTTATAAGAAAGTGACAAGATGTTGTTTATAAAGTTTTTACATGAAAGGCTCCAAAAGTTGTTGCTGTTATCTTCCTAATTCCCCCAATCCCCGTCATGCATTACAATATGTTCGTGTCAGTACATGGTGGATGAGAATAGAAGAGGAAAAATAAAAAATAAACTTGTGAGACACTCAAATATGTTTGGTTGCATGAAATGAAAGTCTAAGAGCTCATGTACTGTATATAAATTGTTCTTTTAAAGTGCAGCTATTATGCTTTTTCGTATATTATCTTCCATGTAGTGTGTAATATAGCAGTTTGTGAATGTAAAAGGTCTGCAAAGTTTTAAAGATCAAAGTACACGACACATAAAGTTATGGTCTCTTAAAAGAAAGAATCGATAATGAACTGCGGTGACAATCGTCAACAATTCCTGTTGTAATTCATTTGCATAATGCCCGCCTACAGTCTTCATTGGCTGCCTGTGGACAACGTCGTCTTTGCCCCGCCCTCAAACACAGTATTTGTAGCTGAGACTGGAAAAATTTGGTTTGTGTTCGAGAAGATGCTTGTCTAGCGCTGCAAATCCACTTTGATGCACTTAAAAAGAATGAGGACTGACGCTGGAATTGAGACAGAGAAAAAGTAATGCCATCATTATACTGTTCATATCACTGTGTATGAAGTGCTGAGGAAGATCCAGAGCTGAAATTCAGATATGGTAATAGATGTTATGTTTCTGACACATGCTCTGAGCGGTCGACCAATCACAACAGACTGGGCCGTCTGACCAATCAGAGCAGAGCAGGCTCAGGGAAAGGAGGGGTTTAAAGACTGAATCTTTGAACAAACCGTTTTCAGACTCTTTGAGAAATTAGGTGTGCAATGTATATTATGAAAAAATAGTTTTTTTTAACCTTGGATGCATGTAAACCTGTTGTAAGAGAACCCCCCCCCCCCCCAAAAAAAAGAAAGAAAATAGGAATTTTAAAAATAGCATAACAGGGGCATGTTAAGAACTGATCACTGAAAGGTTCTTTGGGGAACCAAAAAATGTCTCTTCTATGGTGTCGCTGTGAAAAACCCCTTTTTGTGAACCTTTATTTTTAAAGCCGCTCAGATCATTTGAGAAATGTCGATGAGTTCATAATGAGACTTCTGACTTTTCATTGCAAACTTTTGTATCTTAGTAAATCTAAGCACAGAAACTCTGAGAAGTTTTGCGCTTCATTGCAATCTAGGAGAAAGGATTGAGATATTAAGGAGATCTCGACGGGTTGCGCTGACAGACGAGCGTGCTTTGAGTGGTTCCAGGTGAGGCATGTAACAGTAACTACAAAGAACACATCATTTAGTCAACGACTCAATGGTTTACTAACAAGTATGGAAGACGTCCTGTTGACATGCATCGTTAAATCATCACTCTACGACAGAAGAAGCTGAAAGCTACATGCTGATCTCTCTAATGTTTCATCTGAGTGTCACTTACACAACCACGATGTCTTCACACTGATGTGATGCTGAGGGGAGCGATGCGTCTTTCAGCACATTAAAAGAGCAGGATGAAATGAAGCCATGCCGCGCTGTCATAAATGAGTAACGGTCCTGTTAGATAACGCCCCGTGGGCTCGACTTTAGTCGACGGAGCGCCGGTGATTTGATCACAGAATATCACGACACGGATAGCTTCTCATTCATGATCGTTAAAAAATCTTTGTTTGTATTATTTTATAATGCAGCTGTCAGATAAATAATTAGTCACGACTATTTCAACCTGTTATAAAAAAAGGACTAAACAGTCACAGTAAAGTCAGCCATGTTAACTCTGAAATATAACATCTGACATAATTAATTGCAATAAGTAAAACATTAACTTCAAGAATAATTCTAGAATAAATATCGGCTGCTTAAATACACTCAACCTAAAATATCATCTTCAGCCTCTCAAGTCTTGGAGAAATGGAGGACAAGCACCAAATCTGGTCTAGAAATATAGTCATCTAATGTTAATGTGACCTCATGATCAAATCCCAGGTGTTCATGTGTCCCAACATTTATTGCTAATTTGTTTTTTATGATTTACGGATTCATGCCATTTCGATATAGGAAGAGGAATGAAACGCACCTCGGTTCTTCGTTGCACTCAGTCACTGTTTCCATAAATCTTTCCTTTAGGACACGGTTCGGCAACCATAGACGGTAAGAGAAGTGGATTCGATTTCACAAAAGCAAGAAAGATTTAGTTTGGTCTTTTTTTTTTTTTTTTTTGCTCTCAGAATAATACCACAATGTTGCATCTCACAGATAATAATATTAACCCAGCATACTTTAATATTGAGCCAGGAGATAAAAAAGGGCACGTCAGGTGAAAAAGGCTGCTGACCTCAACTTTAGGGACATGCATGAGGTGATGCATGGAGAAACATTGCCTGACCACCTCTTTCCCAACAGCAGTCTGACTTAACACCTCTGGACTGACCTTGCTTTGCGCACAGACTCTCCTCCAGCATCTGACCTTTCACTTTATCCTTCACATACCTCCCACTCACCATCTGACCTTACTTAACTTTAAAGAAGACAGTCTACATGGCATCTTATCAATGTTAGTCAAGGTGCACCAAAAACGGTGAACAAGTTTGAAAAAGCAGTTTAATTCAGACTGATTGAATCATTCTGATTCATTTAAAATAATGGATTCGGTAGCACTTTATTTTACAGTCCTGTACTGCATTTAAATATTATGTTACAATAACTGGTAATAACTCACTAACCCTGATCCTACCACTAAACCTAACCTTAACCCACGAATAGTTACCTTATATTACCCAGTCTTTTCCTATAGGCAAGTACACTGTAAGTACACTTACTGTAAAGTAAAGAGATTCACAAATCAGACATCACTATGAATTGTGAACAGGATTTTCTAAACACAAACTAACTAACAGCAATATCTAGCCAATGAATTATAACCAGAAAAAAAAAAATTATTCTAGTAAATACACTGATCATAAGCCTGAAGACAGTAAGACGATTTGAAATAAATTAATACTTTATCCAAAAAAAAATGCATTAAAACTTTCTACTCATCAAAAAATATTGAAAAATAAAAATGATGGTTTCCACAAAAATACAACATTGATAATCAGAAATGTTTCTTGAGCAGCAAATCATCATATATCATTTCTGAAGGATCATGTTACACTGAAGACTGGAGTAATTATGCTGAAAATTCAGCTTTGATCACATGATATAAATTATATTTTACTATATATTCGCCTAGAAAACAGTTATTTTAAATTGTAATAATATTTTACAATATTACTGTTTTTACTGTATTTTTAATCAAATAAATGCAGCCTTGGTGAGCAGAAGAGACTTCTTTCAAAAACATTAAAAAATCTTATCACCAAACTTTTGCACAGTATATTGATATGTATATATATACTAGAGAAATAATACTTTTATTTTTAACATTCCTTGAAATTCTCAGGGTTTTCATGACCATTAGAACTCTGGATTAAGTATAAAAATAGTTTAATAGAGCAATGTTAAACCTCAATTTTGTGCAATGTTGCCCATTCAACGAGATGGTCCTCACTGCAGAACACGAAATCCAGGGGGAAGAGTTGGATCCAGATCCAACTCCTCCCACCTTACATATACCTAAACCTACCCATCTCCGTCCCCTGATCCCTAACCCCACCCCTAATCCTACCCATCTCCACCCCCTGATCCCTAACCCCACCCCTAATCCTACCCATCTCCACCCCCTGATCCCTAACCTTACCCCTAATCCTACCCATCTCCACCCCCTGATCCCTAACCCCACCCCTGATCCTACCCATCTCCACCCCCTGATCTCTAACCTTACCCCTAATCCTACCAATCTCCACCCCCTGATCCCTAACCTTACCCCTAATCCTACCCATCTCCACCCCCTGATCTCTAACCTTACCCCTAATCCTACCCATCTCCACCCCCTGATCCCTAACCCCACCCCTAACCTACCCATCTCCACCCCCTGATCCCTAACCCCCACCCCTAATCCTACCCATCTCCACCCCCTGATCCCTAACCCCACCCCTAACCTACCCATCTCCACCCCCTGATCCCTAACCCCACCCCTAATCCTACCCATCTCCGCCCCCCTGATCCCTAACCCCACCCCTAATCCATCTCCACCCCTTAGATCTTGATCCAACTCCGCCCCCTGGATCTCGTGTACTCCAATGAGGTGCTACTGCATTCAACATCAAAATGATCAACCCAAGGCCTATAGCCAAGCAAACACGTCCACGGGAAATGTTCATAGACTTGTTCCTTATTTCCCTGTAGGAAACCACCTACAGTTTCTGCTTAGCATTCAGCAGTTCTGGCCGTAGCGTTCCCCATCACGTCCCTCTCGATTTCTATTCGTAATGAAGTCAGTGGACTTCAAAGAAGGCGTTTGATATCACTTTCCAGTATGACGATGAAACCAGCTCATTAGCTGCTGCTTTGATAAGAATCAAACAAGTTATTATAGTGTTAACCTCGTAACCCAACAATGAAACACAGTTTACCTAAAAGGAAGGCGAAACACAGTTATAAATCACACCTTTTCCGCACTTAGGAAATGCGATTCATTTTCCAGTATTAAAGAGATGCCCACGGCAGAACACATGCTGTTGAAGATAAGAAGATGCTTGATCAAAATGGATCTGTCCTATGAAAGAGCATCTCTGGCCAGCGAAGCGTTTCCAGGGGAAGCTAATAACCGTTGCTTTTCTTCATCAGGAGATCTTTTGAGAAGTGTGATTTCATGTGAACTGCATGAATACAGTTTGAACAATAGGCTGGTGCTAAAACGGGGATGTTTTCTGTAATCAGACTAAATTTTTGCAAATTTGCTCTCACAAAACTCCCCGGCATAATGCTAGGGTGCTGTGAGCGGATTTTAGAGCGGGTGGCTGCTGGGTGGTTGTTCAGAAAGTCAAAAATCCCACCATCAAGTCTTTGTAATATTCTGGTCTCTAGATATATGGCTCATCATGTCCCACTTTCAATGCAAGTCTGTGGGATTTTTGAAAATCACATTTCAGATCACTTAGAAAGGTAACTAACATTAATCTAAATAAAAAAAAAAATATATAAAACCCCTTAAACTGGTATTTCAGCTAGTTGCATTACTAAAAATTAAATAAAATTAATACAATCTAAATAATTAATTAAAAAATATATATAAAATTGAGAACAAAATTACTAAAACGAGAACTAAAATTACATTGAAAATATTAACTGGAATAAAATAACAGATAAATAATCCTTAAACGTATTGTATTTCAGCCATTTGCCAATGCAACATTTCATTTAGTTTAATTTGAAGTACTAAAATTAAAAAAAAAAAAAAAAAACTAAATAGACTAAATAAAAACAATAAAAACAACTTTTTGTAAACTAAAATTACAATTAAACAGAAAACAGAAAATATTAACTAATTTGAATATTAATAAATACTATATAAAATATCCAACCCGTTCACACTAAATGCGTCTCTATAGCACGCAGTGTGTTTATCGTGTAATTTATACGCGAAAATTAGTTTTTACGTGCATAGGTTACGCATGGGTTGGTTAGGGTAGGGTTAGTAGTGGTGTGAGGTGCGTGTGTATTACACGCAAATGAACTGCGTATCATATGCACGGAAAAACTCATTTTCGCGTATAAATTGCACGATAATACACAATGCGTGCTAGAGACACATTTACGTGAGAACAGGCTGAAAAAACATATAAAAAACATTTAAACTTTTATTTCAGCTAGTTGCATTAAAAACTCAAATAAAATTACAATTAAAAAGAAAACTAATTCACACTGCTCACACTAGATGTCAAAAATGGCCGATAATGTCAACTATAACAGGCATATGTTCTATATGAAATCATTAGGAGACTGGTAAATACGTAGCAATCAACATTACATCAGACATGATGTTCAAATGGTCCACAGCTTCACTGATTCAATTATGATTTAGCCTGTAGCTCTTTGTGTGAACACTTTAAAGCACGTTTTTATATCATCATGTGTGAACTAAAAACATAAAGAAAGACTTCCACATTTTTCTCCATAGCCAGCTGTTGAAATCTGAATCTGATGCAAGCTGAGAAAAAGCAGGGCTATTCCTGAAGCCCGGACTGAAGGGAAAACCCAAGACAATAAGGGCTTTCAAGTGTTGTCAGATACTGTTCTTACTTGGTCTCTGTTGGCAAGCGGCTTCCTCACTGTCAGCGTCTGACCTTCTCTTAGCGAAGAGAGGAGAGAGAGAGCAGATGTTCTGGAAGGTCCCTCAGGGACATCTTCATATACTGTATATGAAGCTATTAAAACCAGCGGGCTGAGGAGAAGAGGATTGTTTTGAAATGATATAGCTCATTTATTTTGTTTGTGTACTGTCTGGCAAAAAACGCTAATGAGCAAGTGCTATCCAATAATAAACAATTGTTTATCTGATGGGATCTGTTGCTGCATTTGAGCGAGGATTGAACACCAAATTCACACCGGTAAAAAAGGCAGTGCTGATCAAAAATCTAACTTACAATATAGATTTATGCAATTTAATTATAAAGTTTTCCCATTGTCGTGGTTAGTCATGTGATTTCATTGACCCCATCATGTGATCCTGTCATATGCTTCCCTAGTCTCATGTGTCATGTTCTGATTGGTTCCCTTGGTTCATGTGTCCCGCTCTTATTGGTTAATTGTGTTCAGGTGTGTCAAGTCATTAGTTTTTGGGCATATATTTGTGTATATATATAGCCCTCATGTTACCATTGTCTCTCGTCTAACTTTGTTTGTGTAACCGAGCTTATGTCTCTGTCATGGTTCATGTCTTTGTTTATTGTGTATTTTGTTTATGTTCATAAACTGCATGTGCCAAGAAAACACCCCCCACACCATTACACCACCACCACCACCCTGCACAGTGGTAAAATCCTGAGATTTTAAGTTAATATTTCAATAAATTTAACAACACATTCTCATGTTAAAAGTTGGTTTATGGTCAACACATGCTGGTAAATAACTAAAATGGTGTTAATTTTTTTTTTATTTTGTGTGTGATTTAAATCATATGCACAGAGACAAAAGCACAAACCCTGTGAAACCTTGGCCTAACTAAAAGGAAAATTATTTGGACAATAATTAATGGATTCAACTTTGGATAATTCCCATTTTTCTCAGCAATTCCCTCCTGTCTAGCATATATCCTTTTTTTAGCATCTGTGTGAACAGGCCCATAGGGATAATTTTTTTTCTATTAATATTAAAAATCCAAATATTCATGCTTGGTGTGAACAGACCTTTAGACCAGCATGCTTAGAGACCAGCACAGCATCACTCACCTGCAAAACTGTTGGAAGATAAGAAGCCTGATACAGAAAGCACTATAACATACTAGACCTGAATTTTGATTTAAATGAAATCATCATGAGATAAAAAACAGCAGAGAAGGGCTATACTCGACGAGAAATTCACTTTTTGGTGCCTTATCAACAAAAGTGTCACGTTGAAGCTGTTGAATGAAGTTGGAAAGGACTTTTGAGAGGAGTGCAAAACGCCTACAGCCAAAACAACCACGCAAGGCGAAAGGAAATCACGCTTCTTTTTTGAAAGTGTTTATTGCCATTCTCTCAAGTGCATAATGTGTGCATGCATTAGTCAGTAAGAAAGATATTTCTCTAATAATTTCCCAGAAAAAGTGATGCGGAATGGAAAACGAATGGTTGCGTTAATTAGCAGTAACCGATGCAGTCTTGCGCCGTTTCTTTGGGAATGCTGATTTTTAAAACATTATCACCTCATTCATTTGCACCGCAGACACGTTTCAATGCCTGATCAAGTATTCCGAGTTGGTCGTGGTTTGTTGGGAAATTCAAAGGGCATTAGCTCAAAGTGACTGCATCCAGAAAGCAAAACAAAGGGGGCAGCGCATTTATCCCTGTGGTATTCCAGGCTGTGTTGTCCCAGACACAGTGAAGTTTCCAGCTGTGAAGAAGCCATCTGTTCTCCTCTCCTTCATTTTAATTAGCGGTGGATCTTTCCTTTATCAGCGGCCGCCTCACTTTCTCTCTGGAGTCTTGAAACGCAGGATTATGACAAACAGGTCATGCGATCCATTGAGGCCTCCATACAAACACAGATTAATATTTTAACGCCCCTAATTGCGTCGTCAATGGAAATGGAAAGGACACGCTCACCTTTTGTCCTAATTTGTATTAATGATGTTTATGACGTTTTGTGGAGTGCAACAACTATATTGATTTAAATGATCTGATGCGCCATATTGCAGTGTACTTGTGGTGATCGCTTTTTGAAGGAAGCAGAGCAGAAAACACCAGGAAAACACCAGGAAAAGTCGAATAGTTCAGAGTTTTGCTCAGACCCAACTGGTGGGTTGCAGCCTAAAAATGAGTGGCGGGTTTGTTACGATTGTGTACAGTAATGCAAAAAACCTGATGAAAATGTACACCTTCAATGCATTATAAGTTTCTTCCAACGCTATCTCACGACCAATTCGTACGAATTCGTACGAGTGATTAAAAGGTGGCTAATTCGTACTAATTCATACGACCTCACTCGTACGAATTTGTACGATTTGTCTAAACCCACGTGATGGGTAGGTTTAGGGGCGGGGTCAGGGGTAGGTCATTCGTACGAATTCATACGAATTTGGTAACTCGTGAAATATGTACGAATTAGCAAAAATCGTACGAATTTGTACGAGTGAGGTCGTACGAATTAGCCACCTCGTAAAATTCATACGAATTGCCGTGAGATCGGGCTGGTTTCTTCGGATGAAAGTGTCTGCCAAATGCATAAATGTAAATACACTCAGAGGATAGTTGAGAAACTGATATAAAGTATGTGCAGCTGCCTTTAACAATAAAATATGTGGGTCAAAATGACCCACAAACATCATAGGCTACCACAGAGTACATATAGAGGCGGATCTTGAGTGACGTGCTAATGCTATTTACCCATATACTTTAACATAAATATTTCCATACTTGCAAGACTTTGAAATCTGTGTTTTGAATTGACTGGACAGTTTAATTTAATTCACATTAATGTATCAGTTACCAATTTTAGCATTTTTTTTTTGCATCCGTTTAGATATAATATACAGATTGCAAAACTAATTTCGGTCTTCATGAAACTTGAAGGCAAAAAAAAAAAAAAAAAACTGCGATATCAGCATCATTTCATATCTCCTGCAAAATCACTGCAGATGTTTCATCTATTAAGGATTAAAACGATTCTAACATAATTTGCGAGTAACTTGCCATGTTTGAACATCAGGCGGTCTGGTTTGGTCTCAGTGTGGTACATCATGCTGAGATTAAAAGGGTTCTTAGAGGCCCTTCCCAAAAGATTGCCCATGAGTCTGGGAAGGGTTTTGTTTCCAAGTAATTTTGTAGTCAGTCCACTCAACTCCAGATTTTCAACCATTAGCAATTTAGACAAGCCGTCCCACCATTTTAGCCAGAGAGCTGAAAAATAGCAGACTATTACTATACTCCTACTATTTAAGAATCTTCAATCATTCTGTTCATACAACAGCATGCAGAGCAGCTCAAATAAATGTCAATGACTCTTGATATCAAAAATGGTGACATCCTTAAACAGAAAGGCATCGCAACTATTTAATAAATGCATCCAATCAAGGCAGGAGTTCATCCACCGAATCTTAATTTATTGACAGAACCTGTGCATGTATTTGATACTTTATCCCGCAATGCACTCTTGACCAGTGCTAAGATATTTACACATTGCAATTTGATAAATGCAAAATAACTGAAATGACAACTGTACGCCACTCACTGAATTACACATGCAGCATTTTGCATACCGTTTCACTATTTTTTAAACATAACAGGCAGCAATTCATTCTGAATAGGAGGCAGCGTTCCATTCCGAACATGACCAAGGTCTTAAAGAACCCCAGGATAATATAAAAGGGAGTTATAAGCAAGTCTTGCCTCAGTTAATGTCAAATTGCATGAATCAACCATCCAAAAGAGACTTCATAACTTTGCCCAAGATGCAAGGTCAGACTCAATGAATATAGATACTGGAGTGTGTCTAACAACATATAAGATCAGACCAAGACTCAATGTGCTCTGAATATATAAGGCAAAGAAATGAGACAAAAGCTAAAAGTGGATATTCCATGCAATGAAACAAATACCTCAAACAAGCTGGCGAGGGTAGTGGTCTAAGTTTGTCAAGTTAACTGATTAAAACGGAATTTGGAAATCTACTTGTCTTTGCTATCCTTTAAACCAAACAGCAAGAACATGCAAATGTCTGCATTTGAGAATTTTAACTATTCTTAAGGTCAGAAACTCTCTTACTGCTTCTGCAAGCTCCCATATATTAGTCTTTGATGGGTTTCACTTTCTGTGTGTAGCTGATAATAAACAGTGAAATGCAGCCAGCGTCTCTCTCCCATGGATGCTGTTCGAGTCCTGCTGATCTGGGCACCTGGACGCTCGGCTCGGCCCGCCAGGCTGAAGCTTATCAGTGCAGCAGGATCCAGGCCTGGGAGTCTGCGGACCCTCGCTGGCCTTCCCATCATTCCAGTCTCTGTGTGAAGCCCCACAGACAGCATGACAAATACGGCCTGTCAGTCAAGAACTACTCTACTAACTCTGAGATGCACCCAGCTAGTAGACATAACAAATAAGAGCAGATGCCTATGAGGGTGCATCATCAAACGAGTACTCAGATTTTTTTTTTTTTTTGCAATAAATAATGCATCCCATAACACCCAACATGTATCTGTCCAAGTTTGTTGTTATAAAGTTTACTTGTAGGTCCACCAACGGGTAAATGTGTGAAGTTGTGACATTATGTTCTATGTTGACCTTTCTTTTTCTTAACCCTCTGGGGACCAATAACGCACCCGTGCGTTTTGGCAGATTTTTTTTCACATAGCAGAAAAATAGACTTAAACTACTCCATCATTTCTGGTCATACAGAGTTATGAAACATATAAAAAAAAACTGTTAAATGTCTACTTTTTTATGTGCCCACCTACAATCGAAATTAAATATTGTGCTTTTGTAAAATAAAGAAAATAAACAGGGTGTGCGTTCTGCCTCTCCGTGTCCGTGAACTTTTTTTCTGGAGCACGTCTCTAAACTTAAACAAAACTCAGCGAATACTATTCACCCAGACATGAGCAATATATGTTTATGATCATTTAAGTTTGTACTTTTAAATTATCTAATTTAAAACTAAAATAAATATTCCCTGTTTATGTAATCTATAGAAAAATCTCAAGGACCCCAAAAACACCTTGGTCCCCAGAGGGTTAACGTATCACCTTATTATAAATGACATAAATCATGTAATTTATACAGCGTTTTGGCGCTCTTTAATATTTAGCGCTCTTTTTTGAGTGACAGCTCGCTCGCTGTAGTCGTCTCAGTTCAAACGGCACAGAGCGCACGTAGACTGATAATCTCTTCATCTTTACTGCAGATTACAGCTGGAAATAAACATGAATGAACACCAGACGGCACTGTATGTTGGTGGATGCAATAAAACTTATTGAAATATATCACCTTTCATGCAATCACTCAAATCAGTGTTTCAACAGTAGAAATAAGTCACACTTCCTAAATCGCCTTCTCTCTTGAGTAGATACTAATTTTGAATAAGTAATTACTCCACAACCGCTAAAAAAGTATGTTGTACATAGTTCTGAATTCAGCCACAGCAGTCTTTATGCGGGATTCATTGAATCATTCATTCAACCGATTTGTTTAAACAGACTGATTAATTTAGGCCTGAAACAATTGACTTGCTATATTCAGAATAGCATACTACCTTACTACTCTTACTATTTATGCAAAGACATACAAAAGCATACTGTATCCCACAATGCAACACACTTTGCACTTAAAACACACACTACAGATATTGATGCACAAGATTTGTTCTAGGTTCCTATAATCTTGTAAAAAAATCAATCAAACAAACAAACGAAAGAATTAGTCAAAAAGCCCTAACGGTTGAAAGGTTTTTCCACATATAGTGGTATGTATACAATTATGACTTTTTTTTGTCATTTTCTTTATCTTGATTTTATTTGAACATTTCTATGTGAGATGTGACGTTATCCTGCATGTTGCATTTTGTCATAAGGCATATTGATAAATGACGCATTAGTTGTTTAATGCATTCGACTGATTATTTGTCAATATACTTTAATATGCGTACTATGTTAATTGTGGGGGTAAGGGAAGGTGAGCGAGATATTGTTTTGTATATATATCTGTGTTTGTTTTGTGTTTATGTTTTTGTATATGTACTGTGTGGTTAACCTTTGTGTCTGTACATATATATATATACTGTATATATATATGCTGCAGGACCCCCTTGAAAATGAGATGATAATAAATAAATCCAATACATACTATTAAAATAAATAAATAGAAGGTAGTATTCCATTATTAGTAACTGAAATTCTGAAAATAACATTTTCAACCTTTTTTGGCAGTCTATTAGTATTAATGACATGAAACCTTGACAGATTCAGACAATAAATTATATAATAAAAACTTTAAATGCAACCAGTTTTTCTAGCTTTCTCCGCACTTATAGACTGCCAAATAAGTGCTGATGACAGTTATAGTAACATGTGTTGCATACACAAAGATGTGCAGTATAGTCTAGGATGAAAAGTTCATAAAACAGTTTCTGGAAATGTCTTTTCAGACGACGTTCTGTTTGACAGCAGAATATCCATTTCAATGTAATTTCAATAAGCTGAGTTGATACAGTGTCACAGCCAAAGATGAGAAATATGCATGTTACATACATTTACTTAATCACTGTGCTGGAAGAAATATTGCAATGGGAATGAAGTGGGTGATGTATAACCCGTTTCACCTCTCAAACGTGATGATAATTACATTTCCCACCAAGCGTTTATTATTGAACTTTTTGTGAGAAACGATATAAGGAGATAGAATCGACTTTTAAAGACAAATCTGACACTTTAGGAAGTAGATGCATTATATGTAAAATTTCTCTCAGTCTGAGTTATTTTATAAGCACTTGTCAGTCTAAATTCCTTGCATTTGGTTCATTACATTTTAGAAGCTTTCCGCATATTCAGGCCTAATATTGACACCAAGAACAAATATTCCCTCAAACAAGACTTGGCTGTGGGGGACAGATGTACAGTTGGGGTTAGGTCAATCGTTCAGCTGATGAAAATTTTCCAGTGGACAAAAAAAACGGGGTTGTAAAAGTTAGATGTGACCTTAAGACTACAAGGTGTGTTGTACAAAAAAATGCAATAAGAGGTCAGAGAAGTTTTTGTTTTGTTCTTGGTGTGAACAGGCCTTACACGTGCATTATGAGTCTTCTTCACTTCGTTCATCACAACAATCGGTTTCACTTTATTTTGGTCCCCTTTAGACATTCTTTGGACTATAAGTAATGTTGCAGGCACACGAACCCTACTCTCATTAGAGTATTAGTTGAGTATTACTGGACTGTTAGGAGTAGGGTTAGTAGAAATGAAGGGTTAAGGCGAATAAGTTGTACCTGCAAAGTTACTTATAGTCAGTATGTTGGGGAGCATCAAAATAAAGTTGCAGATATTACAGTAATCAGACTGACTATTAACACTCTAATGAGAGTGACGTACTGTAGGTGCAACGTTACTTATAGTCAACAGAATATCTATATCAGAATAAAGTGTTACCCAACAATCAAGTGCCAATGACTGTCGGCCTCATTCAAATGAAAGGCTTTGTTTTTATTTATTTAAGACCTTTTACACAAACATCACCAATGTTCTCCAGAGTGTCATGTGATGAAACCCATGAAAGGGCAAGGCTTGTTTAAATGGCATTTTGATGGCATTTGTGTTCCCCCTTTAACCTTTCGTTGAATTTCATTTTTCTACCTTGATTAAATTTCATATTGGCTTTATTCTCATGGCGACCTTTGCCCCTGCTCCCAAACCGCTGCTAATAATGACAACCATTGTTATTGTGAATATAGAGAACATGCTCAAACATACACAATACCTATACTGAAGAAAAAAAAAGTCTCTGTATTTTCACATACAGTGATTCATTCTACTCTATGGCTTTGTTCAAGTGAGCTGCCATTGTAGTCTATAGGGAGCATCACAGGCACTCCTACACAAAAATGACTTCTAGTTTATCTTTGAGTATTATTGGAGCGACAACTAAAAAATCTCAGCCTCAGACACACACATCTGAACTCGTTATCAGTTAGCTGTTAAAAACACACTGTACACAGATGACACTTTTATGTCATTGGTTCGCTGTTTGTTTTTAAGAGTTGTTTAGAAGTTAGCAGTGCTGCTGACAAAAATAAATGGCTGCTAATTTGCCACAGTTTGCACGATTCTTGCAAAACTCTTATGTCTTAGATGTTTATTCCATCTGTATAAAGAGAAAGCTCAGAAGCTAATTTCACTTTCTGCCAATTTCTTTGCCATTGTCTTCAGAATATAATGCTGCAACATAATAAGCTTCCACTTTTCTGCAGAATAAAGTACATCATGTGGCAAATGTCTGGCTTGTAATACTTAAAAAATAAAAAATTATTAGTGAACACAATTGCCATGCATGGAAATTAGTGATGAGGATTAGTGATTAAACTGATTTGCAAATCCACTGCAAATTAATAATTTGATTTCCCCTGTTTGTCAGATTTGATCATATTTTTTTAACTGAGCACATCGCAATATATTATGAGACTGCACTCATAGGTATCAGGGTATCATTATTGCCTACAAATTCGAACTGTGACAAAAAAATAACAATAAAACAGTAGTTAACTTTTATCACTAGAACTAACAAGAGGAAGAGGAGGTTATATCTTTATCCGTCACAGAGAAACACAGGTTTAATTAACTCTAATTGCATGTTTATATAAATCTGACTTCAGAGTTAATCAGTCTTTATCCCTGTGTCCAGCAGTGAATTTAAACATAAGAGGAGCCCATCTGCCTTTGAATTTAGCAACTAATTGCATACAGACGAAACTAAAAAGTGGTTAACTTTCAGAAGAGAATCCTCAGAGAATCGTGCAATCCATTTTACATTTTTGATTTGAGTTTTTGATGTGGGCCGTTGGGACTTAAGAACTGTCTGAGTTTGAAAGAAACACTAGTTAGGGGAAATTTAGTTGAAATAAGAAGCACTAACAATTAAGAACCTGATATAGTGTAAAATTTTTATATTAATATCTGCCTTCTGGCTATCTGATGTTCTCCACGAGCACTGCTATAAACTCAGGGTTGCAGAGAGGAAGTGGCGCAAATCAAAAGATCCCACTGACCTTGGTTTGTATCAATCACTCCTCTCTTCCTTCTCTGCTAATGTCTCTACTGCTAAAATGACATATACCACAACAAAATGAACAATTCTTCTGACTCTCACATGCTTTTCAAAACCTGCTCCTCTCTTCTTAATCCTCCTCCTCTCCCTCCTTCGTCAACCCTAACAGCTTACGACTTTGATTCTTCATAAATAAAACAACAATCATCAGCGGCCAATTTTCCACACCACAAATTGACACTCACATCTTAACCGCTGACACACACATTCCCCCCTCCTTCTCCCCGCTCTTGGAGGCACAAGTCTCCGAACTCATCCTTTCCAATCACCCTACTACCTGTCTGCTTGATCCTATCCCCACTCATCATTGTGGAACCCACTCTATATCCAGCACTTTTAGAAAAATACAGACGAGTAGTGCTTCTTCAATTCATTGCTAAAACACTCAAATGAGTCGTCTCTACCTTTCGTGCACAGAACAACCTCATGGACAACAACAAGTCTGGTTTCAAAAGCGGCCACTCAACTGAGTCGGTTATTGAAGCTCTGAGTCTGGCTTCCAGATCCTCAGCACTCATTGAGCTGGATCTTTCTGCTGCTTTTGACACAGTTAACCACCAGATCCTCCTGTCAACCCTCATGGCGAAGGGTATCATAGGAAGCGCACACCAATGGTTCAAGTCTTACCTCTCAGAGTGTCATGGAGGGGTGAAGTGTCTAAGTTGCAACATCTAGCTACTGGGGTGCCTCAGGGCTCAGTGCTGGGACCACTTCTCTTCTTCATCTACATGTCATCACTAGGATCTGTCATTCAGAAACATGTTTTTTCCTATCACTGTTATGCTGATGTCTCACAACTCTACCTTTCATTCCAGCCAGATGATCCAACAGTTGCCTATCACATCTCACCCTGCCTGACAGACTTTTATTGCTGCATGAAGGACCTCAACCTTGCGAAGATAGAACTGCTTGTGGTCTCAGCCAATCCAACACTTCATCACAACTTCTCTATTCAGCTAGGTTCATCAACCATAACTCCATCAAGGACAGCCAGAAACCTTGGAGTTGTGATTGATGATCAGTTAAACTTCACAGATCATATTGCTATAACGGCCCAGTCCTGCAGATTTGCCTTAAACAACATTAGGAGGATTAGGCCCTTCCTATCAGAGCTACACAACTCCTCATCCAAGCTCTTGTTCTATCCAGACTGGACTATTGTAATGCTCTCTTGGTAGGCCTTCCAGCTTGCACTGTCAAACCTCTACAACTGACGGCTGGTCTTTAACGAGAAACTCATAACTCATAAAATTGCACTGGCTGCCAATTGCATCAAACTCAAGGCACTGATGTTTGCCTACAGAACAACAACTGTCTCTGCACCTCTATACCTAAACTACCTAAACTCACTACTTCAGACCTATGTGCCCTCCAGAACCCCCAAAAGCACAAAATCACTTTCACAGACCTTTACCTGGACTGTTCCCTGCTGGTGGAATGACCTGCCTGACTCAACCCGAGCTGCTGAGTCCATTTTCAACTTATTATTCTATATCACTCTCACTTATTATTCTATATATCTATTTAAAAACTTGCTGCATGTACTGTGTTAGACTAACTGATACTAGTCACAGCACTTGCATGTTGATGCCCTATTGTTGGTTTGATTGCTTCTATTGCTCTCCTAATTTGTAAGCCGCTTTGGATAAAAGCGTCTGCTAAATGATTAAATGCAAATGTAATGTAAATGAAATATTACTGTTGCTACTTAGTGTTAGAGGACATGTACAGATACAAACATAAAGTATTAAACTTCAGAGTGTGTCTCTGAAGTTTAATAAATAAAAAATCCTTCATACTTACATTGAAGTATGACTTAGGGTGTATTCACACCTGCCTTGTTTGGTTCGATTGAATCGAACTCTAGTTCGTTTCCCCCCTTGGTGCGGACCTTTTGGGCAGGTGTGAATACAGCAATCGAACTCGGGTGCGGACCAAACAACCGAACCGAGACCCAGCTGAAGAGGTGGTCTCGGTAAGCTTCCAAACGAACTCTGGTACGGTTCGTTTACGGTGTGAACATGAACCAACCAAATTGCAAGAAGCACTGCGCCTTTGAGTTAACAGGCTTCCGTAGTCGGAGTTGCGTTATGGGAAACTGATCTGTTGTAGCCTACTACATTTGATAAAATGAGTCGTGGTTTGACCTGGAGCTTCGAAGAGACGAGCTGCCTTATTAACATTTGGGCAGATGCCCATGTAGCACAGAATAACACAAAATTAGTAAATGAACAAATATTGCAGTACGAAATATCTCCATGCTGAGCCTTTTTTGCACTTCCTGGTTTACTTGAGAATTCTTGTCCAATGAATGGACGACCTTAGCACACGTGTGGTTTTGTTTACAAATTTTGGTTCACTTGCAAAAAGAGCAGTGTGAAAGCGAACCGTACCAAAAAAAAAAAAAAAAAATGTATTTGGTCCGGACCAAAGCAAGTGAACTATCGGACTTTCCTGGTGTGAATACACCCATAGAGACCAAAATAATATGTCAGAAAGTTGACTCTTTAAGACTTGAGCGAATAATCAATCACCAACTACTTAACCACACCCTACCAACTACCTATACCATCTTAGGAACAGCATAGCAACAGCTACCACCACAACAAAAACATCCTAAGATTGCCCTAGCAACCTCATGCACAGAAATAAACAATGTGTATTGTGGTGTGTAAACAATTTTCACTGAACTTTGTGAAAGACTGAACTACTCATAATTGCCTAGCAACTGCATAGCAACCGTAATAATAATCATTAGGAAGCACTTTATTTGAGAAACACACTGAAAACCTAAATAAATGAACAGTTAAGATGAACAATAAAGACAAGTTGCATATGCACTTAGTAGCCTAGCATAACACTGCAGTCTCAAAAGCAAAACATACCATATTTGACAAATAATGCAACTTTTTGAATTAAATCTTTAGATCACATGATTTTCATCTCAACCTATTACATAGGGTATCCAATGAACTGCATATCATACTGGTTTACCAGAAGCAGTCATGATCGTGGCATGTGGGCTGTGATGAACATTAAAACATAATCACACTCAACGTGTGGGCTCCCTCGCGGTTTACACCTAATTCTGGCTTATTAAAAATTACCAAAGCTCTTAAGCTGTAAATATGCAACTCGCTGCCTATGATAAGGCTTTCTTTATAGGTCTGTATTGTGGGAAGAGATAAATATGTGCTAAGGAAGCTAACAACTGCCTCCACTGCATTTTGCAGCATGGCTACTATACAGGTGTAGCAGGCCAATTCAATTTTTCAGAGTTTTACCTCGAGGTTAAAAGTTCAGCTCCTCATTTCTTATGTTGTGAACAGTAAACAATAAACTAAATCACACATTTTATGAAAGTGTAGACGGAAAGAAGGTGCACACTTTTATATAGATGATCACAGCAACGTTTCTGACATTATGTCGGTGATATTTGTGATCAAACCACCCACTGGCGACATTCTTCATTTACTATTTCAGCCATGGCGCGGATGATGTTTTACTCTCCTCCTCCTCTACCTCTAGCCTGAAGGGCTCCTGTGCTTTGGGGAAACCAGAGCGGGTCAGGAGTTCATATGTGGGCTGGAGAAAAAATCTGATGAAGTAAACAAACATTCTCCGATGATCCGCACTGAAGGAAAGTGTAAGTACAGGTCCTGCACAGCACATCCGTTCTGGAAATACCCCCTTATTTGCATCCATAGAGTGAGATAAATCAGGGCGGTTACTTTTGTCCCAATTTGAAAATTTAGGAGTGCATAAAGAACTTTAGAGGTACAAAGAACATTTATTAAATAATGTAATTCTCCAGTTGACTGATTGGATTAAAGTAACACCAGGTAACTTTTCAACTTTCATAATATATTTCCAAGTCTCTTGTGATGGTACATCGACTTACAATATGTTGAATGACACGTCTGCCATAGCCTGATGGGGTCTGTAGCGTTTTTAATTGTACTTTTAAACTTCGGGTTTCGGGTAGTAACCGGCGAACAAAGAGAACTACAAAATTCGACTGCTTTACGGCATATACGTCACTTCCACCACCACCCCCACTTCCTTAAAATCGGACGTGCGAGCCAAATGTTATAGTCATGGCCGAAGCAGCACAGAAAAACAAGAAAGCAAAGGTTTTATCGGAGCAAAGCAAAAAGAGAAAAAGAGAAAGTGATCGCGTTAAAGGCAGAACGAGGATCAACATTGGAGGAGGGATGCCCGACCGATGCGGACTTGGCAAAAAAAAATCAAAAATCAAATGAAAGCCTATGTCTAAACGGCGTGTACAAGTTTGGTGGGGGCTACATTCTTGCAAGTAAATATATAAGATGTACAAAATCATATTTTAGGATACCTAACATGTCTGTGATATTTGTTTATTTGTCTTGCCTCAAGCTATAATGCAAATCGATTTGTAAAATTTGCAGACTCATTTATGGTAGCTTGATATTATAATATTGACGATATATGGTTTTTATCTACCACTCAAACATTGCATTGAAGTATCATATAGATCCAGTAAAACGGTAACCAATAGACTAGGCTACTATAATGACGCTGGCTTGTAAACGTGATCATCGCGATCATTTGTCGTTAGAAAAAAATAAAACCCATGAAATTATATTCATATGACATGCTGAAATATATGCCACTGTACCTGGGATGAAGACATTTCAGACAAGACGCAAGCAGAACACCTGCATGTGACCTCCTCCTACAGTGTTCAGGGCTATCGTGGTTGTCAACAATTGCACGTGCATGTAGGATGACAGAGTTTACGACAGTAGTAGAGGTCTAGAGGACAATACTGTTTCCCAACTGTAGGGGGACCCCGAGAGCAAAAGTAACCTGGTGTTACTTTAAGAACTGCGATAATTTTTTTGCATTACAAGTAGCCTAAAAAAAGTTTTATTTTTATTTTAAATGTTATGTTTAAATATGAAAATAAGTTGATGCCTAGAATACGAAATTATGGAATTAAATATGCAGAAATCAAAACAACGGATAAAGCCAGGTTCAAAATTATTTTTCATAGATTTTAGTGGGGGAAAAAACATCCAAAATACACTTATTTGCATCTGTAGATTTCAATTACAATATAGATATTGTTAAAAAAATAAATAAGTCAGACATCTCCATTTCAGTAGTCTCAAATAACACTTTATGAAACGCCAAATCGCCCAAAAACTTAAACCTGACCAATGCATTAAAAAACAATGTTTTTGCCTGTATCGTCTTGACTTAAACTTACACTTGAGTCCTAGAAGAGTTTGCCTTTAGGTTGGCATCCTCTTATAGCTCAACTACTTTGTATTCCAGGCCTAGATTCACTGTCCTACAGAACCCTGATGGGCAGACACAGCTCCTCTGGCATTTTAAAGTGCTAATTCCTGTAACACAGCCCTGCGCAGCTCAGCGGACGACCCGGTGGAGAAAATGGGGATGCTGAGACAATAATTAACTCAAGATAAGTGTAAGAGAAAACAAGACTCCCTATGCGATGCACAGAGTTGTTATTGCCGCCCTGCTGTGACTGGAAACAATAACAGAAACAAACTGCACATATTTATTCTGCGCTTTGATAAAAAAATAGTGCTTTAAAGGATTAATTCAACCAAAATAAATGTTCTGTCATCATTTATTAACCCTCGTGTTTTTTCTTCTTCTTACGTGCAACATAAAATATACAGTCGAGTGTACCACACAGCGACTTCAACCGTCAACCTGTGCATTACTTATGCAGGTTACACTTTATTTGGATGGTCTAATTTAGACATTCTCCTAAGTAACTTTGCATCTGCATGTCAACTACCAGTCATTAGTGTATTTGTAGTCTGTCTACTTAAAATCTGCTAACTCTTTATTTTGATGCTCCTAAAACAGACATTCTACTGACTATAAGTAACTTTGCAACTATTTGTCAACTTATCTTTACTGTCTACTAAAACTCAATGAAAATTAGTTGACATTTAGTTTAAAAAAAAAAATCACAAAAACACTTTATTCTCTGTAGGCCTACAGAAATTGCATTTTTGCTGCAGCTCTGTATGTTGCGCATGTGCTGTGAAACAGGCCTTAAAAGTGTTTTTAGATCAGACCGTGATAAACAAAAATATCAAAATGAGAATAAGTATACAGTAAATCTATACTAAGTCAATGTGTGGACATGAGGAGTTGTTTTTATAACATGTTTATTCATCAGTTCATGCATTTTCAAAAAGCTTCCTCTAAGAATCTAGTGGTAACGAGAAGTTGTTTTGATGGCTCGATCAAGATGTTTGAAAATGATATGCAGGCCATAAAGCTCTTGATATTTGGTTCATGCTGTACATTTTTACTCAAATGATTCCTCTTCGCTCTCTCGATGAGGTTACATTGAACTTTACTCATTAGACATGTAAAGGAAATCATTTTTCTGAATTTGTGAGCATCTATGAATCTAATTTGAACAAACAGACGTGTTGAGATGGGGGTGGCTATTAATATTAATCACAGATCTCAGCCATTCTGGGAAAAACAGACAGTCAAATCATGAAATATTTAGCGGTTTTCAGCTTTGAGTAAGCAGACCTGGACTTCAAAACAAACATTGTCAGATTTGGTTTTATGGGTCTAACCCTGAGGCTGTGATATGTCTAAATTGCTTGTCTTGACAGCGCATTACCTCAACCATCTGAATCCAGAGGTCGACAGTGTTTGAAGATATTACTGATTTAAATTCAACAGGGATTAACCAACCCAATCTCACGGCAATTCGTACGAATTTTACGAGGTGGCTAAACCAACCACCTATTAGGGATTAACCAACCCTATCTCACGGCAATTCGTACGAATTTTACGAGGTGGCTAATTCGTACGAATTCATATGACCTCACTCGTACAAATTCGTACGATTTTTGCTAATTCGTACATATTTTACGAGTTACCAAATTCGTATGAATTCGTACGAATGACCTACCCCTGACCCCGCCCCTAAACCTACCCATCACGTGGGTTTAGACAAATCGTACAAATTCGTACGACCTCACTCGTACGAATTCGTACGATTTGTCTTTGGTCGTAATTGGTCGTGAGATAGCATTGGATTAACAGTGGAGTCCAAGAGACCACATTCAAAATGTGGGGATTCATAATCCGATTTTAAGCTGGAAATAAGTGTTATGTTTTTAATAAGTAAATAAACAAATACATATTGGAAATTCCGATTTCCCAGTAGGAACTTTTCACTGGAATGCTCCCTCAAGTAACTCAGAATCCATGGCTGCTCAGTGCATCAACAGTAGTAATATATTGTTTATTAGCACTTCTGTTTGTCTGTGTCTCAATAAACAGTGCACACAGAACTATATCCAACCTCTATTTGTGGATATGATACTTTGGCATGCATTATCTGTGCATAATACCACTTATTTATGTGTTTGTATTCAGAAAGAGCAAGCACAACAATGGATTGCCAGGATATGTTGCTGTCTACCTTTTAGTTTTTGGAAGCATTTTGTTTTCACTGAGGGTACATTTGTAAGACATCATATAGGATTAATATTAATATCATCCTAACAAAAAAAAAGAAGAAAAAAAAGTTTGTTTTTGACTTCAGACTCTCACCAAACACTCCAAATGATTAAACCCAGACATGGCTGATTAGGAATCAAATCGGATTCAAGTAAACGCAGTCTTTTGACCCCACTTTTTAATGCAGTTCATCTTTGGCATTCATTTTCCATCACGCAAAACTCAACAACTTTGTTTACTGCCAAGTCAGCCCTAATCAGCATAATTATCAGCCAGAACTTCCTCAAACTGCATTAGCCGATCCGAGATGTCTTCAAAAATAACAACCGGTCTGTGAGAAAAGAGCATGGCAAACATGGCGATCTTTCCCGGTTCTGTCGTCATTAGAAAGCAGCGCTGCCGGAAGCGAGCATGTTAAAGACGGCTGGCAGACGGCCTAGTTTCCCACTCCGACCCTGACAGTCAAGCCTCAGCGAGTTACATGACATTAGGGCACCACGAGGAGAACAACAAGCTGCCTACACAATGTTGCCGCCACTTTTGAGGACACACACAAGGGGAATTCTGGGAAGGGAAGAAATGTTTGACACGGAGCTCTCTTGGGAGAATAATGTGAGTTGTTGTAACGCTGCTGGAATACTGTATTAATTTCGGGGGAACAGTTTAAGGAAAACAAAACAAGAATCACAGTAACGTTGTCTTACAGACAGTCTATTATTCCAGAAAATGATCAGCGTGGGAGTGATTTCTGATTTGCATAATATTCAGATTTAATGGCTTGCTAAAAATACGATTTTAGGAAACTGTACATGTATTTATTGATTTGATTCCCATTATGAGACACAAACTGAATGACCCGTAAAGTTTTATATTTAAAAAATGCAATGCATATGATAAAAACACACCATCCATCATCGCATGAATGCTAAACCAAAGACGCCTATTTTGTTGGTGCAATTTTTAAAGGCTCAGTCAGAAAGTGGAAAATAGTCAAATTAAATTATGAAGATTTTTGGTGCAAAATCTTATATAAAGGGGGGACTAATACAATTTGCCTGCACTCAAGACAAATGAACAACAGCTTATTGGAGTATGTTTTACAAGAAAATAATATTTCAGTCTTTCCACTTCACATTTTCACCTTATATTCAAAGTGTTGCTTGCAATTAGCTACTGAGTGAAACTTATTTCAAGTCATTTTTAAATAAATTAACACTGAAATTTCCATTTAAATTCCACACATGTAATGATCAACATTATTATGTCAACAGAACTCATCAAAATAATGTTTGCTTCATAAAAGGTTTAATTAAAGCAACATACCTTAGTCAGAGTATAGCGCCATATTACATTTTGGACCGGAATGAGACGAGGCTGTGAGGGATAGAAGTACAGTACGTTTATATGTGTCTATCGATACTGGAACAGCTTTAAACACCCTAAACCCAATAGCGTTTTTATCACTTCTCCCCATGTCCGTTTGGGTCTAAGCTTTACTGGTCAGCAGGTGTACTTGTCTCTACACGCGAACTTCTCACCCAAAGCGTATTCATCTTCATCTGGCACCTGCTGATTTAATGTGTTGTCAGTGGCGTGATCTCAGACGCAATTCCTTAGACTCACTTCAGCGATGAAGCCGACACATCGAGAATCTGGGACACGATAATGTATGGAGGAGATGCCAGTCCTCTGGCTAATGACGGGAGAAAAAACTCCAGCGACCTCGGAGGTGGCACCGCAGTCATTATTAGCTGGCAAGAAACTGATGAAAGCCCTGGGAGGTGTGACATCGCCTCCTCCTTCATCTGGGAGAGGATGATAAAGGAGGAAACAATCGAGAACTCAACTCTCCTCTGCAGGGGGACGAGATAAAGAGGGCCGAGAGGGTCCGTCATGTAGTTCTGTGGATAGATCCTGAAAAAGACAGCTTGTGGAAGCTGATTAAATAAAGTATGTGGTCATATTGTTCACATGGTGCCTGAATGTGGGTCATAATTAGTGTTACAAGATGTCTCTGTTCTGTCAAGTCAGATGTTTTAAGCACAATATACGATTTAGTGACACTTGGCTTGATTATTTTGTATCTACACCAACTAATTGTTTTGGCCAAGTAATTTAAATAAATAAATAAATAAATAAACAAATAAATAAATTAGATAATATAATGAATAAATTATTAGATAGAACTATATAGGCAGATGGATGGATGGATAGATGGATGGATAGATAGATAGATAGATAGATAGATAGATAGATAGATAGATAGATAGATAGATAGATAGATAGATAGATAGATAGATAGATAGATAGATAGATAGATAGATAGATAGATAGATCGAACAATATCTACGATGGATGGATGGATAGATAGATAGATAGATAGATAGATAGATAGATAGATAGATAGATAGATAGATAGATAGATAGATAGATAGATAGATAGATAGATAGAAAGAAAGATAGATCGAACAATATCTACGATGGATGGATGGATGGATGGATGGATGGATGGATAGATAGATAGATAGATAGATAGATAGATAGATAGATAGATAGATAGATAGATAGATAGATAGATAGATAGATAGATAGATAGATAGATAGATAGATAGAAAGATAGATCGAACAATATCTACGATGGTTAGATAGATAGATACATATATATAACTATATAGATAGATAGATAGATAGATAGATAGATAGATAGATAGATAGATAGATAGATAGATAGATAGATAGATGGAACAATATCTATGATGGATGGATGGATAGATAGATAGATAGATAGATAGATAGATAGATAGATAGATAGATCTAACAACATCTACGATAGATAGATAGATAGATAGATAGATAGATAGATAGATAGATAGATAGATAGATAGATAGATAGATAGATGGAACAATATCTATGATGGATGGATGGATAGATAGATAGATAGATAGATAGATAGATAGATAGATAGATAGATAGATAGATAGATAGATAGATAGATCTAACAACATCTACGATAGATAGATAGATAGATAGATAGATAGATAGATAGATAGATAGATAGATAGATAGATAGATCTAACAACATCTAAGATGGATGGATGGATGGATGGATGGATACAGTATATCACTGATAGTGTTCTTTAAGGTCATGCTTCATCCCCGTGTCATCTTGATATTGTAGCAGCTGCTTGTTTTCACTCCTTCCAAAGATTATTGGCCCCAGTGAACATTTCCCATTAGAAAGCAAGTGATCAGAGATGGAAATATGTGCAATTACAGCAGGCACAATAATTGAAGACGAACGCTGGTGTTCTGTGGGGATTTCACAGTGAAATTGCTCTGGCAATCGGCACAGATGTTTTAATCAGAGTGCATCGGCCCATGAAACCCTACATGTTTTACACAGACAATCAGAAAGGTTTTTCCTGTCATAGATGGAGCGCGTCATTGGAATTATTGTTCTGGTGGAGGCCGTTATTGTTTTCATTTTGCTCATTAAGAATGATTAAGGTACAGGGTGTTATTAGAGCAAAGTGTTGGCCTGGTTTTCTGCTCTACAAGAGCCGGCTGTGTATTTATAACGTATCAGAACAAGACAAAAGCGGCAGATCATTCAACTAAAATCTAAATGTTTTCATCACGGCTGAGAGGTGAACATTAACATCAACACAGCCTCAAGTGGCTCATTTCTTTTAAACAGTGGCAGCAATGTGAGAAAACACGTCAACGTTCAACAAATGTTTCTCTTAATCACAATTCCTCTGAGAAATAAAATAAATCATTAGCCAAACTGCAGGCCATTTAGGGCCGCCAAGCAACACAACACACAGTTCAGCAGATCTGGAGACCAGCGGCGGCTCTACCCTCCTGGGACCCAAGAATAGACTTTTGTCCACTGTAGTGGACATTATATTTTAGTGAATTTCTCTGACATCATACATGTCACATGACACAACCTGGTTGTCCTGTAAATAACACATTCAGGACTTTTCAGAGATACCAAATGTTTGGAGGTTTCACCATGAAAACAACTTCTCCTTGGTCTTTAAAAATGTCTGACATTAATTTAGTGATCAAATGTAGCATTCTTATGGAATATGATAATATATTGTAATTATAATTTAAATTGGACTACTTTTCAAATTGTATTTCATAAAACAACATCTCAGGAAAATGTTAAGGGGTTTCAAATAAAAAAAAATACTTTCTGTTACAGAACAGGGCATTGATTTCAAACGGGTCCACTGTAGAGGACATCAGGACTAAAATCATGTTTATCAGGCATTCTGGGAGACACAACAAGTGAATATGGAAATAAATTATACATCAATATTCCTATGAAATATTAGATATTATTATTAAAATGTTGCCAATTATTAATCCAATTATTACACTTATTTTTTCATTAAATGTTGCTCCAAGAACACATTAATGTGCAAATTAGATACAGTGTATAGATACATTTTATTGAATGGGAATATTAATTTATGGCCATTTTACCCACATATTGCAAAAAGTAAAATGGTGTATCAATTCATTCCATTATTTCTTTTATAACATAGTTGAGAATAATCTTTATACAAATTTTGGTTGAAAAAATCCTGAAACCCCAAAATGTATTGGTGATTGAAAAAAAATCCCATTGTTTTTGCCTATACATATAATTTCATGTCATTTTATTTTTTAAACAACTTAGTCCTGGCGTCCGGACATAGCATAACGTATGAATAAAATATTATTTTATATATATGTTTTTTTCTACCATTTGTTTATTGTGCTCTAAACAGTGTGATGACATGGAAAAAAACTAAATTCAAAAAACGTTTTTTTTCTGGGTCGTCAGACTTCGCACTTCCGCTCTATTTCAGTTCGCTTCAGTACTCAGTCTGAGACATCGACATGTCTCTCAGTTTTCCTCCGGCCTGAAAACAGCCGGCCAATCAACGAACAGAGGGCGGTGCTGAGAGCCGTGACGTAGACGCTAAGCGCCGAGTTTAAGATTGTATTTTAGGTTAAGGAAATCGAAAACGACAGCGGATATGGAGACACGGGATGCAATTCGCTCTGTTGTGGAGAATATTCCTGGCATTTGCAAACTGAGGCCCGAACACGAAGAGTGTTTGTTAAACATTTTGAATGAAGGTGATGTCGTGGCCCTACTCCCGACAGGTTTTGGGAAAAGTTTAGTTTATCAACTATTACCGATCGGCAGCGAGAAACTGGACAGGCCAAAGGCCGGCAAGGCGATAGTTGTGATTGTGTCCCTCTTGGTCGCACTCATGGAGGATCAGGCTTTGGAGGCAGCAAAACTCGGTCAGCCATGTTCACTCGATGGTTTCGTTTTCGCATCATACATGTGTTTACAGTGGAAGTTCGATGCGGCTGAGCTGGCGAATAACACACGTCATAACCAAACGTTATGGGATTGGCTTACAGGTAACCAATGATTTTATACTTCAGACAAGCAAGCAGACAAACATTTTTCAATCATGCCATGCCAGACTCTGTCTACGAAGCAAAGCGAAGTAGCAGAGTTTGGTATTACCAGGCTAAAGCCACGACCCACTTCTTTAGGAATTATACAGTGCTCGAAGTGGACCGGTAGGTTAGAGACTTTTTATTTCGTAGCAAGTTATGAAAATAACGTTAGAATACTAAAACTGACATATAGCCTGACAGCATATCATCTGACCGCTATGGAAGCTTGTTTCCAACACAGAATAAAACGTTTTAAAATATAATTGCGACTTTTTTTCTCATAATTGCTAGAAATAAACTCGCAATCGCGAGTTATAAAGTCTGAATTGCGTGATAAAGTCAGAATTGCGAGTTAAAAAGTCAGAGTTGAAAGATATAAAGTCGCAATTGCGTGTTAAAACGTCAGAATTGAGTGATATAAAGTCACAATTGTGAGATATAAAGTCACTCACAATTCTGACGGCGTTTCTCAGAATTGCGAGATACTGTACAAAGTCCAATTCTGAGTAAAAATTTTATATTCTAAAAGTAAATCTATAACTGTATAAAGTCGCAGTTGTTTGTTATAAAATCAGAATTGCAAGATATAAACTCTCAACTCAAAATAACACGCAATTGCGACTTTATATCACGCAGTTCTGAGAAAAAAAGTCAGAATTGCTAGATGTAAACTTTCATTTGCGAGAAAAAGAAGTCAGAATTGTGAGATAAATAGTCGCAATTAATTTTTTTTATTATTCTGTGGCGGAAACAAGCTTCCATAGACCAAAATCTTGGTTTCGTAAGGTTACATAGGTCAAAAACAACGGAAACATTAACTTTATTTATTTATTTAGGCGGGGGTCATTGATTGTTTTGGCAGGGCAAGTAGATGGGCCAGTAGAACAATATTACAATCAATATTATAGTTTTTTTAGCTAGTTAACAGTAATACTTGTTAATAATAATGATATGATGAAAACCATTATATCATAGTAACGCCCAAGACAAACTACTAAGTTAGGGATATACATTTTTTTTTATTTGTTACAGAAATAAATAGCCTATAGGAAAACCTGATTGATCTAACAACAAATGTTTTATGCAATTTAAGGGTTTTAATAGTAATTAGTGAAAGACAGGTGTCATAAATCTCTCGATGTATAAACCTCTAGGCTGCCAGAATTGGAGAATGCATCCATCAGATGAGACAGATGACAGATTCTGACACGGCTCTGAAAGTATCTGGTTATTAAAGAAGTCTGCTTGAGTGAAGACATCTAAGCAGAGAGAATTGCAAAACCAACCGGAGCAGCCGTAGTATATAATTAAACACTCCGTTTCAGCCGACTTCTATTTTTAATTAGTAGTGTTTGCTAAGTCAAGCATCATTACTACTATTGCTCATACTGTGGGTTAGTGATTGGAACAAACCTCTAACACTAAGTATTTTACTTGTGGGTACTTTGATAAAATATCACTTAAATTGAAGGAAATTAAGATCCAATTTGAGCTGAAACAACAAAATTGGTTGATTATGCAACCATCCAACTCGATGTGATAAAGTCCAATGAAAAATATGCAAAAAATGATCAATAATTATCTTAAGCACCTGCTACTTTTGCATGGACGGTTATGAATGAAGAAAAGAGAAAAAAATAATGACATTTTTTAAAACACATCATGCACAGCCTTCTGCGACTTATTGCATTTATAAAAAATAGTGACTTTTGATTTGATATCAACCACGATAGCACAACAATAGCACAATAAAAGACCCCAATATTCAATAAAGTTGGACATTTATTATTAATAATTATCTGAATGAACAATCTGCCAAGTAATATACTTTATTGTTTTCTCCAAAAACAAAAAAACAAAAAAAAATCTAGTGATTTTGCATAACTCATTTCACTAAGGATGCAACATGACACTATGCAAAGCCTTGTTTAATAGCGAACACAAAAAGTCGAGTATGATAAATGCTTAGGTTGAGCCAGGGCTCTTAATTCTAATAATGGACAAGCAGTTCCTTATCTCCACAATGCCCCGGGTATATTACGACCATGTCATTCTGGCACATCTCCCAGAAGTGTCCCGCTTTGACATAGTGCATATTGGATACTTAATTCATGGGCATATTTTAAAATATTCTTATCTAAGCCTCAAATATGAATCAATTCATTCAGTCATATAGACCATTGTCCGTCAACCTGTCACAATTATGTGTTTTTATGGACAAATCATTTTTGAAAAAGCCTTTTTTTTTTACTTTAGTATACAATATTCGTACACAATAGAATAATAATTAAAAAATACATATAATAATAATAAAACAGGCCCATGTGTTTTACTTTAATGCTATACAAATTTAATAACATTTATATAATTATTTATAATATATTATATTATTCTGCAATATGATTTCCCTTATTTTGATGGCAAAACTTGATTGAAATTTAAACAATAAAATGATTGTGATTCTCAAATAATTGCGATTAGACAGTGCATATTGGATACTTTATTTATGAGCTTATTTTATAATATTCATATCTAAGCATATTGACCACACTGTTCATTTTTTTTAATCAAAAATCTGATACTAGATCAGTTAAAAATTCTCTGCATGCAGTTTTAGCATTTTCTTGCTTCATCATTTAATCAAACTTACAGGTTTTTAACACAAAACTGGGATGCAAAATTAAATAAATTGACACCACTCATAAAATGTAATGTGCACAATGAGGAAATTTGACAACAATGTGGCATACACCATTTTGAAGTATTCATCATTGCAAAATGCATTACATTTCACATACTATGTAAAAAAAAAGAAAAAAAAGGCAGAACACCTTTATTCCACTCCGGACGTCCCCATGAATACATCCGACACTTTGGCAGCGCTGCGACACTCATCTGCTCCGCTGGGCCGAGTGTTGACATCAGCTGAACCAGGGTCAATCCATGATGGACTCGTCCCTGTCATAGTGTCCCGCTCTGAAGGAAGTGGACTAATCACCGGAGCAGGGCTCAGGGCTTTCACAGGAGAACAGTGGGAATTCACTAAAGCCCTATTTGGCTAAGACTAAATCTGTGGCTCTCCATCAGTGCTGTCAGACAGCCTAGAGGACACCGTGTGAAGAACCGCTCTGTGTGCATACCTGGAGCAATGCCTATCGGCCTCATGCCCACAAGCTGGAAACACTGACAAATGATCACGGCCTTTTCTTTTCAACGGGAACACTAGCAGAACTGAGAGTTTGATATTTTCACAGCAACCACCCAAACTCAAGTCGGCTTTAGTCTTTCCAGTTTAGAACAATTAAGAAGAATCAACTGGAACCTGAATGGAAAGCATCAGTGACATGCTGTGGATTACTTCAATATGAATACTAAAATATTGACTTGTCCCATAGTTTGGGGGAAGTAAAAATAGCTAAAATAGGTGCCAAAATGAATTAAAAAAGAAAGCAAATAAATCAATCAATAAACGTATGTCTCTTTTTCTTGCATAAAAAATGTTTAAGTCACACATGTTTAAGTCTTACTTTAGAGCAACAACTTTCCCCATAGACTTCCATTGTATATGCATTATTGTAAAAGCACAATTTAGTGTGTTTTTATAAACAGATGAAGGTCTTACCTGCTTTAACACTGCTTTAAGATCAAATATGAGAAACTGGCTCATAAAAATGAAAAGAAAAATGTGCCTTGTTTTATTTCTAGAAACACGTGCCAAGTGTCGTTTTAATAATGAATTTAGTTTAAATACTGTACACATCACAGAACAATATTAAACTTGATCCAAGTTGCTTTCTTAAAAGCAATAATTCTATCATGTAAATGATTATATAATGAATGATGGCGCTGAAACGGTGAGCGCTTCAGATGTCTAACACAGCAGGCGTGCAGCATCCACTGCTCTTTAATAGACACGTCTCTTACAAATAAATCCCTTTGAAAAAAGTTTGCAGTGTTGCATTGGAAAGGAGTTTTTTGCACTCCTGTTTTGGTCCACTTATTTGTAACTTAACACAACATGAAGAAAAATAATGTTGTACTGATAATTCATATGATGTTGTGAGGAAGACTGTGAATCTGTGGTTACTCGTGAGATGAGCTGTTATAACCAGTGGTTAGTTTGCTTCACACCAACCCAATCACACTAAACGCGTCTCTATAGCACACAGTGTGTTTATCGTGCAATAATACGCGAAAATGAGTTTTTACGTGCATAGGATACACATGGGTTGGTTAGGGTAGGGTTAGTAGTGGTGTGAGGTGTGTGTGTATTACACGCAAATGAACTGCGTATCAAATGCACACGAAAACTGCGTATCATCAAGGTCAAGGTCAAGGTCAATTTGCACGTAAAAACTCATTTTCGCGTATAAATTGCACGATAAAAACGATGCATGCTATAGAGACGCATTTACACACTATCATGACCACAAATGGTATCATTTCCAGCTCATTTTTCCTTCAAAGTCTGTGAGTGAGACAAATCACATGTTTATGTTTTTGCCATCAGAAAATAAGATTTAAAATTCATACACATTTTTTGAAAAAGCAAGTTGAGGATGGACACAACAAAAGCCTAATACATTTTTTTTTAAATAATCAATAGTTTCAGTCAAAACACTGCCTTTTGAATTCAAAATTGCGTACTCTATAGTTTCTGTCATATAAAGATGCGTCAGAAATGATAAGAGTATAGTAGGCCTACACTCTAAAAATGTTGGGTTGTTTCAACCCATGTTTGGGTCAAATATGGACAAACCCAACTATTGGTTTAAATTAAACAGGTTATTTCTGACACATCTTTATATGACAGACACGATAAAAGTATGAATTGAAGCATATAGATGCTACACACACGATGTTCACAATGACTATTAAAGTGTGAGTTTATAATGTGGAAGATGTAATGTCTTCTTTACAAATATCTTAATGGGTGGTGCATTGAAATACACTTACATACACTCTTAAAAATGCTGGGTTGTTTCAACCCAATTTTGGGTAAAATATGGACAATTTTCATTTCATTGAAAATTCTAAACATAAGTTCATTTTTTAAATTGCATTTTTAATCCCACGTTTGGGTTTGTTCATATTTGACCCAAAATTGGGTTGAAACAACCCAGCATTTTTTAGAGTGTACTCTGTTATTCAAGTTAAAGATATTATTTAACCACTGAATGAACTAAAATATGTTAATTTATACCAACAAAAAAGGCTCACTTTAGGGTGGTGAATGTTTTATAGAATGTTTCCTATTGTGTTGATATGCAGTTCATAAAGTATTATTATTATGTATTATTTATTTGCGTTTTATTGTTCGCTTGTGGTGAAATTGTTTATGAAAAGTAATAGCACAACTCTTTAAGCCACAGTTATTTTGACAAAGACTATGTGCACAATAAGTGGTCATTCTTGCCTTAGCAAGCACCCCAATAATCTTGAATTCACTTTGGATAATAAAGTACAATAAAGAAATCTGAATCCGTCTGAATGAACATGCAAAGCACGAGTCTCGCCCTGCAGTCATGACCGGTGGCGTGTGTGGTAATCATCCGAGCTAATGCATGCATTAATAACGCCGCATCTATGGACACTCTTGTGTCCCACCCAATCCTCCTTTTTCCCCGGCACTTTGGAGACAGTAATTGAGGAAGGCGCCTGGCCACACTGCCTCCGGATCACATTGCCTCCATTAGCCACACTGATGAAGTTTTTTCTTCATCGCCCAAATGAAGGAGAGCATTTCCATACCACGAATCCAATGTCCTGTGGTGCGATGTTTTAGACCGGCGATCCTAATGGGAGGCTATCAGTGCACTAGCTTACCTTCAGCAATCTGCATTCAGAACAGTGACTTGGCAATTTGCTTGCTGCTCACTCATGCTAATGAGAGCTCTGAAAAGACGGCGGCGATCGGGGAGATTCAGTTCCCACAGCTTCCAGTGGTGTTGAATATGAATGCCGAGACAAAGGTTGCGTCTTTGAAGAATAGGCTGTTGGCTCGGAGAGCGTGGATACTTGGCTAAATGGGTGAAGTTGGCGTGTTATGTGGTCTGACAGGGTGAAGGTCCAGTCAGTTCACTGCAAAAAAAAAAAAAATAAAAAAATCTAAATCAGTATTGTTTTCCAGCAAAAAAAAAATCCTTAGGCTATATGCCACTTGCGCAATTATTTTTATTTTTAGCATTCATTTAGCAACAGTTTGTGAGGTTTATATGCTTAAAACAGAAAAAAAGAAGATTCGCTCCTGTTGACATTAATTCAACTTAATTCAAAATACAGTACATTCTCTGTATACTTAGTTATGTATTTTGCAACAAAACTTGCTTCTCAAGTAATTTATCTGCTTTTAAGCATGTTTGAATATTTACTGGAAAACAAGAAATAAATGTATTTACAAAAGATTTGTTCTTCTGTCGGCATGTGTGCTGTTTTTGACATTATTGTTGTTCTGCAAACATGCGGTAGCCTGATAAATAATATCATAAATAATGATAAAGCCTGTTCATCTATCAAAAAATGTATAGGTTTTCTGTTCCATTTTGTTGTGTTCCTTCAACACTGTGAAAAATTTAAACTCATTATAATTTGTTTATTTTTTTGCATGGGATTTGTTTTTTAATTTTACTTTGTTTTTAGTTAGTTTTACAACTTTTTTTTTAAATTATGTCAATTCAAATACATTAGTCAAATCAATTGGATGAACCCAGTAAATAAAGTTTAGTTTACTAAAATTAAATTTTTTTTTTTACAGAGTGGCTTTAAAACAAGCAAAAAAAAAAAAAAAAAAAAAAAAAAAAATATCCAGTGTGAACTGACAATTATTTTTCAAAAAAATATCTTAATTTCTAAAACTGAACTTTCAGTTCTTTTTATTTTCATCAATATAATCCCAATTCATTATAATCATTAGACTGTCTGCATGTTTAGGGTTTATTAACCACAGTTTATTACTGGTGACTTCCCAAGCTCAGTCATTTCCTGTGAATATACATGACTTCTGGTTCAGTAGTCGCTATAGGTCATTAATTAGAAGAATAACAAAGTGCAACAAACGGTAAAACTATTTTGCTCAACAAACCAGCCATTTACAAACCATTTATGATTACATTACTAAATTAATATGATAAAAAACATCAGTTGGCAATATCAAGCAGCATAATGGACTGTGTTTGTACAGTACATGTATGGCACAGACACTTGAAGTAAGAACACATGCTTACAATTCTCTGGCCAATGTTTTGAACAGAACAGCATCTTATATGCATCTATTGGAGAAACAGTAAGAGTGGTACAGTAGTTTCCGTACCCTGTTATATCTGTAGTTTCGCCCTGATTCACTCGAGAGTCAGTTGACATGTTGGTCTCTGAGAAAGTATTTGAACATCCAAAAACATTGCACAGAAAAAGTGGCATAAACACCACCATCACAATCTATTCATTCTTATTGAAAAACAATTCTGAGTCACATAAAGGAGCAGAGATCTCCCAGAAGAGTGACGAGGACTCTCAGCGGTGTTCATTACCGTGGCCTGCCGTAGAGACATGCTTCCCATGTGCTCAGCCATCTGCAAAGTCCCATGGCTACTTGATGACAGAAGTCTCTAAAATCCTTGCAAATATTAGCACACAGTCCCACATGGATTTTTACTTTACACTTTCATTGTTTTGCTTTGGTTATCATTAGTTTTCATTATTAAGATTAGACTTATGACTCACTTTTGCTCATTTAATACAATATCCCCAAAAAGGACTTCATTCATTCATGTGTGAATGTCATTGTTGCGGCTCCTCTCTTCCCAGTCTGTCAGTAACGCTCTGTTTAGTTCCTGTCTCTATGAAGCCCCTCCTTCTGAAAAGCACACTGTGCTCTGATTGGTCGGCTGGATCAGTGTGTTGTGATTGGTCGAGCGCTTCGAGTGTGTTTGTGAAATGTCCCTCCCCTTACCATAACCACCAGTTTAACACACTACTAACTAACTCAACCAGGCCCCGCCCCTTTATTCTGTGTATGAATTATTTAAATGAGGAATATTGTGACGTGTTCGTTCCCGGAAGAAACTCAAGACTACAATGGAGCCGTTTCAGGGAGTTTGTGCTTTGCAACTTTGCAGACCTTGTTAATGCTCAAACAGAAACATTACACACTAAAGAAAGGATAACACAAAAAAAGATTTGGACACTTTAGCCGCTCTCATATATGTGCATCTTGATTGTCCGTGATTTATCAGCGCATATCCGAGCGCCACAATGGTGCCATCTGAGCCTCGAGAGCCGTGTCTGTGGTTTCCACGCTGGCAAAGATGGATGAGTTTGGGAAAGCTGAACCTCAGCTAATTCTATGACTAATCAACGTCTTGGCTTGCCTAGACCAGTGTTTTCACACCAGCTCGAATCACACAGTCAATAACCAGTCGCTCTGAATGAATCACCTTACCCGCTATTGATCCGCTGTCAGATTCATTCACACAAATCGGTAGTTATGAGTATCCGCTTGTCTGTGTTTGCTAGATAGTGTTTTTGAACAAAATCTGGTTATTGTTGGTCTATTTGTAAATGCATATGTGAGAGTTTGAAAGGGGTGGATTGGTATGCAAACCAAGTTTGCATTGTGAAAGTAAACTGATTCAAATATTTATTATAATGCATTTTTCATATCTGCTTATTTACGATTTAGTTGCTTTCAGGCAGCAGCCTACATCTCATCGGAAAAAAAAATGGTGTGGGATTTACTTTGAAACAAGTTTAACTCTCATTGCAGAAATAATTTTAAAAGAAAAAGCAACACATTGAATTAAAGATGGAATTTTTGAAGTAAAATACTGAAATAGCTCCAATAATCCTTGAAAATTCAGTGCATTTGCAATACATCTGCAGCAGATTCTGTGCATGAAAAGTTTTTGGTCTAATTTTATATGTGATATTACGATGTCTCCTGACGGCCTAGAGTTTAATCATAAGCAATAATAGCAGACTCCATTATCTTAAATGATGATATGCCGCAGTCCTACATCATTAAGGGGCAGTGATGAATACACAAACGTAAGGCCTGAGACTGACTCTGCTCATGTGTGTGTCATTTGCATGCTCTAGGTCTCATCTTTACAAGATCACTTGTATTTCTGAATACAAACAAGCCCATCTCTCTCTGCTCTATAATTGAGAACAGGCACACTGTCTAACAAATGCCTATGGTATTGAACTCATTCAGTGCTTCACTATCAGTTTTTTAGCTTGAGAAGTTTTCAGAAGAAAATGTGAGCATTTCTTGCTTGTGCATCATAGAAGAAGAAGCCTCTCCACAAGCCCAATGTCTCTTAACAAAGGTACAGTAGTTGAGAAACATACAAGTTGCCAAATGTTCCAGTTATTTTCTGTTTCAGCAGTTGCTAAGATGTTCTTAGTAACACTAGAGGTTTTCTGGATGGATATCAGATTGCTTTGCAGTTTTGAGCGCACACCAAGTATCGATTTTGACCCAGGGATGAAGATGTGAAATGAACACACTGAGAACTTTATCTTATTAGATAAAAACATACGTGGACATTTGCAGTTGAAAAATTGCAATACTCAGCAAATTTCAAAATGTTTAAAATCGCAATTATATTGTATCGCGGCTTAAGAATCGTGATCATTTTGTATGGCAAGGCCTCTGGTGATTCAAAACTTTCCCAGTTTTTCTATGTGGTTGCTAATATGTTTGATAAATCGCAAACCCCTTTTACCCTTGAACCCCCGTTCAACCGCACGGACTGTAAACTTTGACAAACAGCTTGAATGACAACTCCAGAGAACAATCGACTCTTTCTTTATGCCGATATGCCTCATGGTTCTTGCCATAAATGGCGCCGTCAGCATTGCTCACCAGTACAGGGAAATGCCAGTGTGAATGAGGGCTGTTAACCATATGGAGAAATGTTAAAGAAGCCCTGGACCCAGACGCTCGCTGCTTCCCTTGCCAAGCGACTGAACAGCTTCACTTCCAGTCTCCAAATTCCACTGGCACTTTCCACAACTGGGCTTCAAAACAGGGCCAAAACGGACAGTGAAGTTCATCTTTAACTGCTGTTTTTCCACCAAAATGAGCAGTGCAAGGTGCTTTAACCTCAAAAAATGTGGGAGTCACAAATATTATAAGAGCTTTTTTTAATTATCATTTTATTTTTAATTTTTTTGCAATATATGTAAAACTTTGATTCTTGTGATTATATATATAAATATATACACACATTCAGTTATATATATATATATATATATATTCAATTAATGCATAAATGTATACTTCAATAAAATATTTTAAGATATTTTAAATGTTTTATATTTTATATATTTATTTAAAATATTTTATTGATTATTTAATGCATATTTTTATTTATTTAATGTGTATTTATTTATTATTTTAAACTATATTGTCTATATGAAAGATGGCTAATACAGGACTAGATAACATATGTCGAAAAGGAGGAGCAAGTTACATTTTATATAAAAAAAGAATAATAATATTGTGCACTAAATAATCATTTACAACCTGGAACAGAATAGGAAAGTAGGAAGAGTAAACAAACTAATAAAATTAAGTAAAGAAAAATAAAAGTAAACAGAGTTTGTTTTGATTTCATGTCGACTCCGTCAGGCACTTTTAGAAGTTTTGGTCAAATATCTCTGAACATTAATTAAAGGTCAGAAATGCACTAACAGATCTTTGCGATACATATCCTGGTGTGGCAATGCATTGGACCGGGAGGTTTCTGTGAGCCCGCGGCCACTGTCGCGATGATGCATACTGGTCATTAAAATAGAGCCACCTTTTGGAAAGCTTTATGTCTCCATTAAGAGAAGTGTGCAGTTCTTTTATGTGGTGTGGACAGGCTGTAAAGCACGGAAAACACACAGTGTAGTCTGCTCACAAAGACCTGCTGAGAACCGAGAGGACTGTAATTCTCTCATAGATATTTTTTTTTTCTTGCAATAATGCTAATTTTAGATGTGTCCTTTTGTACTGGTGAGGTTTTCGGTACACCATGAGGAGAACTTTATGACTCAGATGTTACTCTTTCCTAATGGAGTTTCATTTTAGTATCATGTTTTTCTCAGATCCTCAGAAGAGGTGAAAATAGACACAAATGAGTCAATAGTTGTTTTACAGTAAGAGTAAAGAGATATAAAGTAGCTCAGAACAAATGATTTTGGAAGAATTTGATGATACATATTTGAGTTCTTTTCGAAATCTTGATCGCACACTTGTCAGGGTTCTGACACTTCTGTCTGGGTTATATTCTGGTTGGTGACATGGCTTGTCTTGTATTTATTGTGCCATGTGCTCTCCTGTCAATTGTCTAGCCCCTCCCATCTCATTACCTGATAATTGATTAATCTTCCCCACCTGCTTTGTTCATTACCCTCTTTTGTTTGCTCCCTATTTAGTCTGCCTGTGTTTGGCGTCCTGTGCTGGTTTGTTGTCCATGTTTCCCTCGTGTCTCCTGTTCCCACCTGGGACCGCTCTTGTTGTCCCCCATGGGGTAGTTTTGGTTTGGACTTTTATTTACTTAGGGGGCTTTCACACTGGCAGTTTAGTACGGAACGGGGCACGGTTCGCATGAAAAATCGCTAATGTGAACGCTGTCATGGGACCCGGGTGCGCACTGGGGTACCGAACCCGAGACTACCTGGAAGAGGTGGTCTGAGTTTGGTTGCTCCCGAACCGTGCCGCGGTTCGCGTGAATGTGAAAGCAACACGGACTCGGGTGCGCACTTGTTCAGGAAGTAAAGTAACCTGCGCATGCGTTTTTAGCTTATTGTGATGTAGGCCTATTTAGTTAAATAAAACGCTTGTAAGGGAAGATAGTGTTGATGATTTACCTTGGATACGAGCGAGAGTGAGCCTGCGTGCAGTGTATTCGTGCATTGCGCGTGGAATCAGGGCAACAAAGTTGGAAATCCACTGTCTCCTCAAAAGAGTCGGTTTGCAAGCAGCAGTTGAGTGAACACGCACAGTAAACCTGTAGTGTTCACTCAACTGCGAATAATAGCAGCGAATTAATTAAAAAAAACACAATATTGACCCACGTTCTGTTTTCTATCATGCACCGTGCACGTTTGCGATGACGTCATATGCACGCAAACGCACCAGGGTTCGATAGAATCAAGTTGTGTGTGAAACCAGACCAACACTGCGGGGGGCGCCGGGAACAAACGCGCTCGGGCTCGGACCACAGCAAACGAGCCCAGTGGAAAAGCCCCCTTAAAGTTCGGTATTTTACACTTAAAGTCCTGTTTTAAGATCGTTTCTGATGAAATAGAACGGTTAAGATTGAAATTTGGACACATGCTCTGCTGGCCCGAGAATTTTCTGTTTCTGTGGTTGCACCCCCCCACCTCCACAATGGTTGCGTAGGTGCACTGGAACAATCCTTCATAAAACGCATTAAACTTTACAAAGTTTACAAAGACCTGAAACTCACCGAGTGGTCAGGGTTGTTCACTGATATGCTCACACAAAAATCGCTGCAAAAGATGCTTTCCAACAAGTTTTATCGTAGTTTTTGTCCAACTCCATTGACTTGACTTGGACAAAAACTACCGAAAATTCTCGGGACAGCAGCATCTGTCCAAATTTCAATCTTAACCGTACTATTTCATCAGAAACGATCTTAAAACAGGGCTTTAAGTGTAAAATACCAAACTTGTCCTTTAATAAACATTCTTTTTTCCGCACTTGTATCCTCACTTCACTTTTGACCATTCCGTGACAACACTTTGATATCTTGGTAAGCACAGTTTGAGAGATTTATTGAGATTTTTTTTCTTTTGAGAAACATCCGAGAAGCAAGAGTCTTCATTTTCATTGCTGTCTATGAAAAGACATTTTTGATGTTTCCTTTCCTCCAAGCTAGTTTCTTTCTTTCAGCTGTGAATATAAGCTAAAAATGATGTTTCCTTCTGAAAGATTGGCAGAATTCATTTCTTAAAATGATTTCTTTTCTGAGTGCTTGCTTCTTGGATGGTCAATTGCAATTTCTGTCAAATGCCAGTCAGAAAAGCTTCACTTGTGGATTGGTGGTAAACAGATGTAATTTCAGTGCTTCGCTCTACAGCCAATTTCATTCAAACCATTTTTTTTTCTCCCAGACTGTGTGGTCGATTTGCATGCACACACTTAGGCCGTTTTCACACCTGTCTCGTTTGGAGCGTTTGTTTCAGAACCTGGTGCGTTTTCTCCCTTAGTTCGGTTGTTTAGGCATATATGAACACAGCAATTGCTCTCAGATCCACACCAGAACAATCACTCCGAGATCGCCTGAACAATGTGGTATTGACCCGATTGAAAACAAACTCTGGGACGGTTTGGTTGAGGTGAGAAAGCAATCCGACCCAACAGACCAATGATCATAATTCATAATGGGAAATGTGTTATGAAAAGCTGCAGTGTCTGATTCTGTGAGTGAGCACATTAGTTATCGCAGTTGAAAACCAAAGAGCGCCTCTTCATCTTAAAATGTTGGGTATTTGCTTTTCTCCGTGCATTGCAAGAATGCTGTCCAGATGAAGCATTGATTCCCGTTCTAACTGCATTATTAATAAATACATAATTGATCAGTTAGTGTGGGAATGAAGTGTTTGTGTGTCACGGCAGCTACAGATAAAGCTACAATAACCTCGCATAGCGAACTTGTCAATCCACCTTGATGGATGACGCAGAGGAAACTCTGACCAATAAGAGGACAGTTTTACTCGCATGTGATTTGCATAAACACATTTTGGTACAATTTGAAATATTCTCTTGTTAAAGCGAACCAAACCAAGAAGAAAAAGCAACATTTTAACAAATTAAGTCCCTGTTTCAGAACCATGCAAACTATCTAGAGGTATGAAAACACTCTTAGAAGTGTGTGGTTAAATATCATTCCTGTATGCTAAAACTCCTGTCAACATGCAGCACAGTTTATTTTAAAGGTTTGAAAGGTTCAAAGTGGTGTGATCTTTTTGTTGTTTTCAATATGAGAACTAAGTAAATAGTGAATGAGTCATATAACGTCTCCAAACGCAGGTTTTTAGAGATTTTGTCAGGTACACATTTATGATGTCTGGCCTAGGAAAATTAACATCTTCACCCTTTATTCAAATATTACAAATAATTTGTCAAAGATTTTGTAAACATATTGCATAGGTGTACTTGGAGTCAATTGTATTATTTGTGATAACGCAATGAAACATGCCTGATTGTGTGTTATGCAAAGAAATTATGAACACATGCAAAAACAAGAGAGAACCAACATAATATTAATAACTGATTGTGTTGTAGTCAATGTATGCTTTATGTGAACCTTTTTCTTTCTATGCTCTTTTTGCATTGTAAAATAAAAACTGTAGCTGTAGCTTGCCTTTTTTACCAAATAATTTTGTCAGATTTGTGTGTGTGTGTGTATATACACTCACCTAAAGGATTATTAGGAACACCATACTAATACTGTGTTTGACCCCCTTTCGCCTTCAGAACTGCCTTAATTCTCCGTGGCATTGATTCAACAAGGTGCTGAAAGCATTCTTTAGAAATGTTGGCCCATATTGATAGGATAGCATCTTGCAGTTGATGGAGATTTGTGGGATGCACATCCAGGGCACGAAGCTCCCGTTCCACCACATCCCAAAGATGCTCTATTGGGTTGAGATCTGGTGACTGTGGGGGCCATTTTAGTACAGTGAACTCATTGTCATGTTCAAGAAACCAATTTGAAATGATTCAAGCTTTGTGACATGGTGCATTATCCTGCTGGAAGTAGCCATCAGAGGATGGGTACATGGTGGCCATAAAGGGATGGACATGGTCAGAAACAATGCTCAGGTAGGCCGTGGCATTTAAACGATGCCCAATTGGCACTAAGGGGCCTAAAGTGTGCCAAGAAAACATCCCCCACACCATTACACCACCACCACCGGCCTGCACAGTGGTAACAAGGGATGATGGATCCATGTTCTCATTCTGTTTACGCCAAATTCTGACTCTACCATCTGAATGTCTCAGCAGAAATCGAGACTCATCAGACCAGGCAACATTTTTCCAGTCTTCAACTGTCCAATTTTGGTGAGCTCTTGCAAATTGTAGCCTCTTTTTCCTATTTGTAGTGGAGATGAGTGGTACCCGGTGGGGTCTTCTGCTGTTGTAGCCCATCCGCCTCAAGGTTGTGCGTGTTGTGGCTTCACAAATGCTTTGCTGCATACCTCGGTTGTAACGAGTGGTTATTTCAGTCAAAGTTGCTCTTCTATCAGCTTGAATCAGTCGGCCCATTCTCCTCTGACCTCTAGCATCAACAAGGCATTTTCGTCCACAGGACTGCCGCATACTGGATATTTTTCCCTTTTCACACCATTCTTTGTAAACCCTAGAAATGGTTGTGCGTGAAAATCCCAGTAACTGAGGAGATTGTGAAATACTCAGACCGGCCCGTCTGGCACCAACAACCATGCCACGCTCAAAATAGCTTAAATCACCTTTCTTTCCCATTCTGACATTCAGTTTGGAGTTCAGGAGATTGTCTTGACCAGGACCACACCCCTAAATGCATTGAAGCAACTGCCATGTGATTGGCTGATTAGATGATTGCATTAATGAGAAATTGAACAGGTGTTCCTAATAATCCTTTAGGTGAGTGTATATATATACGGTTTATACACTGTATATATAAAGTATTTCCCTCATATTTTCATGGTTTCATCAAACTTTTAAGGTCAATAAAATAAATATCCCCTTCGGACATCATGTTTTAGTTTGTTAAGTGCACTAAACAGTGTCTAGCACAAATTGCTCCAAGCACTTCCAAAGAATGGCCAAAGAACATTAATATAAGACGCTCCTTTAATGAACATGGATGTTGAAAACAACTAACCTGAGATTAGCATTCAGGCTGGGTCGATGTCATTAAGTGTGCACATGAACTTGAGTGTTTTTTAGTCCCCAGTGACATGTTATTTTCTGCTTGACTTGGGCTCATCAACAGGAGCATAACATTGCCTTTTCATTTAATGTCTCAGAGTAATTCATTATGTCTTAATATGATGAGAAATACTCATTACTTTCATCTTTGCCTGAAATTTCTCAATTTTCTCTGCGTGTGACCCGTGTTTCACAGACCATATTTTGTATTTGCAACGTTTGGATTATTGCCTTTTCTGCACTAAAAATATGGAAATGCTGCTTAGTGAAGTGTCGTTTGCTATAGCAGAGTGTGAAACAAAATTAGACAGACATAATATTTCATGCACCTTTGCTTCTTAGGTGAATTTAGCTTATTCAGAGGCTTTTACTGAAAAACAAGACAATACTGATGTGATTTTTGCAGTTTGCAGCTTTGGTCTCTGCGCTGAACTCATGCTGTAATGCGATAAAACCTTGCATTGTTAGCATGGTGTCATAATTTGACAGGAGAGCAGAAATTAGCAGAGAAAGGTCTCCTCTCACTCCTATTTTTGTCCACACAGAGGATCACAGCGTCACAACAAGACAGTCTTCCCTGCTGCAGTTAATGTTTCTTAAAGGGCATCGGGTGAAATATCCAACAGATCCCGACGGGCAACACATTTAACACTGAATATGCATGAAAGGACCTCCCTTAAAGGAATAGTTTACCCAAAAATGATTTCCTTTCCTTTCAACATGCAAGGGCATTTTAGGTCCAAACTGCTCTGTTCCAAAAAATGAAAGCATACAGTGACTTTTTTGACCATTGACTGTCTGACAGCTTTGCATGAGGCATTGAAGTTAGTTTACCTAATAGAAAATAGTTTACCTATTCATGTAAGGAAAGCTCGGACCATTGTAACATTCAAGTCCTTGCTTAAGACCCATTATTATGCCTTGGCTTTCAAATTCAAGTTGAGCTTTGATATCTTGACCTATTGTTGCTTATTTTTATTGTATATTGTGCATTGTTTGTGTATTCTTATTTTATTTTATTTTTTATCTTGAATTTTGTGAAGCACTTTGGTCAATCATGGTTGTTCTTAAACGTGCTATATAAATAAACTTGAACTGAACTGAAATTGAAGTTGTTCACTGACAGTCTTCGTCTCTAATGCAGCTCTCAAATCTTATATATACAAATATGATGCATGAAGTCATGGAAAGAATGACCGTGAGTTTCAGTATTTACAGCACAGTGGTATTTTAGCGTATTTAGAGTCAGATTGTGGGTGGAATCGTGAACTGTTTAGTGAATGACTTCTTTACTTTCCATACTTTTAAACATTGATTGATTGATTTATTGATTGGGCTTGTTGCTTAGAACTTTACATTTACATTTATGCATTTGGCAGACACTTTTATCCAAAGCAACTTACATTGCATTCAAGGTACACATTTTATCAGTTCTTGATTTCCCTGACAATTAAACCCATGACCATGGTACTTGAGCTACAGTAAGGCTTCATTTAAAGATAAAATGTGTAATTTGCGTGTATTAGATCGTTTCTCATAGCAACTGAGCATATTTTGTACAGTTTGTGAGTTGTGGAGGGAAATGCAAGCTATTTTCTGCAGTAGGCCCAGTACATGTTTTATTTTCAGTAAGACACATGGACCAGATATCTTTTTCTTATTTTTCCACTGGTAAGTCGCAGAGGAAGGCCCTTAGGTCTGATTAAAGCTGCAGTCGGCTAGAAATGTTGGCTAGACGCTGATAAAAAGCAATGCTAAGGTCAGTTTTGTTTATGCTGTGAAGGTCTGACTTCCGGCCATACACTGAGTGAAAAAGGCTGGTAATATGTGATGGCTTTCCTTGAACGGACTCCTCTGACGTTCTTCTGTCTGGAATGGTGCAAGTGGGAACTGAGCATCTTACATCGGATCCGTTTCATCTGTAGATCTGAGTGTGTTATGGCAACATTCGCGTCTACCGACACCTCCTACGAGCAGAGCTCCTGAAACACCTCAGAAACACAGACGATCGTCCCGAGACAACACATGCTGGTCTTACACAAGCAGAACTCAAAGGCTTTGGTTACATGGAAGGAAATTGTAATGATCAATGGCACAGCTGGCAGACCCATCTGGTGGATGGCTCTTGGTGATCTTATTGATGTCGCTGGAATATCATGGGAATTCAAATCCATGTTTTCCCTGCGATGTGTCACAGGAAAGGGCCGAAGGGAGATCTTGAACATCTCTGATCCTGAAACAAACAAGTGTAGGGAATGCGTGGACTTCGTGTGAACTTTGATTTGTCAGCACAGTTTGAGACATTGTTCTGAAATTCTAGTCTAGTCTAGTCAGTCTGCAAGAAAGCAGGACAACTTCGTCTTCAACCTCATCATTTCTTCGACTGATCTTCCTGTCGAGGAGAAACAGAGATATTAAAGAGATCTGATGTATAATTCTTCTCTCTTATGGGTTGATTGATTTCAGCATTTGCCCTTCAGAGTGTAAAGTACAAAAGTCAAAGAGTTTTTTTTTCTTCAATTTAATTAAAAGTATTTTATTGGCATGATTGTGTTTACATACAATATTGCCAAAGCATTATACAAAAAAACAAACAAGTAATTACAAGAAAAATAAATATAAAACTAATAAGTAACAATAAAATAATACCAACAAGAAGATCAATTTAAACAATGAAATATATATTATACCATGCACATTTTCTGTATGCATCAAAAAACAACATGATCTACTATATTTGCATAAATGTGTAGTTTTAAACCAATGCAATGCACTCAACTTCACCTTCCATTGCTGGTGTGAAGAAATGAAGAATCTGAATGTTTTTTTGGCATCTCCTTCTTGACTTGAAAAAACTGCCAACGTTTTACAAAATTTTACATGCAATTACATACCAAAAAGTGAAAAACATTTCTGTTCTACTAATTGGACAACACTTGCTAAATTAAACATGCATGTAGTGAGGTCATGTGGCTACCGTTTCAAACTCATTTAAAAACACATTTTGCAAACTGTTGTGCGTTTATAAGAATAGTACACAATATATAGTGAATCGCACTGTATTTGTTTAGTAATCTAGTCAAAAAGTATTAAAAATTAAATATGTGTTGCATACAGGTACTGTTAGGAAACGTTTAGTACATAATGCGTACTGCTTGGTATTGGTAAAAGAAAACAGTGGGGAACAGTAAATACTGCACAGTTTTACACTAATAATATCTCATTCTGAGCAAAACTAGCCAGAATGAGACGAGTGAATGATATACACACCTCACTGCAGCACACAATATTTTTTTACCAGAAAGTCTTCAAAAGTTCAGACAGACACTGCTGTGTTTTTTTTATTATATGGATTTAAATTTCATGTAGAACAATGTGTGACTTTAAAAAAGAAATGCTGTCGGTTTATAACCTCTGCATTCCACATAATCATTAATATTATTATATACGCTATTGTTCGCAGCCGATTGACGTGTGACCCGTTTCACTTCTGGAGCGAATCAAACCCACACACTTCCACCTGGTTATTGTGACCCGTGGCCGCACTTGTGGAAATTCAACGAAATAACTCAGATTAACTATTCATTTCTGTGTCTACATCGCATGGAGGTTTTATATATAAAACATGAAACATCAGGGCATCAACAGATTCTGCATATCCATCGTACAGGGAGAGCTCGATGCATACAATGAGATAAAAACATTCGTTCACACAAAGAAGACAGGACAAACATACATAATTAATAAAACACAGCTTCATTATGAATGAGCTCCAGTGACTAATCTGTGCAATTACCCGAGAAGCGTCTTATCACATTTGACACCCAATCCGACAGTCCTGTCCATCTCTCGAGTGCAAGATTGTCCGGCACTATCCTGTTGGCCACAGTTCATTTGCTACATATTTAATATCCCTTTGCAATTTCTCAGAGATGGAGTCATTAAGAACGTGAGCATAATCACAGCTGCTTAACTGTGACGATAAATGGATAGCAATGAATCACTTTGTATGCAACACCAAACTGCACTTTGATTTCTGAATTCTTTATCATACATCGTCCTCGCTGAACTGCACTTCAGGATGAATATGCTAGAAGGAGTGAGATGAAATCTTTTTGAAACCTTGCACTTTTTGCTCACTGATGATGTAATCTCAAACCAAGTACTGCATGTTTAACGTGAGAGTTTGCGAATAGCATGAAAGAAGAAGCACATCTGGATTCACACCTGGATTGATTTGACTGTACCCTCCTCCCTTTCCAACACGTCTCTTTTCCAGCCGAGGCTCATTGTAAAACAAGCTTGAGGCAACATTTCTGTAAAACGATATTACATTGCTTCTTGAATGTTTTGCGAAACTTTAAAAGCGAATTGCAGTGAAATGCCTTAAAGCAACGTTAGTTTGATCCAAAGACATGAAATTGAATCTAGCAACATTTTCTTATGTTGGTTGTTGCATGTATTGCATCTCTATCTGTTAAAAGGCACTGGAAATGTTCTTTTGCACTTGAAAATAACGTTAAATCAAACTTAACCGATAGTGCTAAGAAAAGCAAACGTGAGATAAAAATGAATTTGCTGAAGCAACAATGCCGTTTAAGCTTGCATCTACAAGTCTTTGAGCTCTTTAATTCGTGTTTCACGGGATGGGACTCATACACGATCGTGTGCAATGCTGCACCGTAAAAGTTGACAACATCAGAAAAGGCATACATGCCAAAAGAGATGGAAAATTGACATCTTCAGCATGTATGAGTTTACAAATCATGCATTATTGTTAGTGTTTTAAAGTCATAACGTAGTATTTTGCAATGAAATCAATGAGGTGACTTGACTTGACTTGACTTAATCTGCCCATGTAATCATAATTTAGTTATAGATACTGAGGTGAATTTATACGAGTTTTTGCAAAATTGTAGGTAGAAGCACGTTTTTCCAATGAGCCTGTGTTACTCTTTTCACCAGGGACGTGCACAGGAATTTTGTGGGGCAGTTGCTCTGACCTGAAAAAAGGGCACTACCCCCAAAACTCACGGGCTATATGAAGGAATATATTCAGTTGAATTTTGCCCATACAAATTGCCTTATCTGACCGTGTTTATGTCCAAACGCAATGCCTCATATTATGGTCTTATTATTATTTATAAAGATTGCAAACGTCAAAGATGACAGGTTTATGATATGCAACTTTGTAAACAGTATACAAAATGTATTAACAATATGTTAAATGTCACCAAAATACACATGAGAAAAAGAGTTCCTCATATTATTGTTTATTGTTTTTTAATTATTTTTAATATTTTTTTTTAATAAATAATCTGGATTGAATTCTTGACAGATGGGGAAAAACTCGCTTCTAATAAAAAAAAAAACGCTTAGATTTCGGAAAAAACACAATCCTTTTTTAACCTTTTGGCTTCCCGTACATTCAATTGTGCTTTTTGCTCATCTGGGCAACTACGCATGATTTGTAGTATGATTGCGTAAAGGGAACAGGAATTTCGGTAAGGAACAGAATCGACTGCTACACCCAGTGCCGATCCTGACCTCCCTGGAGCCCTAAGCAAAATTCAGCTAAGGGGCCTCTACCTGACCTGTGATGTCGTGAGCTATGTAAACCATTTGCCATTGCCACAGTCACACCTGACACTTCAGCGCTCCCATACAATCCTCCCTTCTTTAAACAAAACAGTCAAAGAATAAGTACAACAATATAGAACAGAATGAGGTTCAAACACACAGTATTTATTGAATAGAGTATTTTCTATAGAATGTTAAGATAATAAGTGAATATTATTAAGTAAGTGAATATTAACGTAAACATAAATAAGAAGAAAATAATAAATTATAACCCTGAGCTTTGGCTTTTGGGATTAACTTTGGTTCTTTCTACAGCCTGGGCATTTTCGGCATCAGTATGATTTTTTTAATTTTGTATTATGCATGTTGAAACAATTCTTGATTTATGGTATTATTTACTGAGGGATGTGCATCCATTTTGACCAGTATGTCCAGCTAATCAACATTTTTAATTCAATATAGCCTATAAATCAATAGTCAATCAATGTCAAATTGTCAATACATTGCTTTCTATCTTGCATAATTAGTGCAGTTGTTTAGAGTTTTTAACTACACTGAGACTAGATAACCAGTGTCTTGTTTTAAAAGTAAAATGTGTACTTTGATTGGGAGTGCCATCATTCACGTGCATGTATTGTACAGTATGTCTGGTCTCCACATATTTCTGCTTGAAAAATGCGAGTTTCATTTCGGCAACGCGCATATGAACGCACAATAACACACGCGACGCGGTTATGTTTTCCGAGCTGCAGTAAACAAACACCGTTGCACTTTGTCGTTTATCAAAATCAAACGTAATAAATAATTGTATTTTACTCTCACTTTTGTCAGCCACAAAGTGATGCAAGAGATGCACTGCCTGCCCAGCTAGGTTAGCAAGACCGAAAAACATCAAACTTTGCTGACATCAAACTTAGAGAGGAGAGAACACAAGTTTACCTGATTGTTGTTCCCGCAATTCACTCTTATGGTTTTTTTCTTCTTCCTCTTTTCGTGACCAGAAGGATAGTTTCGCTTCATTTTGTCGTGGATGTTGTAGCTACACATTTGACGGCGCGCTATGACTATGACACGAGATGGAGGCGTGGCCTTAAGTAATTTGCGTGGCCCTACGCCGGTCGCGTGCAGTCTATGGTCGCGTGCAGCGTTTGCCCTTCATACTGACTTTCACTTTCGGTGCCCGATTTTTTTTTAATCTAGGCCTACGTGAAATTCTGCATCCATTGTACGGATTGAATTTTTTTCTCGGAAGGGCAACTTGAGTGAGAAGGGCATATGGGCAGTTGCCCGGGCAACCTGAGCAACCCCCCTGTGCACGTCCCTGCTTTTCACATTGCACTTTTAAATCATAATACATGTATGCCATCATCACGAGAATCAATGTGAAGAAGCATATAAGATGCCAGTTTCACTGTTATTGAAGTATTTGTCCCTTTGGATTTACCACTGAAAATGTACATGCACATTGCAGATTGTTTGAAAGAGATGAACAAAATGCTGTTTATTCAGAGGCAAGACTAAGAGAAATGCAAAGACAATGTGTGTCTGGAGCATGCAACAGAATGTTATGCATTATATTTGATGCATTAGTTTAACATCGGCTGAATTTGATCAGTTTAAAGCTAAAAAAAAACGTTTTAAAATGTGTCTCATCAACGCAGCTGCTGCTAATGCTCATGAAAGTGCTTGCATTGATGATGCAAATATACTGCAGTTCAGAGCCAAATGATTGAATGTTAGAAAGAGTATGTGTGTAGTTGTTTGTGTGTTTTATAGACCTCTGGCCGGTGTTAACCCGTCTGTGAGCTCAACTCCTGTGATCTGAGCCGCTCTCCCAAAGGTCAGAGGTTTGATCTCAAGATAGAAGCAGGATTGAGCCGGACGCCCGAGAGATCCTGAGATCATAATCTGGCTTCATCACTGCTGTGCTCTGGGTCAGACGCTTAACCTTACGGCTCTCCATAGGTACCACCTCTAAAATTGACTCTATATAAAAGTGTCTGCTGCTAAATGTCAAATTATCTCAATCTGTCTCAGCTCAATTAAAGCCACAGGTCCTGCAGGCTCAGGTCAATAATAACCGAGTCAAGATTAATTCTACTGACATTCACAATATATATTTTTTAGGTCATCTCAGGATGGGAACTTTTTGCTTCAGAGTCAGTGTTTGCATTTGATCTTTTCATTCTTTGTAGTTTTAAATTTGAGCACAACGATTCACAGATAGATATGAAGTGGTTTCATTTTATTAGGTTACTGCTAACCTTTGAAAAATATATATATACATATATATATAAACGGTAAGAGAAACTGACCTTTGTTTGAACTATGTCAAAAATGTAGGAATTTTCGGAGAAAATGCAGAATTTGTCTTTCATTCTTTGTTCAATGTTGTTATTAACTTTAATGTAATTAATAATAAAATACTTAAGAATTAACTCAAAATAAAAATATTTATGAATAAACAAATCTGCATGAAATTATTTAATAAAAATGATGAATTATTAATTTAGAATTCAATTAAATGTTTTTAAAAGGGGATATTAAAATTCACAGCGATTGATTAATTAATGAATTTAACTTCTCCTTAAATAATAATAATAATAAAAAAAATATATTTTTTCATTCCAGGAGTTTCTTTTTTTCTTCATGTTTATAAATCATGGTTATATATATATATATATATATATATATATATATATATATTATATATATATATATATATATATATATATATATCAATAAAATCACTTTCACTTTTGTTAGTTTGATGGAATATCCCTTTAAATATTTAATCATTCTCCAGGAAGTGACATCAATTTGGAAGTAATTCAACAGCACAAACAATGGATTTGATGACATTCATCCTGTTTGATCACATCACAAAATAATTTTGACATTATCAACAATTATGAAAATAAACTTTTCATGTAAGCAAAAGCTGTCACCAATTATGGACATCCTGTTAGAAATCTTGATCATTTCCATGCGGTGGTGTAAATTGATTAAAGTTGAAGTGTCTGAGTTTTCTCAAATCCTATTTTTCTGAGTCTGGAATAATCTTTTAAAGCAGTACTTCCTTAAATTACGACACGAGTCCTCAAAAGGTTCTGCAGAACAGGAATGAACCCAGTAATGAAGGCCTGAGCAAACATGATGTATGCAAAGTTGTATGAATAATTTAAAAGGCACTCTGAGAATCGTGACCAACAGATGGATTTATTCAATCGTCTGCACCAAACCACTTACAAACAGCGACATACTGCAAAAACTGAGCTAGGAAGAATGAAAAACCACTCAGTCCATCTGACGGTGGTGTCCCGTTTCAGTGCTAGTTCCTTCTCTTCTTTCTGTAGTTTTACTATCCGGGGAACAAGATAATGCTTGTTCTGCTGAGGTGGTTGTAATCTCTTAGACCTTTGCTTATGTGTGTAACCTTTTCACAGGACTTGTAATTAATAGCAGTGTTTGCAATCGCAGCATTTCCACTGTCGGGCCAGTGTGAGCCAGAGCTTTCAATGGGCCGGACCGGGCTAATAGACTCGGACCTGTAGACCGAGCCCAAAATCACACTGCAATCACTAAAACCCACCCGTGACACTCCTCTCTGGAACAACGTCACACAAACCCATAATTTCACCAACAAATGGAGGTTTTATCAGAAAACTAACCATAAAGAAATCACTGGAATCTAGCGAGATCGCAAAACGAACATGATAAAAGTGTCTGTTTGTTGCCATTTTTGTTGTTTACATATAGATTTATATCCCATGCATCGATGTTTTACCACAGTTTTACAATAATAAGTGATACATTGATCATAATGAATTAATTTGTGTCAAGATTGCACATTAGTCACAGAAATAAAGCAGTATTTACTGTTATACCATGGTCTGGGTGAATACTCGATTCTGATTGGCTGCAGGGTGTCCATTAAAAAGTGAAAGAGGACACCTGGTAAAGGAGTTCTGGTGAAACTGACTGTTTACCGTTCAGTTTTAATAAATAAATGCGCTGGCTACATCAGCTGTGAGTAACCATAGCAACAGGCAGTCAAAGTATCCGTTTACAATTTATTGTATCAAAACAAACATCTAGTTAGCCGTTATACAAAAAAACGAAAGTGTAACACCCATGGCTAGACAAGCCTAACTTACATGAAAAAATATGTTAACTTTCTGGCTCGTAAGTTAGCTAAACTGAAGGGTTCTAGAGCTGAGCGGACTATAAATATCTCCGGTTGCTAAATAAACCGTCAGGCGTAACCAGGGAAACCAAGTTATTGTTTGTAAAAACTTTAGATTTCGATTGTAAAACTAATTAAAATATAAACTAATGTTTTAAAAATGTGTTATTTGGCACGTGACCATGGTATAAGCGGGTTAATGCCCTTCGAGATGTCCGCTGTGTAGGTATTAATGGACTCCGCTGCGCGTCGGACGGTTCACGCCTCGCCGTTGTCTATTAATACCTGACAATGGGCATTAACCCTTACTTCTTCACAAAAGAAGGAGGACACATGTACATATTCAGTCACTATTTCTGTTTATTTGTAGTCACAGGACAGTATCTTTACATTACATTCAGAAAGAATGATAATTTCTACAAATTTTCCTCCCAAAAAACGACCTGAGGAGCTTTAGCACTCTCCCCAGTCAAAGTCCCAATTCAGTTCTCTTTCATCATCTCGTGTTCGAGATCCACCTATGGGAAGGGCATCCGTACCTGACTCTGCAGAAGCATCCAATTGCACCAAGTCTGGCTAGACAGACAGAAGCGCGCAGCCAATGCCAGGTGAGGCCACACCCCCTCACCTACGGGCATATAACATCTGGGCGCGCTGCTATTCCTCAGTTTACATTCGCTTCTCGCGATCTCTGCATCTCACAGCTCGGTTGATTTTTTACACTGCTCACCTCGTGTCTTCAGGAGGACATATCGACCAGATCAGCCTCCGCCGGACGTGACAGTTGTTTATATTTCAACTACTGCTGCTTTGCATTTCGGAGCCGCCCACGCTCTCGCTATTTTCACCGTTTCTCCTCACGGCTGCCCGCCACGGATTTCTCCGTTTTCTTCGCAGGTATGTCACTGTCTAAGCCTGCAGCCTCTCCAGGGGATAGCATATCACGGGCCTGCCCGGCCACGTGTGGTGCCCTTATCGCAGCTAAGGATCTTCATCAGCTTTGCGTGGTCTGTTTGGGTCTTAAGCACGCTCGGGAAGCCCTGGAGAACCCGGAGAATTGCAGTTTCTGCCTCATGCTGCCTAGGAAGCTGCTTAAACGCCGTCTTAAGGTGGCAGTGACACAGTGCACCGGGCTCAGCCCTTCTGACTCGGACGGGGGACACGGTGATGACGACGCGCTACCGGGGGCCTCCCGGGGGCCTCCCGGGGGCCTCCCGGGGCGCAACGTCTCTCATCTGGGCTGACCAGCCCAATCCCGCCTTCCCCGAGGAGGACATCTTCGGGGACAACCTCGCTCTCGTCCACGAACTGCCCGGTTCTGGCGAAGAGGAGGATGCGGCCATTCTTGGGGTTTCAGAGGACGAGGAGGCCATCCCGCCCTCTGGTGTTCCCCAGGCTACCGCCCACGCGGTTCTGCCTCAAGCCATCCTCCTGGAAGTGTGTGAGCGAGCGGCCGCTCGTCTCAACATCGAATGGCCGGCACCGCAGAGCGCCACCGACCAGGAGAGGGATATTTATGATGGGAAAGTGCTGGGACCCCCTCCCGGCCCGAGGAAACAACTCTTCCCCATCCTCCCGGCGTGCGCACAGCACATGAGAAATTATTGGAGCGACCCGCTCGACTTCAAACACGGTCTCACGGGACTCGAGGTTAAGGACATGGCGGCGCACGGTATGGGCGAACCTCCACCGTTGAGCCTTCCATCGCCAGGCACCTTAACCCCGCTCAGGGCGGGCTGCTCGCTCCCCCTAAGCCGGTCTTGCCCAACAAGATGGACCGTTTTGCTGCCTCCATTCACCAGGCAGCTTATAAGTCCTCATCCGTGGCTGTCAGGGCCCTTAACGTTTCTTCGCTCCTCTTCGCCTAAGAGTTAGGGCAACAATTGGAAAAGGGAAATCCTTCTGAAACCCTGTGGAAGGAGATCCTCACGGTGAACGACCTCGTCCTCCGTAACGCTCGGCAGGCCGTCCAAGCTTGCGGGCGCTCCATGGCGCTTTCCGTGGTCGGAGAGCGCGCGCTCTGGCTGAACCTGTCGGGACTCCCTGACAGTGAGAAACGGCTCTCTTTGGCCCCGCCGTCGCACTGATGCAACAACGGTGTGACGATAAGAAGAAGGAGGATGAGGCTTTCAAGCTTTGCCTTCCCAGGAAGTCAGTCCCACGCCAGGCGCCCCCTGTGCGTTTGCCTAACCCACCGGCCACGGGACGACAGTTTCATCAGGGCAAAGAAAAGCCCCGCAACAAACCACCCCATCGGCAACATAACCCAGCACCTACACACAAGCACTGGGGTAAGCCCGCTCCCGCCGCGGCCGCGGCCGCGGCCGGGAGACCTCAATTCCAACCCCACCGACTCGAAACGCAAGCGGCCTGCCTGATGTTCTGCCGATGGGGGCATGGAGTCCATGTTCACGGGCCGCAAGCCTTTCGGACTCCTCTTCTAGGACCCCCGTCCAAAAGACCCAGGGGGTCCCCACTAGATGGCGCCATTGCATCACAAATAAACCTGTCGGTCTCACACAGCTCCGCTCTGGCCCGAGCGGGAGCTCTCGCGAGTCACGAAGCAGCTTGGCGAACCGTTTCAGCTCCTGAGTGGGTGATGCGTACAGTAATGCAGGGTTACAGATTGTAATTCGCAGTAAAACCCCCGCATTTCAACGGCATTCTCTTTTCTCACACGGAAGAGAACGCCTCTCACATTCTGAAAGAGGAAATTTCATCTCTCTTAAACAAGGGAGCGATTCAGGTGGTACCCCCCAATCTGATGAACCAGGGTTTTTATTCCCGTTATTTTCTGGTCCTGAAAAAAGGCGGCTCTCTCCGCCCTATCTTGGACCTTCGAGTGTTGACAAACATTTGAGGAAATACAATTTCAGAATGCTGTCACAAGGCGCACTCGCCCGTGCCATAAAACAGAACGACTGGTTCACATCAGTCGATCTGAAAGATGCTTTCTTTCACATAAGCATCTATCCTCAGCACAGGAAGTTTCTTCGTTTCGCCTACCAGGGCATATGTTACGAATGCACAGTTCTTCCGTTTGGACTCAGTTTGAGTCCCCGGTCTTTCTGTCTGTGCGCGGAGGCGGGCTTAGCACCTCTGAGAATATCAGGTCTGAGAATCCTGACTTATATAGACGATTGGCTCATCATAGCCGAATCAAAGGAGAAGGTGTTGCAGGACACCGGCCGTGTGCTCGCGCACATCACATCGCTCGGGTTCCAAGTGAATGTGAGCAAGAGCAATTTCACGCCCAGTCAGAATGTCATTTTCCTGGGCTTGGAGTTGAATTCGGTCTCCATGCGAGCGCGTCTCTCTCAAGAGCGCGTTCGCTCTCTGATGAACTGTCTGACGCAGTTCAGAGAAGGGGCGAAAGTGCAATATCACACATGTAGGGTCTCATGGCTTCATCCACCCAAGTTGTGCCATTGGGACTTCTGAGGATGAGGGCGTTCATGAAATGGGTCTTGTCACTACATTTCAGCCCGATTCGCGACCTTTGCCGCTCGGTAACAGTGACACGCGCCTACTCGGCGACCTTGCGCCACTGGGAGAGCGAGAACTTTTACGCACGGGGAACCCCTCTGGGGGCGGTTACGATGCGGAAAGTTGTGACGACAGATGCGTCCTTGACAGGCTGGGGTGCCACCCAGGAGGGCAGAACGGTGTGTTCAGCGCACATAAACTATTTAGAGCTTTTAACCATTTGGAAAGCTCTGAATCATTTTCTGCCTCGCCTGCAGGGACATCACGTTCTAGTACGGTGCGACAATACCACGGCTGTGGCTTATATTAAACGTCAGGGCGGCATGCGCTCGTCGAAACTCCACGCTCTAGCTTACAAGCTTTTGGTGTGGAGCAGACGGGTTTTCCTGTCGTTACGCGCAACTCACGTTCCGGGCATTCTGAATAGAGGTGCGGATCTGCTATCAAGGGGAAACCCAATCTACGGAGATTGGCGTCTTCACCCTCAGATAGTGGAAATGCTATGGATGAGATTCGGACGGGCGAGCGTAGATCTATTCGCCTCGCGCGAAAACTACCATTGTCCTATGTTCTTCTCTCTAAGGGACATGGACGCGCCCCTCGGGATAGACGCACTGGCCCACCCATGACCCAGAGGGCTCCTGTATGCTTTTCCTCCCCTGTGCCTGATAATTCCCTCATTGGCCAGGGTGAGAGAGCAGGGCCTGTCTCTCATTCTGATAGCACCCAGGTGGCCCAAGGCACCATGGCTGGCGGAGATAATTCCTCTGTTATACGCCGAGCCGTGGCGCCTTCCCGTTCGCACGGATCTATTGTCCCAAGCCAACGGGGAGATTTACCACCCCCACCCGGACAGGGTGGCTCTCTGGGCCTGGCCCGTGAGAGGACGAACCTGAACGCACTTGGGCTTTCGCCGCGTGTGGTCGCCACTATTCAGAATGCCAGGGCCGTCTCTACACGGTCCTTATATGGCTGTAAGTGGCAAGTGTTCGAAGGGTGGTGCGATGGGCACGGTCTCACATCGTATCAGTGCTCAGTTCCTGATATTTTGTGTTTCCTTCAAGACCTCATGGAAAAAGGGAGGTCTTTTTCCACCATTAAGGTCTATTTGGCTGCGATTTCAGCCTGTCATGTGGGTTTTAAGGGCTCTACTGTCGGGCAGCACCCTCTAATCCGCAGATTTATGAAGAGTCCAGTCATCAGGAGAACTGTTCTGGAATGGGATCCTCCATGGTGCTGGAAGCACTGTCTCAACATCCTTTTGAGCCCCTGGGGAGTATTTCCCTTAAGCTGCTGTCCTTCCAGACAGCTTTGCTCTTGGCCTTGGCATCTGCTAAACGTGTCAGTGAGCTACATGCACTCTCGGTTCACCCCTCGTGCACTAAGTTCTCCCTCAGTGGAGATAAGTTTTTTCCTTAAGCCTAACCCGGCCTTCATGCCGAAGTGCTTCCCTGCGTTCACTTCGGAGGTGTTGGAGCTGTCCGCTTTTCACCCTCCACCTTTTACCTCTCTGGAGGATCAGAGGCTGAATGCTTTGTGTCCAGTCCGTGCTTTACAGGCTTATATGACCAGGACCAACGCTTTCTGGAAGAGCGACCATCTCTTTGTTTCATGGGCCCCTCCGCACAGAGGGAGTCCCATATCGAAGCAACGCCTCTCACATTGGGTTGTGGGCGCTATAACTATGGCTTATGAAGCAAAGGGAGTGCAGCCCCCAAGGGGCATCAGAGCTCATTCCACAAGGGGCTTAGCCGCCTCTTGGGCTTTGTTTAGGGGAGTGTCACTGCAGGACATCTGCTCCGCTGCCAGTTGGGCTTCTCCTCATGCCTTTGTGCATTACTACCGGCTGGATGTCACCAGAACCTCGGTAGCACATTCGGTTTTAGGGGTGGGGTCTTCTTAGCTCTTCCTTGTACCCTGTTGAAACCAATAAGAGTGAATGGGCCGGCTGGTCATGTTCATTCTTGCCACCAAACATTTACTTCCCGTTATGGGTATAGTTTATGTGCCTTGGTGGGTTGGGGGTACTATCATGTATGTGTCTCATGCATGCTTCATGTCCTGCTTGTCCACAGCAGTTTGGTGTGGCGTCACCTTTGCAGGTTCATGATTAATGGACGTGTCAGGCACCGCCTCCCCGAGGTGACCATCTTTCTCTGGCTTTCAGAACCTCACTGTGAGTGTATTGGGCAATCGGGGAGCTGTCCATGTCTCTCCCATAGGTGGATCTCGAACACGAGATGATGAAAGAGAACAATAGGTTACTATCGTAACCCCGGTTCTCTGAAACATCGAGTGGAGAGATCCACCAGCTTTGCCCCGCTTGCCGCCCGAGAAGCGAATATACTTACTGAGGAATAACAGCGCGCCCAGATGTTATATGCCCGTAGGTGAGGGGGTGTGGCCTCACCTGGCATTGGCTGCGCGCTTCTGTCTGTCTAGCCAGACTTGGTGCAATTGGATGCTTCTGCAGAGGTCAGGTACGGATGCCCTTCCCATAGGTGTATCTCTCCACTCGGATGTTTCAGAGAACCGGGGTTACGATAGTAACCTATTGTTATATTTTCAGTCAGAGAAACAGAGGAAGCTCCCGAAAAAAGTTGCTTTATTCATTTTTTTTTTTGGTACATATTCTGAGCTAAACATGAGCTGATTTCTTCAAGCGGTCGTGCATGTTTACTATGGCAATGGTTAGTGCACAGTCTTTTGCATCGCATATAAATATTTGTTGCCTTACGATGATCAATCCAAATCGGATCACAAACAGAAGTTATTTCAAACACTCGCTGCTGTCTGAAAGTGAGTTGAGCTAAAATGATTTAAAAAGTATTTAATGCTGATGATAACTGGTTATTATCATATTATGACAATATTTATTTATTATGTATGTAGGCTGATCTTATGAAGAAATGTATGCGTTGTGTGTGTGTGTGTGAATAGACTTGAATATTTACACTATGGACATTTGGTGATTATCTTTGTGAGAATCACTTTGTAATATTAAAGCGTTTTAGGTTTTAATGCACGCCTTATGAGACAATTTTATGACCTCAGTGAACATCATCAAAACTTGACAGAGATCATTTATCTATTATGGATCAAAATGAGAAAGTTCTACTCCCTGATACTAAGAATACATATTTAAAACCTCTCGATTAAATGATCGCTTTGGTATTCTTTTTATAAACGGTAGATATCAAACCTCTAATGAATCATTTAATGTGCATTAATTGATTTAAGCATAACTCTTTTAAGAGATTTCGCTTGGGTCTTTATTTTGCTCAACCTTGAAGTGTCTACAGCTCATGAAGGATGAAATGTACTCATATATAATTGACTGGTTTATAGGTTTCTGTCCTGCTTAGTAACCGCTTTTGAGTTGAGAAGAATCTCCAGAGCAAATGAATCCCTGAAGGACAGAGGCCCTGTTTAACCATGTCTCCGTGAGCACTTAAATGGACAGACATGTTATAATTATCTCTTGAGTGGGTAAGATAACAGTAATATCTCTGGATTTGTCTGTAGAAAAGTGGATGAAAGGGTTATGATATTTAGAAAATGTTTGCTTTGGATAAAAAAAAAAACTTTTTTTCTTTCATCAAAGCACATACTTTCATGCCGACACATTTTTTCAAACATTGTTTTTCTTATTCTAAAAACACATTTAAAGCTGCAGTCCGTAGCTTTTCCTCTTTGTCGCCATCTCTCTGTTCGAAATCTGTAACTGCAGTGATTCGCGGAATTATCATCTTTACGTGGGCTGTAAATCGGCATGAAACAGCGCGCAGGGCCGGCTCTAACCCTTTGGTTGCCCTAGGCGATATTGGGCAATACCCCCCCCCCCCCCCCCCCCCTTAAAAAATTATAAGTATTTATTAAACTAAACATGCTCTTATAGTTACTCAAAAACTTATACAATAAATTGTTCCTACAAATACTACAAAGAACGTTCAAGGATATTTATATCATAGTTGCATTGTACAACTATATTTTATCTGACCATAAATAACTTTTAGTAGATAAATTACAACTACTACCACTAGGCCTACTATTATTACAAATATTTTGGGCTGCTACAAGGTTAAGGGGGTTTCGGGGGTATTTCCCCGAAAGAAAATTTTGTGCATTTTAATGTTAAATTCATCAATCTGGTGCACTTTGAGAGTTCAAAACTAAAAGCTCCAACCCATATTCAGTGTGCAAATTGAACAAAGAAAAATTCAAACCTCTTTTAATTACAGTGTCTACTACATAATATAATATTAATCCCATGACAGTAATTGCCATAGGCTATATTGTAAAACAAATGCACTGAAAAATAAAGGAAACTTTCATGAGTATTGTACAAATTTCTACTTGAAAGTAAGTTATATGTTTTGAAGTAACCCAGCGCCGCCAATTAAGCAAAACAAAACAAAACGAATGGGCCACCGATGTAGGCCTACGAGTTTTATGGGACGTTAAGACAAAAATAGAAAAATAAAAGTATGAGATGTATCGGCCCAAAAAGCACGTCGGGCCCGCGGGAATCTCCCGGTTGTCCCGATGGCCAGAACATTTGACACCTTAATGGATGAGATGAGAAGACTTACCTATGGGCTTTCTTTTTATCTTGTTGCTTTCTCCGTTTTCGTCCCTGTGCACCAGAGGGTTTAGACCGCTTCATTTTCGATCAGCGCGCGCAGCAGCCGAGCACTTGCCTAACGTAACCATAGAACGTAACGTAACGCAACTAACCCCCGCCCCCCCCCCCCCCCCCCCCCTTTAGGAAATGATCGACAATAATCATCCATTCAATCTAATAATCAGGTTGAGAAGTAATTAAACGTATGGCTGAGGGGCGCCTTAGGGTGATCATGTTTAAGAAACATGTTTTTGTCTCGCTTGTCATTCTAATTCTATTCTAGGCCAAGGGCGACACTAGAGGGCGCCCGCGCCCCCAACACATTTGTCGCCCTAGGCAACCGCCTAGTTCGCCTATAGCAATCGCCGGCCCTGACAGCGCGGATGAACACAGTGCTTTGAGGCGAGTGCTGCTGTCAGTCACCGCGCTGTGTGGATACTGTCATACAGAATCACAGATTCACTTTTTGAAAGTTTGACTAACATAAGAATTTTCATAAGAAAATGTCTTCTGAACAAGTAAGTAACATCCATTTTTGTTCTGACCAACTAAGGGGGAAAAAGCATTCGACATGATAAGCTTCGTTAGATTTAATCAACGCGATTTACAGCAACCGTGCAAATTATAGCCTACTTTGTTCTCAAATTGTTCATGTTAACAACATCACATCATCATTACGTGACTAATGTTAAATTTAATGTGTTTTATGGTTACCTGTGTAGTTCAGAATTCATATTCTCCATAATAGCAAAACGAGAAAGGCACAACAAATTAAACTCCATAACTGTGTGAATTAAGAAAACGTACTGTTACACGATTGAACTATTGAAATGTCTTACTTGTTCAGCAGAAAAAAGCCGTCTCTTCTTCCGTTTTGAACCCCTTCAAAACACGGAGTTCACGCACTTTTCAAAAGCCCTGCCGATGTTTAAATCCTTGTGTTCGCATGAGACGGTTTCTTTCTCTTTCTCTAGCCACCTTAAATCCGAAGTACGAAGTCTTTTGGGTTTTATAACTGCTGAATCTCCAGTTGACACTGATGATTGTTGTCTGGATCTTTCTGGATGCCATAAGTTTAATTATGTAAAGTGCTGCGAGAAAAGCCTATACATCTAAACATCTCGTCACGCGCAGTATAGCCGGCTAGCCGAAACTCCTTCTTTATGTGTACGGGTGTGACGTAATGACGCAAAGACATGCTCGAATTTCCTGCGGAAACCCACCAGTACCACTGGAATTAAAATCATTATTACAAGCTAACTGTTTTGAATCTAGCTATGGCAAGCAGATAGTTTTGACCACTGGCAGAATATTTTTTTTTTAATATAATTATTTTGGATTATTTTTAAGTTAAAAAAGCTACGGACTGCAGCTTTAATACTCATCTGGACTTCTATTTTATTTATGTTTTAACTTAATAAATTGAGATGAGATTTAGAAAAAAATTCAAGATCATTATTAACTCGCCCGCATGTTCCAAACACACAAATGTTCTAAGCCATGTGATAACTTTGATGTCATTGGTTTTTGCATGTCTCATTACTGACAGAACATTTGAATTGCTGAGACTCCTGTAGAGGGCAAGATTTCCAGTAAATAACAGTGATTTTAAAGCTTTCAAGACTCTGAATATAGCGCACGAGTCATATGAACTACAATTATGGTGCATTTTTGGAGTTCAACTGCCCCAGTCCAAAATATTGTATATATGTGTTTTCCAAAAATAAAACTTTGCAATTTGTTGATTGCTCATGCAGCAGTCTATTACTCGCAGTAGTTAAACAGTATGACCCTCACAAGCCAAGAAATGCATTAGCACTCAAGGACTATCGATTTTAACTTAGCAAAACTTTTCACTTGCAAAACACCTGTGGTTCCAGATTACTCTCCAACAGCGAGCTGATGAAATATTTACTGAAAGACCTGCAGGAGGCAATCAAAGTAGATTTTGTATGAAATATCACGAGGGCGACATCATTCTGGCTCCTGTCGGCTCGGCTCTGTCCATATGACACGAGATCTGTCCGACGTCTGGCGTTCAGACAACACTTATCACAATCACTTATACTGTAGGAAAATAAATCACACATGAGATCTCAATTGTTTCTCCTAGATAGGAGTTAAAATGGTCTCTTTTGATTTTCATAATTTTCTGGACCAGATAAATCTGACATTAGTCTGCTCTAGTTTCAGAGAAGATCTCAAATGTCTCAAACTTTGCTTTGATATACCAAGAACTCAAACATTTCTCCATTTGCTCTCCATAGAAATGCTGGATTTTCAAGAGGTACAATTTATGACTTCTTTAGACACAAATATCTGTCATCTCTCAATGTTATTTTAATATTGTTTGTATTTTATTACAGTGTTTGTTAATATTATTTAAAATTATATATTTTTTTATTTTGTCATATCAACTTGGATTCGCTAATGTTGTTCAAATAACATACTATTTTGAGTTTCTATTGATTAAACTAATCTCTTTCTTTGTATTAATTTTAATTATTAATTAAGGCAACCAGGTTACTTGTTTAAGTTAGTTCCTCCCAAAATTTTAATCATATCATCATTTACGCACCCTCATGTTATTTCAAACCTGTAAGACTTTCGTTCAACCAACCAACCAATGAGGTTCATTCTCATGTTACGCACGTTTGAGCTTCCGCAAAAGTTTGTTCTCGCGCATCAAGTTCGGTTGAGCTTCTGTTTATGTTCCCTGACGTTTATATATGAATAAAGCTTAAATTCAATCTGTTCATCATATAAAGTGATCGAGTCTCTTCAGAAAATTTGGACTATACCGCTTGTTTTTAAACTTAACTTTATTATAGTTTAAAAAAACAAACTGATTTATGCTTAAAGCAGAAAAAAATGTCTGTAGGCTAAGAAAAAAAAAAAAAAAACAGTTACAAACAATAGATTCAAGATAGCTACTCTATATTCTCTTAAACAATCTGAGGTCTTAAAGGGGTGGTATAATGCCCTTTTCACAAGATGTAAAATAAATCTCTGATGTCCCCAGAGTGTGTATGTGAAGTTTTAGCTCAAAATACCCCACAGATATTTTTATATAGCATGTTAAAGTTGTCACTTTTTGAGGGTTAGCAAAAACACACCGTTTTGTGTCTGGCCCTTTAAATGCAAATGAGCTGCAGCTCCCGACACAGTGGGCGGAGCTTCAAGAGTGTGTGTTAGCAGCTCTGATTACCTCACGCAGACACACGCTAAAATGTCAGAAACTGTTCTGCCTTTTATGTTTAAACCGGAGTCAGACACAGATGGAGAGACTAAGAAGAAGTGACAACATGTAGAAGCAACAGGACATCTCTGAATGGTTAGTTGATGAATTTATGTTGCTGATGTGGAGTTAATTATCTTCAATTACCATATTCTGTCATGGTAATCTATAAATCGCTCGCATAGGAACTGTTGTGAGATGCACACTTTCAGTGACTTTCTATCGCATGTGAAAAGACGGATGCTACAGTTTGAGCAGACTCACAAATGTGCTTGACTACAACAGCTCTTCCTCTTCTCAACATGGACTGCGTGTTCCCGGGGGCGGGGTTTATGTAAATTTTAGGGTTAGTGATGTCACTAACCTGGGAGGAAGCTGTTGTAGTTCCTACCAGCCGTTTGTTGTAGTCTTTAAAAAACGATTTCTTTAAAAGCAAATATCTCCCTTAACTTTGAACTTTGAGCATTGTAACTTTGCAGATGTTGTTTATGCTCAAACAGCAACATTACACACTAACTAAAGTTAGAAAAGTGAAATCATAATCAACAAACCCTTGATGCATGCAACCCTATACTATGTACATATATACACTCACCGGCCACTTTATTAGGTACCCCATGCTAGTAACGGGTTGGACCCCCTTTTGCCTTCAGAACTGCCTCAATTCTTCGTGGCATAGATTCAACAAGGTGCTGGAAGCATTCCTCAGGGAGTTTGGTCCATATTGACATGATGGCATCACACAGTTGCCGCAGATTTGTCGGCTGCACATCCATGATGCGAATCTCCCGTTCCACCACATCCCAAAGATGCTCTATTGGGTTGAGATCTGGTGACTGTGGAGGCCATTTTAGTACAGTGAACTCATTGTCATGTTCAAGAAACCAATTTGAAATGATTAGAGCTTTGTGACATGGTGGAAGTAGCCATCAGAGGATGGGTACATGGTGGCCATAAAGGGATGGACATGGTCAGAAACAATGCTCAGGTAGGCCGTGGCATTTAAACGATGCCCAATTGGCACTAAGGGGCCTAAAGTGTGCCAAGAAAACATCCCCCACACCATTACACCACCACCACCAGCCTGCACAGTGGTAACAAGGCATGATGGTTCCATGTTCTCATTCTGTTTACGCCAAATTCTGACTCTAACATCTGAATGTCTCAACAGAAATCGAGACTCATCAGACCAGGCAACATTTTTCCAGTCTTCAACTGTTCAATTTTGGTGAGCTCTTGCAAATTGTAGCCTCTTTTTCCTATTTGTAGTGGAGATGAGTGGTACCCGGTGGAGTCTTCTGCTGTTGTAGCCCATCCGCCTCAAGGTTGTGCGTGTTGTGGCTTCACAAATGCTTTGCTGCATACCTCGGTTGTAACGAGTGGTTATTTCAGTCACTGTTGCCCTTTTATCAGCTCGAACCAGTCTGGCCATTCTACTCTGACCTCTGGCATCAACAAGGCATTTCCGCCCACAGAACTGCCGCTCACTGGATGTTTTTTCTTTTTCGGACCATTCTCTGTAAACCCTAGAGATGGTTGTGCGTGAAAATCCCAGTAGATTAGCAGTTTCTGAAATACTCAGACCAGCCCTTCTGGCACCAACAATCATGCCACGTTCAAAGTCACTCAAATCACCTTTCTTCCCCATACTGATGCTCGGTTTGAACTGCAGGAGATTGTCTTGACCATGTCTACATGCCTAAATGCACTGAGTTGCCGCCATGTGATTGGCTGCTTAGAAATTAAGTGTTAACGAGCAGTTGGACAGGTGTACCTAATAAAGTGGCCGGTGAGTGTATATTTCAGATTTTCTTCTCAAGTACCTTTAAGGACATTTAGATATTTTACAATACATTTACTTTGTTTGGGAGATTATGCAGTGTTAAAGAATTTCAAATAGCTTTATACGGGGATCCTGGGGTTGGAAAAGGCTCAAACCTGTTTCCTAGAAGATTGAAAAAGAAAACAAACTTTAACCTACAACCTCTTCTAGTCCAGGTGAGCGCAGGCACAGAAACAGACGTGTGACAGCATGAGTGCGAGCGCCTCACAATAGAGGTCCTTGTTTCATTACGGAGGCCATCATGGCTCAGCAGGAGTACAAAGGTGTAATTAAAGGTTGGATCCCATTCGGACAAAACACATGACTTTCAATAAACTCATTCAGGACACTTCAGCTCTTCTAAAGCCTTTATATTCAACAAAAGTACCATCTCTCCTAATCTGTATTTCTCAGGCCTGCACACTGTCTTCTCCCGCAGCCTGAGGTTTGATCACCTGTCACAAGCTATTGTCACAACCAATTATTTTGTCAAAACCCTTTATGCTGATTTTGGAGTTTTGCGGGTTTTATCTTCATCGTAAAGGTTCGGATCAGTCAGGGGTGGAAGGGCTGGCGGACGCGCAGCATAAATATATCTTTATACACATACATACATTACCATAGTGTCAGAAATGATCATTTGCCAACTGAATTTGATTTAAGAGCGTTTGGATTTTTATGATGTGTTTTTCTTAATCTTTTGTCAGATATTTCAATTTGTTCATATGATAGTAACATTCTTCGTTATTTAGTCTGTTATACAATTACATTTACTTAAAGGGATAGTTCACCCAAAAATTAATATTATGTCATTAATGACTCTCCCTCATGTCGTCGCCCGTCAGACCTCCGTTCATCTTCGGGACACAGTTTAAGATATTTTAGATTTAGTCCGAGAGCTTTCTGTCCCTCCATTGTAAATGTATGTACGGTATACTGTCCTTGTCCAGAAAGGAAATAAAGACATCATCAAAGTAGTCCATGTGACATCAGTGGGTTAGTTAGGGTGTGTTGAAGCATCGAAAATACATTTTGGTCCAAAAATAACAAAAACTAGGACTTTATTCAGCATTGTATTGTGTTCCGGTTCTGTTGTGGATCCGCGTTCAGTGCCGCCGCTGACGTAAGACGCTGCTGACGTGTGTCTGGTGTGTGTGTGTGTGTGTGTGTGTGTGTGTGTGTGTGTGTGTTCCGGTTCTGTTGTGGATCCGCGTTCAGTGCCGCTGCTGATGTAAGACGCTGCTGACGTGTGTCTGGTGTGTGTGTGTGTGTGTGTGTGTGTTCCGGTTATGTTGTGGATCCGCGTTCAGTGCCGCTGCTGACGTAAGACGCTGCTGACGTGTGTCTGGTGTGTGTGTGTGTGTGTGTATTCCGGTTCTGTTGTGGATCCGCGTTCAGTGCCGCTGCTGACGTAAGACGCTGCTGACGTGTGTCTGGTGTGTGTGTGTGTGTGTGTGTATTCTGGCTCTGTTGTGGATCCGCGTTCAGTGCCGCTGCTGACGTGTGTCTGGTGTGTGTGTGTGTGTGTGTATTCTGGTTCTGTTGTGGATCCGCGTTCAGTGCCGCTGCTGACGTTAGACGCTGCTGACGTGTGTCTGGTGTGTGTGTGTGTGTGTGTGTGTGTGTATTCTGGTTCTGTTGTGGATCCGCGTTCAGTGCCGCCGCTGACGTAAGACGCTGCTGACGTGTGTCTGGTGTGTGTGTGTGTGTGTGTGTGACGTAAGACGCTGCTGACGTGTGTCTGGTGCGCCCGAGCTTCGTTTACAGTCTGAGGGAGACGCACGCTGGAAACTAAACAATCTTCACAAACATGTCATTTCCACACAGAGGAAGACTTGCATTTTTTTGCCCAGCCATATTTATTTGAACCCGAATACACACACACACACCAGACACACGTCAGCACTGAACGCGGATCCACAACAGAACCAGAACACACACACACACACACACACACCAGACACACGTCAGCAGCGTCCAGAGGTGGAAAGTAACGAATTACATTTACTCGCGTTACGTAATTGAGTAGTTTTTTTGTGTACTTCTACTTTTTTAAGTAGTTTTTAAAATCTGTACTTTTACTTTTACTTAAGTACGTTTTCTTTGAAGTATTGTACTTCGCTACATTTATAATCATATCCGTTACTGAGTAAAAAATAACAATACAAGAAGAAAAGAAAAAAACACACACTCCGGAAACTACTGCATTGATTGAAGGGCGGGAGAACAAACGCGCAAAAAAGGTGACGCAGACCCAGCTGAAGCTGAAGCGCCAAGCGAATTATGGCCAGCCCAGTATGAAAATACTTTGTAGAAAAAAAAGCGTGGTTGTCCTCGAGGATAGATATCCAATTTGCAAAAAATGTGGACGCAAAGTGGCTGCAAAAGGAGGATATAGGACACCATTCCTCCGGCAGATAAAGCCGAGGTATGTCCCGATTTACGTGATGCAGAGGGAACCCCGGAATCCAGTCATGAAAATGAAATTTACATAACGCTGATGTCACTAAAATAATGGATGGATGAATACATGGAAAGTAGAACTGTGCAATAAATCCAATCGCGACATGGTCTGTGAATATTTAAGCTAAGCACAAAATCCTGCATGTAAATATAACTCTATTTGTTCTGCTGAGCTGCGCGGCTTTGTCTACTAACTACATACTCAAGTACACGTGATATTCAGAGTCTCACAAACAATTTGAGGATATGAATACATGAACATTTCCAGAGCTGCTCCGAGAGAACGCCTAATGAGCATTTCATAATTTTATTTGAGATAAACCATTGTCAAATACACTTTGAAACACTTTTTTTTACACTTTTGGTCTTCACTACAACCCGTCAAAATAAAAGTTTGGTTTTACTAGGAGAAATTAGGACAGAAATATATTACTATACTAGGCATACAATAGAACGTAGCCTACTTCTCTAAATAATAATAATAATAACAACAATAATAATACATTTTATTTAAACATTATTTAAAGGAATATATTTTTTGTCCATGGTTTAATTTAGTAAATTTGTTTAGCAGCGCTTCCCCAAAAAATAAAAGGACACAATTTTAAATTTACATTTGATTACAACCGTTTTTGATAATATATTTGAATTAAATCATAAAAAGAAACATACATTTTCTGAATAAAATACATTTCATAGGACAATATTTTTCTTAAACTTTTTAATAAATTATTAATGTTAAAAATAAGTTGTTAATCTAATTCATTATCAATTATCAAATTTAATTGATTAGACATGTTTTATTGAAATTTTAATAAACAAAACAAACAAATGGTTTCAAGTTTGTTATAATAAAAGCATTTGTTTGAGTGTGATGAGTCTGCCCGGGTTTTTCGAGATCGCCCATATTGTCCAGGATTCGGCTTTTGCATTCTACAGTCGCCATTCATCATGTTTACTGTGGCGAGTGAGGGGAACATGCGGATGAGAACATGCAGAACAGCTCCTTCTACTGACTGTAGTCTTTAGCCTCTGGCCAAAAAATCCTCCGATGACGCAAAATTACGATTTTTGCGTCATCGGAGGATTTTTTCCAGACTAAAAATACATAAATCTCTCATATCAGGGGGATATGAGAGGGGGGGGGGGGGGTACGGTTATTCGAAAATACTACAGGTTTTCTACTGATACAAAGCTTAATGCTAAATCCTGAAGTGACCCTTTAATTTAACTGTCATTTTAACTGATGATAATAATAATAATAATACCCAGAATTTAATAATACAGTTTATTTATTTAATAATTGATTAATACTGTAAACCGTGATATTTTCTGAGATGTTATCATTCTGTGAAAATCTCATACCATTACAAGCCTACACGGGAGAGTCCCCCACCCCCGCTGTTAAAAA
>JARWKJ010000005.1:2952500-3020000 GCA_029959095.1 Rhinichthys osculus
TTCATGCTGGCTTCTTCCAGCTGGTTGGTTAGAGTGCTGATTCCCAAAGAGGGTCACATGTACTTCCAACCCGATCTCACGGCAATTCGTACGAGTTTTATGAGGTGGCTAATTCGTACTAATTCATATGACCTCAATCGTACAAATTCGTACGTTTTTTGCTAATTCGTACATATTTTACGAGTTACCAAATTTGTATGAATTCGTACGAATGACCTACCCCTGACCCCGCCCCTAAACCTACCCATCACGTGGGTTTAGACAAATCGTATGAATTCGCCACCTTTTAATCACTCGTACAGATTCGTACGAATTGGTCGTGAGATAGCTCTGGTACTTCGGCATCTTGAAGAGATCTGGCTTTGATAAACCCATTGAATCGTTTAATATACAAATATATTACAATTATTCATGATTAAGATAACATTTAGGTTATTATTAATGCAGGAAAGCAAAGCAAACCATGTGTATCTTAAGTTAATTTCTGTAGGTGAAGCAATTGTTTTCAGAGAATAAACTGTTTAATATGCCTTCCCAATTACATTATTCATTGTTTAAAACATAACCCTCATTAAATTTATGCTTTAAACAAGAGGGAAATATTTTTTTTCCCAGCATAAGGAAAATATTTTTAATGTACAATATTTATAAAGGTCCAAAATAGTTTTTTTTTTTTTTAAATATCTCTTTACTCGATTAATGATAAAGCTAATTGTAATAATTGTAATATGTGTTAAAATGAAACTATGTATGGTTTGGTGTTGAACTTGTTCCTTAGCCTATTTTATGCACCTAACTATGCACAGTTATATGGATAGTTGCATGCATTTTGTTTTGCATTTTGTATTGTTTTTTTTTCTCCTTGCTGTCATTGGTATGAAAAGCCCTGCGAGGCTAAAATGAACAGCACCTGTCTGACGTGAACTGACAGATTCGACTTGCTTCTTAACAACTTTACTGCATTAATGGCCAGCTCAGTATAAACCTTCAATTGAAGGCAAATATCAGCTTTGCAGATCAGAGTCACAATATTCCTCATTTAAATAATTCCCGCCCAAGGCATATGCAAAATAAAGGGGCGGGCCTGGTTGAGTTAAGTTGAAACTCGTGGTTATGGTAAGGGGCGGGACATTTCCCAAACACACTGGAAGCGCTCGACCAATCACAACACACTGTTCCAGTCGACCAATCAGAGCACAGTGTGCTTTTCAGAAGGAGGGGCTTCATAGAGACATGAGGCTTGTTCGACTTCATCAAAGCCCGTCTACGGAAAGCCTGGCCACTCCCTATTAAAGTCCCCATGAATTCAAAATTGACCATACTTACTTTGTTTGCCTAAATTGATCCTTTTGTGGTGAACAATTCATCCATGCAAGTCAATCCACACAAAAAAATTGTTTGGCTTCGTAATCTTTAATCAAAATCTGAAATTTCCCCTCCCCTCTGCGTTGGAGGACCTTGCCTGATGATGTAGGTTTGACGGTTTGGGTGTCTGCTTAACATCCGTAACCACGCCCCTCCAACTGACAGTAGACAGACTGAATGAAAACACCTACTTTTCTAGATCCAATCAGGTGCTAGTTGGGAAAAAAGCCACGCCCACCATTTTGCCTCATTTAGTATTCCGTTTCTCTCGGAAATACGTCACAACACTGGAGAAAAGTCGTTTGCAACTTCCGGTTCACGGGGACTTTAAGTCCTATTGTACCGAATTTTGGTTGTAGTTCCACCAGAGTTCCACTGGGGGCGATCGTCCGAGTGCAAAATGAATTGGAGTCAATGGGGCTAGACGGCTAAATTTGTCTCTTTTACCCGATTGTCATTGAGAAATCTTAGATTTGAATGCAAGTTCAACATGGGTTATAGGTCGAAAGTTGAATGAACGAGTGCTTATGTCCTTTCGATTTCTTACAGGTTGAGTTGTTGTTGCCCATAACACGCTAGCATTTTGCTAATGGACGCTGATTGGTCAGTGAAGGACTGATTACGACCAGAGACACCACTTGATGGCATCGTGGCATATACGATATGGTACAACCATAGACAGATACAACTACAATGCCAAATAGTAAATATAAGATACAGTGAGTAATAGTAAATATTTTAGTCAATAAAATAAACAAACAGTATACAGCAAATAAAATAGTAATGAAAAGGCTATATAAAAATATAGGCTATATAAAATAAAATGACACAACCCTGTCTATTTTTGTTAAATTTCAGTTTTATTGATCAGTAAGAGACATTATAACAGTATAAGTAGCCTAAAAGGTATAATAAGTTATATAAGACAATAAATAAAGTAAACCATTCAGACACAGCAGGATACAACGTTAAAATAGCCACAATATAAAGTTATGAAACTTCACTTTGCCCTCAGCCAAAACGATTTGCCAGGGAACAAATGATACGATTAATGATACCAAAGATCGCCCGTTAGATATACACAAGACGAATTATATCTCATGTTTAACCACTACTAGAGAGAGACATCAGAGCCGGCGGCGAACGTCAGAAGCACTAGCCGAGGAAAGGCTGTTCCAGGCGGGGTGCAGTCAGAGCGCTGAGACCCGGTGAAAGACTGGTCCTCACAACTCCGAAAACGTCAGATCAAACTTTTAAATAGGCGCTATCTTTATAAATAAACCACAGATTTGAGCTTTAAACAACTACATTGTCGACTGAAAAACTATTAAAACTACATTTCGTGACACAATAACAGTAGTATTTTTAAACTTTGCGGCTTCTTTCGTCTGTCTATGCGCGAAAGCACCGGTGAATGAAGGATTGCCGTAAAGCAGGTTTCTGGTCGTACGATGTGTATGACGTCATTGACATTTTAAAAGACTTTTTAAAGCAAATAAGTGACTCTAAAAAATCTAACACCCAGTAATGTGTCATTTTGTTGCATCTTCTTTCGAATACAACATTCAAATTACTAGACAAAAAATTATATCCTGAGAAAAGTGAATTTTTAGGGGTATTGCTCCATAGACCTCCATTCATTCTGCACTCCGCCTGTGAGCGCCCTCATATGGACCTAGAGTGGAACTGCAACCAGTTCAGAACCCGGAAGTTTAATGTGAGTGGGAGTTCTCCCCATATTAGACATTCTCTGACTTCATGCAGCTCTGCGCAGACCGATCGGCGGCAGACTTGAAGCAGTGCATGCCGGTTAGAAATTTTGTCCGACTTGATACAGCGCCGACGCCACGTGACTGTGACGTATGCCATCAAAGTACCGCGAGAGCGATTCGAGAGTAGCCGGAGAACTCAGCCAGCGCAGCTTCTGAAGAGCGGCTGCACGAGCTCTGATGACGACACAGCTGTTCCACGATTGGCCGGATTCACCGCATGACAACGATCACGTGCGTTTCGTGTTTATTCGGTTTATTCTCACACCTTTAGTTCCACTAAAGCTCACAAATCAGTTTTTTTTATAACAGTAAACACTCTTTTCATGTAGTCGCGATGTATTGTGTTATGTTTATCAAAATAAAACTGATTAAAAAACGTTGATTCCACTTCATTGATAGTAGCTGTAGGCTTATGTTGAACTTTATTCTTGTTCAAACAAACGCTGTATGAAGCAGTACATAAAGTATTGAATGAAAATGTCTCTGAAACATCTGTGTATTTGGCAAATATTGCATTTATTTCACTTCAGCTGTGCTAAAGTATACAAACACCACGTGAGCGGTCACTACGGGAACCAGAAAGTGTCCGACTTCACGTCTCCGTTTCCAGCTCCTCCCCGCCTGCACGCGGCTACTCTCGCCGATCAGTTACATCCAGCCGCAGCCGATGTCGAACACACCTATGAACTAAACAGGGGTGTGTTTCCCGTACAACGACTCGCTGCTTCACTACTATTGAGAATGAGAAGGTGACGTCACGCGTATCACTCCGTCTTGCATTGTGGGAAGGATTCGCCATCTTGGTAGGATACGCTATCCGTTGTCATGGTTACTTCGACCGTGAGACCGAGAGAAATAGCGACAGAGAGAGAGAGCAGCTTGATATTTGTTTGCATTTTTGCGATAAGGCACAGTTTCTTGGGAATAAATGAAGAAGGGGGAAGCAAAAGGAAAGGGGCTCTATCGGGAGAGACTAAATAACAACACCAAGCAGCGTTATTTAGAGAAACTACTTGACATCAACATGGACCCGTACGACCTGCTACAGAATGGACGAAAGACCAAAGCACTACCACCTTTCACATACGCTGACAAAGTTAATTACCTGGTTTGTTTATGGTATCAGTGACTAACGTTACTGCCTACACAATGCAAGAGGATTAGAAGCTGAACAAGTCTGTTGCGGCTGCGGGTGCAAGACTTAGAAACCCCCAAACCTGTAACGTTAAACTGCGAGAGTTCAGTCATACTTGATGTTTCATTCAGGCCTCATTCATAATGTGGAAATAAATCTGATATGAATCAGATACGTGCATTTGCACCTGCCGTGCAACGTTAAGCGAACAGATCGGACATTCCCCTGTCAATGCGAATCGTAGGTCATTAAAAAAAGTGTATTTTTAAAACATTTCACGGTACAGATATATCTGTAACAAATGAAACAACTCTAGTTGAATAACAGAGTATTAATTTCGTTTGTTTGTGTTAAATAAAAGGCGAACTGTGCTGAAATGTGTTGCTTTTGAAAGCAGGCTTTGCTCGCTGTTGCTGCTGTCAGTTTATTGACAAGCAGTTTCTTAAGCTGGCTGCATTGTTATTTAGTCTCTCCCGATAGAACCCCTTTCATTTCTCTTCCTTCTCCATATCTTCCAAAGAAACTGCGGCGTATCGGTAAAATGTAAAATGTAAACAAATACTAAGCTGCGCTGTCTCTCTTTCGCTATTCCTGGATGAATGTTTAGTGAAGTTCTGAAGGCGTTGCCCCTGGCAACCGATAACGTCTCCTACCATCATGGCCGACCAGCTCAGACCCCGCCCAAATCGGCACGTGACTCCTCACTCTCAATAGTACGTTGCATCGTTGAAGAAATCAACTAGCTAGTCTCGACTGTTATTGTCGCAAATTGGTCGTTCAACCACGTTGGTCAATGATGTCACGCCGGTGGTGGAGTAATAACTTATTTTAATGAATTTATTGAGATCAAATTAATGCTAGATGTTTTGATATAAATTACGGACATGGCATCAGAGGATTATTTCTAATTTTTCTCAGTTATTTTGCTCTATTTCCAGATTCAATCATAGGCTCGTTCTTACATACCGTAGTAGAGCACGTTCGCACATGCGCACTCTTCAAAAATTGTGCTTTAAATCTCTTTAAAAACTAAAAGACGTAAATTAGATTTGTATGTATTCTAGATAATTGATACAGATTGCATTGAATGTCAGCTTGCTTTTTTTGCTCAAGACAAGGATTTATTATGTCCACATGTCATGCAAACAAGAAACTCTGTTTCTAACCACATGTCGAGAGCTGTCGCTCCACACACACAACTTTGTGATGCTGTTTGCGAATGTTCGTTAGAACTATGTTTTCGGGAAACACCGACTCGTTGAACTGCTGATAACGACGGAAGTTGCAACCAAAGTTGGCTAACGATGCTTTCGGGAAACACACTCCAGAGCGTTACTGACAGACTGAAGAGACGAGCTGCAACAATGCAGAATATGGAGAAAATAATGTGTTTTTTGATCATTTAAGCATGCAAACCTGCTCTAGTAGAGCTCAAAAACTAAATCAAGACTTTGCAAAAGGGCATAATAGGTCGTTTTTTTAATTGTAAATATGGATCGGATCCATTTTGATTGCTAAACGATGTTTCAAATCTTGAAGAAAAAAAGATATACAACCTTGAGATTTCATTAAAGCCTAATCAAGTTCCCTTAAGGCTTCGCTGTGAGTTGCTTCACTTTCATGCTGTTTACATGCTGCTAACAAAAACACAAACTCTGTTTCTTTCTCCTAGCGCCAGTGGATATTCTCATCTCTAGATACTGTGTGGTGTCATCCGTTGAAGTAATATTGAAATATTATACACTTCATGGTATATGATGAAATGTTACATCTGATAGGAGCCATTTTAGTACATTCATATTTCAAAATTACTGGAGTTTCTGCTGCTGAGAGAAAATTAAACAGCTTAAAGCTAAGCCTAATGTGATTTGCTGGCATGATTGCTGAATTCTCACAGCCTGACAAGTGTCCAATTCCACTCTAAAACTGGTAAAACAGAATAACTAAGATTGTACACCAGTTTAATATTGTTTTACAGCAGGTTAAAGACCCCCATCCCCAATCAATTTGTCAAAACTCCTATGTTGTATCATTGTATTAATCACAAGTTTGTGGTATTTAACAAAAATGTGATGCTTCTTCTGCTCACCAAAAACTGCATTTATTTGATCAAAAATACAGTAAAAACTGTAATATTTAAAAATATCATTATTACAGTTTAAAATAGCTGTTTTCTATTGTAATATATTATAAAAAGTAATTTAAACCCTGTGATCAAAGCTAAATTTTCAGCATCATTACTCCAGTCTTCAGTGTCATGTGATCCGTCAGAAATCATTTTAATATCCCGATTTGATGCTCAAATGTTGAACTTAGTTGTGCTGCTTAATGTTTGTGTGGAAACCTTCATACTTGTTTTCATTATTTGATGGATAGAAAGAAAACCAAACAATCAAACAAACAAATAACATCTTTTTTTTGAAATAGAAATCTTTTGTAACATTATACATGTCTTTACAGTCACTTTTGATTAATTCAATGCATTAATGCTGAAAATAAATAAATAAATCGTACTGACCCCAAACTTTTGAATGTTGGTGTCCCTTCTGCGTAGTGAATTATTGTAATATGCATATTGTACACTGATAATACGTCTTTTTAAATAACTGTAAAGGTTTGCCTCAAGCGTTAATAATAGAGTTTTGCAAGAACCGCAAGGCCCATGCAAAGAATACAAACCCCACTTTATTATGCCTCTGACAGATTAGTTCTGGACGGAGGGAAAATCTAACCACAAAGCACGGAAATAACAGGTTATGCAAATTTTCGGGGTCGTTTGCAGAATGGATCGCTGCGCCATAATTTACATGAGCTTCATTGCACAATAACCTGCATACGCCTGACTGTGTGCCAATAAATAAACCTCTGAATTAAAGCGCTGAATGGTCTTTAGTAACAAAATTGACCAGTTGTGTGTTTCTTCCTCCGATGTGTCCTGCCCTGTTTTGTATGGATGGCCATATCTCTACAGCACTAGCATCTCGGTGTCAGCGTGTAAGTGCTAACGTTGTGTCCTGCTATGCCTTACACGCTGCTGATAATAACAGGCTAGTTTCAGCAGAGAGAGATGCTGAGAGTGCAGGGCTCCTCCACAGGGTCAGTGTTGTTCCTTCTAATGCCCTTGACGGGATCCCGATACCTCACACAATGCTCCTGTCAATCTGGCCCGCGCACGGCTGAAATGATCTTAGCTAGGTAGCCTCTGTTTAAAGAGCTGAGTGGAGAGATTCTGGGCATTTTGTTTGTGCTCATATTGACGGTTTTGAGATGGGATCAGTGACTGTTCAACTTTAAATTCCAATACTAGTGGAATTTCAAGCTTTAGCACACCAGTTTACTTTAAAAGTTGAACATTAAAGGGTAACTAAACACTAAACCAACTTTTTTAAATTAATGACCTGTAAGACTGGGGCTTTATTAGTGCTGGTCATTGATTCGAGTAACTTTTTTGACATTTGGGTATAAAGTGTTTTAATTCTACAATATATGGTGTAAAAACGTCTGAGTGCTGCCCTCTTCAGGTTGATCGGTGGCTACTGCAGTTGAATTTTCCTATTGGATGTTTGACGGTAGCGGTGAGAGCTGACGTAAGCAGATTTCAGCTTACCATGCCCTTGGTACGAGCTACCACTCCCATGGCAGTATAAAAACCATCTTGTTTCGTCAAAACCACTGTAGCGAGTCAGGAGTTGGAATTGCGAGTATTGAAAACGATCAGGATAGAGTATCCGTTCATCCCCTCTATCTCCACTGGGCTCCGCCCACTTTTCCAGCATTTTTTCAAATATTGCCAGTGGGTGGAGTCAGGCTCTGACCAGGGGTTTAGTTACCCTTTAATTTAAACATTACCAATTTTATTTCTAAATGTGTCATGTTCCCTTAAAGTCAGCATGAAACGGAAGATGCGATAGACTTTTCTTTTCTATTGTGACGTATATCCGAGTGAAACGACTTCTGGAACAAGAGCAAATGTGGGCGGGGCTTGATTTTGTCTGTGGGGAATTGATTGGATGGTTGTGGTTTGCTATTGGTGGATCTCATGTGAGTGACAGGTTGCTCCGCCCTCGTCATCAGAGAAGAGACACATTTACGTGTTCATTCTATTGCACTTTATCTATCTGCATCTGTAGATTTCAATTACTATAACAAAGTATTTTTCAGTCAGAAATCTCCACTTCAGCAGCTTTACTTCTCTTCTACGTATATTTTGAAGGTTTTTATCAGAAGGATTTGTTTATCATGTATCCTTCGCCTGATTTCATTTCTGTATCATCTAGTTGTAGACACTAGTATTTTCTGATGTATGGAGTGATACAAAGAGATATTCAAAATCCCCTCTGTAAAACCTTGCAGACAATATGTCAACAATATGTCATCAAAGAATTTGAACATGGCTTTATCCAGTGTTTTGATTTCTGTTCTGGAAATGTATGCAAATGAGTGCATATTTAATCAGATAATGCCTCATTTGCATATTTAAACAACATTTTAGAAAACTTGTAATACAAAACAATTGTCATAATGTATATGATTAATCAACAGGGGAAGTACAGTGATATCTATTAAAATATCTACTGTAGTTAAAATATTGCTGCAAATAATTTTCTAGTAATTATTACTGTTTATTTTATTAACACTATAGAAAAACAATGATACCAATTAAAGGCTTGTTTAGCATGTTAAAATTCAAAAATGAAAAAAAAAAAAACCCAAAAGTAATCAAATGTTATATTAAAACTAATATAATTGCCATAACATTCACTGATTGATTATTCAATATAGTATTGATTCAGTGCTTTTGGAATTTGACTAAGAATCAAAAAAATGTATGTTATCCAGCCAACTGCAGGTTTCATGTCAATATTTTTGTTTGATTAATATTAATGACCTAATGTAGAGCAGAAGTTCCATTAGGCAGCATTTACACAGCACAAATCCGATATTTTGACACAAATCCAATTTCTGTCCCGCCTGTTAACATCCACTACGATAAACCTCGCCAACGCAGGCATTTTGACCAAGAAACACAGTCGCATTAGCATGAGGAGCACACTTTTCTTAGACGTACATGAGGCACACAGATTATGGTTTTAATATTCATTTAATACGGCTATAATGACTCTGAGTATGTTCCAGGGGCCGCCTCGGATCACAGAGCATGTTTAAATTTCTGTCATTATTCATAATTGTGCACGTCATTTGAGGAACGTAAAGTAACCTCTGTTGTTTACTTCAACAATTAGGATATATTTAGTTAATTCTCTGGAATAATTTGCAATGTAGTTGCTGGAAGTGGTGTGAAATAAGTGCTATTCGTTGTACACTCTATACGCTTGATTTAAAGATCAGCAGAAGCTGTTTTGTTGTCTGAGTTATTGATTTTGTGTTGTTATTGAGGAATCAGAGCTGGTTTCATACAAAGCTTACAGTTTTGTCCAACTTTCAGCCAGTTTTGCTGTGCCCAACTGCTCAGATTTAATCAAATCTCTCCAATTTTTGCCATTATTCCTTCAGTAATTCAGTTTTGTTTGTCCGGCTTTTCATGTGGCATCCGTGCTAAAACAATCAATTCATAAATTACAGTGATCTTCTGTCACCATAGTAACAGAGATTCTCCACGGTGAAACAAGGAAAGTCTTTTTTTTCCGGATGCGCCACTGATCAATAACACTCTGAAACCAGGATCTCACAAATAGGACAACATCATAGTTTGGGATCAGTAAGATTTGAAACTTTTATTCAGAGGATGCATTCAATTGATCAAACGTGACAAAAAGACGTTTGTAATGTTACAAACGATTTCAATTTCAAGTAAATACTGTTCATTTCAACGTTCAACAAATCCTGAAACAAAAATATGAAGAAGCACGACATTGATAATAATCAGAAATGTTTCTTGGGCGGCAAATCCGCATATTAGAAGGATTTCTGAAGGATCACTGAAGACTGGAGTAATGATGCTGAAAATTCAGCTTTGCATCACATACAAAAATTACATTTAAAATATATTGCATTGGAAAACAGTAATTTTTTGTTGTTGTTTTTACTGTAACTGTGTTCAAATAAATGCAGCCTTGGTGAGCAGAAGATTCTTCTTACAAAAATATTTTTTTTTAAATCAGACAACAAACTTATAAACGATAGTGTATTAATTTCCTTCTTTCTTTATTTTCTTTTTTAAATGTGATGCAAAACATTGTGGCCTTTGTTCAGCATCTTTGCACTTTAAATGATAGTTACACTTCCATTTCTATTATAACGCAGCTCTCCAGTTTAGGATTTTACTCCCTGACGTTTGACCAGTGAAGATTTCCACGTCAAAGAACAACACTGCAAAAAAAAAGTTGCTGCCTTAAATTTGTAAGTACAATCAACTTGGAAGTTTAAGTCATTTCAACTTAAATTACATTAAACTGACTTAAAAAAATGAGTTGAATCTTGTATAACTTATTTTGACGAGTTAAAGCAATGTAAAAACACATGTTGTCATAACTCATTGATGATGTAATTATCAGGAAACCCATCCTATTTTTTAACAGCACAGTGCTAAAAGGCTGATTGTGCATCTGTGGCCTTGCATGTTCATTACGATGACGCATATATCCTCATGAAAAGCACAACAAACATAAAATAATTGTCCCTTTCTGTTTAGCTGCGGCTGGCATCATGTTCTAGCACTCTATGAGTGTTTTTCTTCTCGAGGGTTTGAGAGCGTCTTACCTCAGCCAGATGAACTCATGACTCACTCTCCTCTCCTCTCCACTCCACTGCTCTGCTTACTCACCAAAACCCGATACACACCGACCAAACCAGCACATCAACAACCTGACAAGAGTCTTCCCTCCTCCTCGTACATGCGCCGTTTCTCTGAACACAACTTTTCCTCATTAAAAAGTTTTACCCCTAATGGAAATTAATAATACTTTTAGCAAATTTATTTTAACTGATGTCCACTCACACGAGAAGAATACGGCTGTTATTATAATATATACGATTTTAACTTTTTCTTGACTCATTATATGAGACACATTCTTGAGTTAAAAATACACAATAACTGTTAATGAATGAGATGGTCATATGACCCTTGATCAGCGCACACTGGCTCATATGTATGTGATATATAACGTATGCAGAGTGCAGGCAAACAAAAGACACTCGTGCAGCTGTGACATTTATTGCAGAAGGGACAAGGTGTAATTATCCTCAGATGCATCGCATCCTACGCTGACAACAGTGATCCGTTGTCACGCCTTTATTCTTGCCTACACGCGTCTCAGACGAACAGTGTGGAGAAACATTAGAGTATCAGAACAGTGTGAAATGGGTCTATAATATGCGAGGTATAGGCATTACTTGGCCTGTATTCCCTCTCAATGGCAGATGGTAATGGCAATGCCGTACGACATCCTGGAAGTATGCAATCTGCTTGCTGCCATGAGTGCTCAGTTACTATTTTTGGGGATTTTTTCCCCACATACATAATGATCTATCTATCTATCTATCTATCTATCTATCTATCTATCTATCTATCTATCTATCTATCTATCTATCTATCTATCTATCTATCTATCTATCTATCTATCTATCTATCTGTCTGTCTGTCTGTCTGTAATGTATATAATTTTTATTTATATATTTATGTTTATGTATTTAACTTAAACGTAAGTATGTAATTTTTGGCCACCAGGGGTCGCTAATCTCTTACAATAACAAAGGCGTATATCGATGACGCAAAGCATCAAGCGGAATTATGGATCTTGTCGTCAAGCTGATGGATCTTTTATGGATGAGTGAATATACAGTGATGTTTTAACATGACTGTGGTGTGAAGCGGGGCGCGATTGCTAATGAGAGACGTATACCAGCGCCACACGCAACGCGAGTCCCGCGGATATAAAGGAATAAGGACATTTCATTCTACCGAACTACACGCAAGTGCTGAATTAATACTCACACAGGTCAGTTTATTAGACGAATGAAACTTGCGGTAACGCAGCGCTGTTTCACTTGCTCTAAGGCCGTGTGTCCACCAAAGCGTTATTAGCCAGCTGAAAACGCTAGACGCTCTGCTGAAAACGCCTAGCTGTGGGCACTTCAGAGCGTTTTGGCAGCGCAGCGTTTTTTCCGTTGAGACGTTGATACAGAATATCCGCAGCACAGTTTACTTGTAACTGATTTCGCAGATAATTTGTTTCATACTAAAAATGTATTTTTCATCCATTTTGTTCGGTTAGCTCTGCTGGTTGATGCCGTTGTAGAATGTTTTGACAGTTGGTCGGTGTGGTATTAGCCCCGCCCCTACTCCACTGTGATTGGACGGCTGGGTAAAAAGTGACAGTGATGAGCGCTGCGTTTTACCCAAAGTTGAACATTTTTCAACTCTCGGTGACCAGTAAAAAACGCCGGACGCTCGGCGGTCCAGCGTGAAAAAACCGCTCAGCACCTCGTTACGCTCATGGCGTTTAAAAAACGCGGCGCTCCCATTGAAAACAATTAAAAACATACGCCAGGCGCGTGGAAAAACGCTTTGGTGGACACACGACCTAACAGTTACACTATCACACTAAACGGCATTTGAGTGTGTTGAATGTTGTTAGGTTGTTTGTTGGCTGTATGAGACTAGCAGTGAGCTATCAACAATAGAATAACATACACATCATATTCTAACATTTCATCATATTGAATAGTGCTGCACGATTAATCATATCGCCATCGTAATCGCGATGTCAAGCCAATGCGATTATATGACGCAAAGTGCTGCGATTTTATGTAAAATAAACTAATTAGGGCTGTTAACGCAATTAACGCAGCATCTGTTATTTTTTGTCATCCTTTGGCTAGTGTTACATGATCCCGCTCTTATTCGTGCGAATGCTTTAAAGTTCAAACCATTAATGCGCGACAAGTCAAAAGAGAGCGCGCAGCCTGTGAATGTCCGACTGTGACTCACAGAAAGACGCGCGCCCATGCGCATGCACAGACCGGAATAGTTATCTTTCCGCTTGAACGAACAATAACACACACAATTATGCCAAAATGTCATTTGTCGAGTATCTTCATAACATAAGAGCAGTCTTATGATGGACGTAAAGAGTTGTGAGAGAATGAGGCGCGTGTGAGATCCGCGCTCTTAAAGGGCCAGCAGCCTAAGCTTTCTGTCAGTAAAGTTAGTCAAAGAACCTTATGTAGCTTTAATAAGGATTAGTCTATATATAATTTATAATTTATGCAGTGCAGACTGTTTGATAACTTCAATTTCTGTATATGTCCTACCTGACAGGAAGGGCACAGGTAAATAAGACTTTTTTTATGGGTTTATGTGAGTATTATTAAGTTCACTTAAATTAAAAGCTGTTATATTTTTTGAAGCCTAATAAATGTTTTTAAAAAAATTATAGCTTTTAATTGTTGAATCACTGTAATGGTGGATGGCTATAATTAATGTTTTAAATGGGGGTGGATTCATTTTTATCCAGACCTCAATAGCTTATTGATCATTATAGATGTTATCAATCATTTAGTTGTTGTTGCTACTAGTTTGAGTTGAGAAATACATATTTTAGAATTATCACTAATCTGTGTGTGCATTTTGCTTTAGAATCAAGCAAGTTGACTCATGAAACCAGTTGTTTATTATATCGTAATCGCAATCGCAATATTGACCTCAATAATCGCAATATGACATTTTCTCCAAATCGTGCAGCCCTAATATTGAACTAAATAACATTGATTAGTTTTATGTACATTTGCTCACCTGTCTAATAAAGTACATGCAACACTCCCGTATCTGTCGAGTCGAAGTTAGTCGCGGATGTGGAGCTCTCGGCATCTCGAAAGATGTTGATCTTCGTTCTACTCCTCTTTTTGTCTCAAACTCTGCTTGCCATGGTCCAAAATGTTTGAACAAAACAACAACAGCGTGAGCGTCCTGCTAAGCGTAACCCCAAGTTGTCCACGTCTGTCGCCATGGTTACTATGGCAGTACGAGCGGAAACCGAGGGTAACGCGGATATGACGTCATAGACTGGTGACTCCTCCCCCCTGCCGATACGCCCCGTTTCCTTGGTTAAAATCGCAATTTTCTCACGATTTACAAAAAGTTGGAAACATTGGGGATATTGTAAGTAATCAACTAAACAAAATATTTAACATTGGCCTAGTGGTTTTTGGATATTTTGCTCCAAAAATCCTACATATTGTACCTTTAAGTAATTATGAATGAATGAATTAATTAATAATGCGTTTATTTATTTATTTGTTTGTTTGTGGAATTACTTTGTGATTTATAGTGTGACTAAAATTGTGATTCAGCCTCTACATCCCAAGTAATAGTATGCACGGACAGTTTACTGCTTCTAGTGGACTTTTGAAGTATTCCTTCATGCATCATTTTTAGGCTACAACTTAGCATGAACTTGGTTTGTTTAGCTTTTTTGGCATTTCCCTGCTGTGATATCAAGATGCAGTTTCACGATGCTGTAGTATGTGCTAACATACTGGATCACTTCACTTAAAAGCAGGCCTATACTTCACCATAGCAAGTGCAGTGTTTTGCTTTCTGCACTTTTATATTATTCTAACTGGGATTCAGCCTACAGTCTTGAGTCTAACCCAGGAACTAAATAGTGTAAGTTTCCCCCTAGAGATGGTTTTGTCAGGACGATCCCATGTAAATGGCCAGTTTCTGATGTATTTCTCTCTGCTCTTTTGTGCTGTTTCTCATTGTTAGAAGCTTTAGAGGAATCATTAAGCTCAACATTATGATGAATGTTTCCACGTGTTGGAGGCTTTTCATCATCTAACACTTTAGGACGTTGCTCCGTGTTTCCCAGCCCTATGCGGCTCTCAGACTTTTTGTTCCACGAGAACATTATGAAATATTAGTGGGATGTCTGTAGAAGAGCCCAGCGGCCCGGAGAAAGAGGGGGGCTGGTTTGAGTAAAATCTGCATTTAATGTGTGTGTGTGTGTGTGTGTGTGTGTGTCTGAGTGAATATATTGCAATGGTTCAGATTAGCGCTTTTCATTTGTACAAAAACATTTGTCATTTGAACTCTATTTTCACTGTTTGAGTTATGATTTATATTTAATACAATGATAAACTCACTGTGATTTGTGCTATGAAATTTAATGAGAAAAACTGTGGGTGGGACTTTTATTCATGGGTTTGATTGGATGATGAAAAGTGTCTTTACATGAGAGGTGGTTGGAAGGGAAGGGCTGAACAATACAATTTTAGAGTTGCCTATATTGCATATTTTGAATGACATAATTCACAATAATTTTAGGAGTGTGTATTAAGAAAATAAACAGTTAATTTTTATGTTGACTTTAAGTGTGCGCCAAACACTTTATCCCTCACATAACATCTTGGCTATGGTATGAATTTATTATGTGCTTTTAGGCATTTCAGTCAGCATGAATTAAAGTAGGAGCGTAGATGAAAATGAACAGGCATATGGCGTGCCAAAACACATTTTCGTAAGCTGAACTTTTTATATTGGTTTGAATTGGGCACAGATGGTCCTAATATCTGAGCTTATGCTGGATTAATTGCTAAATACTCAAAGAGGGTCGACATGTCATACATTGTTTCGTCTTTTATATACCAGCATTAACAACCTGATTCCCTCTTAAAGCGTTAGTTCACCCACAAATTAAAATTCATTCATTAATTACTCAAACCCGTAAGACTTTCATTCATCTTCAGAACACAAATAAAGATCTTTTTGATGAAATTGAGTTTTCTGACCCTCCATTGACAGTCAACGCAACTACAACTTTCAAGCCCCAGAAAGGTAGTAAAGACATATTTAAAGTAATCCATGTGACTCCATTGTGTTGACCAGTGTTGTGCTAGTTACTAAGAAATAGTAACTAGTTACAGTTACTAGTTACTTCGTTCAAAAAGTAACTCAATTACGTTGTTGATTACTTACACCAAAAAGTAATCTGTTACTGTTAAAAGTAACTTTTTAGTTACTTTTTTAAAGAAAGTTCTTAAATGTTCCCATTAATGCCCTTTAATGCGTTATGGTCTATACAAATACAAAACTGACTTAAACAGAAAGTAATTTTTAAACACTATTTTATTTAAGTCAGACCAGCACAAACTGAATATATCAAGGATTTCTGAAATAAATAACAAAACAAGCATTTTTAAAGCTAGTGACTTGTTTGTTTCTCAACATTGATATGTTCATGCAGCTGACAGTATACGTTTTTACCACTGTGGTTTTTACTGCATGAATTAATATTTGAGCAATACAATTGTACCTTGATCATTCTTGTTAGTTCATAGGCCTACATTAACTAAGGAGATACAAATACATCTAACAATGAATGATACTTCTACAACATTTATTAACCATATTTAATGCTAAAATTGTTATCTTATTGTAAAGTGTTGCCATTTATATGATTCAAGCTTAAAGAAGATGGCCATATTTAAATATCTGCAAAGGCCAGAGCATTAAAATTACATAAATGTAGACCTATATATATTAAATGTACAGTCTTTCCCTTTTTATTTGCTTAAATTTTAGAACACTTGATTATTGATGTCGGCTGCATGAACATATCAATGTAAGCAATCAATCGTCACTAGTTTTAAAAATACAACTTCGCCGGCTAATGAATGCATAAAAGTGACCAGCTGGACATAAACTAATGCAAATAGATGGTAAAAATTGCGACATAAACCATGTGGGTCAGGTCTGCGTGTGTTTTTGTCACATTGCTTTAATCGCTTGAGGTAAGTTAGCCGTTACTATTCCTCTCAGACTCGACGGCAAGCTTCTGTTCTTTCTCTGCTGATGCAGCATCTAGTCAAAAAAAATATTATTTTATAATGATATGGCAATGTGTACTTAAGTGTTCTGTATTCATACCGTTTCGCTGTCTGTGTTTTAAATGCATCAAGTGCTCAGCGCTCTCCGTGCAGCTTGTAATCTCCGTGCTCGCGCTGCCTCACGTGTACGTAAACAACTCAGCCAGTGAGTTTCAGGGCTGCCAACTCTCACGCATTGGCCGTGAGACACATGCATTTGATTGGTTTCACACGCTCACACGCCACACTCCCGATTTCTCACGCTGAAGTGTCAACCCGGTCGGTCAAATGCCTGAAAGATGAGTTTATTTATAGATCTACCTGTTAAGCCACTCGTGATCGACTAATTATACCGCAAAATAGTTAAAATCTCCCGTAAGCGAGCGCGCACGCGAGACAGAGATTGTGCTTCAAACCGCGTGTGCAGAGACGCCCCCGTTGGACAATGCCATCTCCATTCACCCATTTTAAATTGCAATAATATTTCACAATATTACTGTTTTTACTGTATTATTAATCCAATAAATGCAGCCTCGGTGAGCATTTGGGCGACCCCAAACTTTTAAACATATTAACAGATGAACTAATAATAGATGCTCAGGACATTTATGAACTGGAACTGTTGTGAATTGTGCATATTTAAAGAGTAATTATGTGTGCCTTTGTGAAAATGTGTATGCAAGTACATTTCTCATTTAGTTTGTGTTGCTTTCATTTTAAATCTCACTTTTCAGGAGGAGAATATGAAAGTAAAATCAAGTGAAGCAAGTTAAATATCCCACAGAGTTGAATCGATCGGGTACCTGCATTCATCATCCACATATAGTTATGAACCAATCAGGAGCCCTGTGGCTCGTTTTTCACTGGAATAAAGGCCCTTTCACAGATTATGTGCTCTGTTCATTTGGAGGTTTAATTTGTGATTTAACTTTATTTTTACACACTGCTGCAGAGGTTTATTGGCCTTTGTTATGGACATAATGCTAAATCAGGCACAGATTGTGTCAGACCATTCATTAAGTTTAAATGTACATTTTCTATATGAGTTGAGTATGCTTTTAAAAAGAAAGTTTCATGAAAAAGATTAGCAAAGTTACAAAGTCCCTAGAGTGGGAGTTATTCTCTATATCAGTGTCAGTGTTTCTGAACTCACTGAAACGCCTCCATTGTAGTCTTGAGTTTTATCCGGGAATGAACACGTCACAATATTCCTCATTTAAATAATTCATATGCAGAATAAAGTCTGTTCTAGTAGAGCCAAAAACAACATTTGTAAAAGGGCATAGGTCGTTTCCATTCTGCAAAATGTTCTTGGTAGTGAAAAAGGGTTCTTTATATTATTAAAATGTTCTTCACACTAAGAAAAAGTGGTTATTTTAAGATTGTTTACTGAAAGGTTCATTAGGAAATCAAAAACTTTTCTCCTATTACTTTGCTTTTTTTTTAAGAGTGTAGTTTGCATTGTGTAGAGCATAGATATCCATAATAAAGGCTATGTCTCGTCCACGCTTCTGGCCAATGGAGGTCGACGTCCACACCTGGCGGCCATCTTGTCACAGGCAGCTCGCTCACTCGTAACATTGTGTTTTAATGGTGCATGTACTTTTTAAATAACCATAACTTGCTCAATTTTCTACCGATTTTCAAACGGTTTGGTTTGTTATAAACGTCAGAGATGTAGTTACTGTATGACACTGCATACTTATGAATAATAAGTGTATAAATAAATAATCATCCAGAATTATAGCCACGTTAATAACGTTTGTAAGAAACCAAACCGTTTGTAAATCCGTCAAGATTTTAACGAGATAAGAGTATTTGTGTTCGGCCGATCACTCATCTTACATCAGGCACCATAGAGCCTTGCCTGTGACAAGATGGCCGCCGGTGATGACGGTAGAGACTCCGCCGTAAGACATCTAGCCTTTATTATGGATGTCTATGATGTTGAGAGCCCATTTTGTTAAGGCTAGCATCATTGTTTTATTACATATATAGGGCTCAAGTCTGATGAGTTATGTAACACTTGGGGTTAGAGGTTAAAAATCATGATGGTGCATTAGCAAGATAATTGCATCATTTAACCACGTTGACCTCGTCTCCGTCTTCTTGGCTGGTTGGAGATTAATATCTCCAGAAATCCAGCAATCCCTCTAGTCGTGATACAGATACCATCTGCAAACCTAAATATATAAGGATTATTATGGACACTCTGACATGTTAAAAGGTCTGGCCCCCACCTGTTTGCGTGAGTTTGTCTGTTATCGTGGCTCTGTGAGGACCACTAGAATAGCCTCCGTATACAGCTGCACTGTACCCTTTCGCTATTCAGCATTTGGGCAGGCAGCCTTTTCTATCAAAGCTGTGATACAATGGAACACAATTCCAGATAATATTAAAACTTATGACTTGTTTGGGGCTTTTAAAGATAAAATAAAAAAACATTAAAAATTTTCACAACAATGCATCCACTAATGTGTCAGTGGGTATTATTATTATTTTTTTTTAGTCACATTTACCTCTTTATTGTAGGGTTGACGTAAGGGTTGAGAAGGGGCTGTATGTAGGTATACCATTGTATGTTGTGATTATAGAGAGTGTGTGTGTGTGTGTGCGTGCGTGTGTGCGTGCGTGTGTGCATGCGTGTGTGTGTGCCAGTGAGGGGCATTAAGTACGTTATATGCTTTTGAACAATGTTTGATGTTTTATGTTTGATATGCCGCATATTTTTGATAATGTTGATATTTTAATCTGTGCTGTATGTATTTATTTGTACCTGGGGACTGCAGATGTAAATTAGCCTAAGGCTAACTCTGGTGTAATGCATCAAATGTTTACATTTATGTTATTAATTGCACATGGTCCCTTTTAAATAAAAATCAAATCAAATCAAATGTCTTAATATGCATTATAAATAGAAGCCAACGCCAGAGAGGAACGTCATGGGTTCAGAAGGATTTGTGCAACAATGTACAGTAGATGATCACAGACAATCATTTTGTGTTTTGTTAGCACTTGCATGCGTTGTTAGTTATAGATACTGTAACTGTAAACTGTATTTTATGCTGTTTTGTCACAACTATAATATCTATATATGTATAGTTATTGATCTGTTTCCCATGACCATCAGACAGTAAGTCTGTGTTTAGCCAGTGTGTGGCTCTAACACACACTACAATTACACTGCCAAACACAAATGGAGCTTTATACCCATAAGTCCAAGCGTATAACTGATTGATAACAATACATTTCTTTTGATCCTAAGATGTATCGGAGAAGTGCTTTAATTAATCTCAGTTTGCTCATATATATTTGATCTTACTAATGGCTCATGGAGGAACATGGTTTGCTCCATTAAGTAATTGAAGATCTTGTTTGAAATGTACTTGATGTATTTGAGACGGAAAGAAATGAGACTGTATACACACATACACACACATACACACACACAAACACATATATATACATTAAATACTGACATATTTAAGTAACTAGTACTTGCCTAATATATATTAGGCAAGTTACTTCGATATGTCAGTTTACTATTACATTATAAAATAAAATGTATATGCATAAAGTAGATATGTTTATTATTCAAATGTAATTCAGGGTGGGATTAAAAAATACAATTTAAATACAATATACACTACCCTTCAAAAGTTTGGGGTCGGTACGATTTTAAATACTTTTAAAAGAATTCTCTTCTGCTAACCATGGCTGCGCTTATTTGATTAAAAATACAACAAAAATCAGTTATAGTATTAAATATTATTCCAGTGTAAATCAGCTGTTTTCTGTGTGAATATATAGTAAAGTGTAATTTATTCCTGTGATCACCAGTGTCAGTGTCTTCAGTGTCAAATGATCCTTCACAAATCAGTATAATATGAGGATTTGATGCTCAAGAAACATTTATTATTATTATCAATGTTGAAACAGTTGTTGGTCTGTCAGTTGTACAGTTTTTTTTTTTTTTTTGGGATTCTTTGATGAATAGGAAGTTCAAAAGACTTTTGTAACATTATAAATGTCTTTACTGTCACTTTCGATCAAATTAATTATTCCTTGATAAATAAAAGTATTGATTTCTTTCCTCCAAAAAATAAAAATAAAATTCTCACTGACCCCTAACTTTTGAACGGTAGTGTATATAAAAGAAATCGAATAATCCTAATGTAAAACGCAAAATAATTCAATTCAAACCCATATAACACACACACACACACACACACTCATTTAAATGCCATTCTGATTCGTATTTTGTAACTATATATTCAAGATTTGTGACTATATATTCAGAGATCAGGAGGTATGAAGGCCTCATTCGTCTGCAGAGCTGCTTATCTCGAGTCACCCCACTCGTTCTCTCCCCTCATTCTTCTCATTTTTTCGTCTTTTCACATCTACAGTCTCTGAGTGGTCTGTGCTGGGATTAAAACGGATGTGCTCAGAAGTCAAAGTGGAGGAATCAGCCTCAGCGATCAATCAAGCCATTGATAAACTTGAGAGCATCGGTCCACTGAGGGTTCAGAGGAGGGTAAAACCTTTCTGTACAGCACTCAGGATAACTGAGGGTGGGACGTCCCTCGGGCTGAGGCTTAGGACCGGTCCCCGCTGGAGCAGGTTGAAGTTAGGTCAGGGTTGCAGTGTAAGTTCAGAGATGCCGGTTTTATAGGGTTTACACATTGCTACATCATGTGTAAGTAGAAGAGGCAGATAATCCAGTGAGATCATATGCTGACTAAAGCTTTTGTGCAGGTTTGAGTCTGTTTTCCGGCTAACGGAATATTCTCAAAACTTCGGCTAATGTTCTAGCGAGGTTCCCAACAAAATGTACATCCAGTAAAATTAATAGTTAGTGTTCTGGCCTATGATAATGTCCTCAAAACATTATTTGAAATTATGAAATGTTGTAGTTGGATGTTCTTCTAACTTTATGTTTACAACTTCAAAACATCAAAATGCTTCTGACCCCTTTTCATTTTTGGTCACACTCGCTAGCTTTGCAGTAAAAAGTGACTGATGCCTTGACATGTAACTTTCAATGTAATATATTTTTGTTCAATAATATTTTTTGATTGTTATTTAGAATTTTGAGGGGATTTTATGAAACTATGCAATATTTATACAATTTTATAAGCTATTTTTTTCCCATTAAAATATTTTTCAATAAATGCATTAATTCAGATTAACATATCCGAATCATGTCCATGATTTTTTGTGTATTCCCATTCCGATGAAGCAAAAAATTCAAAACGTAATATTTTTGGGCTAGTTCTGACCCAAGAGGCCTAGTTAAAAGTAACATTCCCATAATGTTGGGAAAATTATAAAATGTAACGTTCCATTGGAATACTTTTGTCGTTTTTTTATTTAAAAATGAATGCTTAATGTTTTCTCTAAAGTGTGCAATAACACTTTGCAAAAAAACCTGGACTTTTTAAATGTTCAGAGAACATTTAGAAACAACGTGTTTTTTTTCTTAATGGGAACGTTAGTAAAACGTTTTTAGAATATATTTTGTTATCTGGGTTAATGTCTTCTATATGGGCCGTAGTTCATGTAGCGTAACAGCGCAGCGCTACGTCAGAACGTAGGCTCACTATTGGCCAGCATCACACTCATGACCAGCGTCGGCCAATAGTGAGCCTACGTTCTGGCGTAGCGCTGCGCTGTTACACTATGTGAACTCACTCAGAGGCCCACATAGAAGAAAACGACTAGATGAATGAACTCGTTATTTTTGTTTTTTTTTGCGCACAAAAAGTATTCTCGCCGCTTGATAAACTTAAGAATGAGCCACTGTAGTCACTTGGACTATTTTAACGATGTTTTTAATAACTTTCTGGGCCTGCAGGTTTCAATTACAATAGAAGCCTATGGAGGAGGGATCCAGCTCTCAGATTTCATCAAAAATATCTTAATTTGTGTTCCGAAGATGAACGGAAGTCTTACGAGGTTGGAACAACATGAGGGTGAGTAATTACTGACAGAGTTTTCATTTTTGGGTGAACTATCCCTTTAACACCTTGAACATACGGTGCTCAGTGTCACTCCTCAATGCCAGACTTCGTTGGAAACAGCTCTTCATGCTCAAGCAAAACTGCCACAGCTGTTTTTAAGGGATGTTAAAAATCCTGAACGCACACCCTGAGATTTCTCGCACAACATCAGTGGTTACAGAAATAGACGTTTGTTCCTTTTTCTGGTTTTGTCTTGTATGCAATTAGAATGAATGGAGACGAAAGCTTTCAAGCTTCAAATAGGATGCAAAAGATTTGGCTGAATTTCAAGGTTGGACTACTTTTCTAGGTGGATGAAGTTCTATATGTGCTGCTGACGTTTGCAATAAACTACTTTATGATAAGCTGTTCTTGCGCTGCTGCTGATAAACTGACCTTGGTGGGCCTTAGGTACAATTCTGGTCAACCAATCATGGGTGTTTTCTTAAACGTTTGGCTTTGGAAGAAAGCGGCCTCCTGCCATACCAGCATGCCAGTCATTGTGCCAAGATGGTTTTCCAGCAGAAGTGACTTGCTGTTCTTTCAACAAGGTCAGTCAGTGGGTAGACGGTAGGCATGATGTCTTGCATCACAGTTAATTGTCATATGTCGTTTGTAGTAGGGGTGGAACGGTACATGTATTCGTATTGAACCGAAACGGTACGGGCGTCACGGTTCGGTGCACGAATTTACACGGAGAATACACGGTATAAAAATCAATAAAACTCGCGTGCAAATTAATTAATGTAATGCGGAACTACTGTTAGATACGCGGGTTCTTTAGGGACACATAATCTGTACCATCGGCTTAGCTCTGAACGCGCGTTCACTTCAAACGTTGGCTTTATACGCGCGTCCTATTCGCTTTGGACTAGGGTCGAACTAGACGCGATAGACGCGAATTTGGCGCTCTATTCGCGTTTGGTGTGACCGCATAATGAACAGGCTGCGATGTCAAGATTGCAATGCTGGAGTGTGTGTGCGCGAGAGAGAGAGAAAGGCGCGGGCGCGATCGTGTGTGTGTGTGTGTGTGTGAGAGAGAGAGAGAGAGAGAGAGAGAGAGAGAGAGAGAGAGAGGCGCGGGCGCGATCGAACTGTGGAAACACAAAAAAACATACTCCGTCATTTTGTTCATACAGATCATTAAACCTCCAAAGTGTTTACTTATATTTGTGTACTCGCAATAAAACACAACATTGTGCTTTTGTCACACTGTAAACTCTTGTCAAACTGTAACCTACAACTGTCACCCAACCAAAATCACACACACACACACACACACACACACACACACACACACACACACACTGTTTTAAAAGCAAAACATAGCCTATTTATCCAACTCCATTTCAAAACAGTCTGTGGGTCCCATCTTTTGGACATTCATCATATTGCATTGGTTTTCATTTCTTGTCCTCGGAGCACTAATCTCACACATTCTACATTGATTAAAAAAGAAAATCGAATGTGTTTTTAATGGTAGTATTATTTTATACAGAAATCAATTATTTATAATTCAGATGAGAATAATGTTACATTGTTAATTAAAATGAAGGAAAACAAATATGTTGATCTGAAATATAGCAAAATAATTTTAAATTAATTCAGGTACAATTACCAAACATATCGCAAGGTCTTTTTGTCTTTTTATTAATTTAATTAATAAAATAATTATATAAAACTATTGTCAGTGCACTACAAATAAACTGGTTCTATGCCTTTATTAATAAAACGTATTAAAAAAATACAATGCCTTCTGCATTTTTGTTTTGCTTTTCCCTCCATTGTCCCGAAATCGTACCAAACCGTGATGTCTGAACCGAGGTATGAACCGAACCGTGACTTCTGTGTACCGTTCCACCCATAGTTTGTAGTGATTAAATTCGTCTCTCCCTTGGCCTCATTGGATAGTAAAGTGTCCATCGTATGCACACTTCAGAATCTCGCCAGAAGTAGTAGGTCATCCGGGTACTTTTTTCTTACACTTTTATCCGGACACACTTCTTTTGTCATGCTGTTTTTCGCCTACTATATAGTAGGGAAATATGTGATTTCGGATGCAGCCTATGTCTCTCTTATCTAAAACACCCATTCAGATCATCAGCTCATTAGAAGAGAGCTTCATTGTGATTGACAGGGTCCCTAGGAAGTGTTCACCGCTCATATTCTCTGAGCACGGGATTCCTGTTGAAGTCACTTCATTTGACAAAATGCGTTCATTCGCAACACTCTGCAAAGTCATCAAACACAGACAGAACTCAAGTCGTGCATATTAGAGAAGTTTATGGTTTAATGCCATAATATTAATTATAACTACATAATACTTTCCTGTAGCTCAAACAGTACAGCGTTGGCGCTTGCAACGGCACGGTCATGGGTTCGATTCCCAGGGAAAGCGAGAACTGATAAGAATGTAAATGTGTACCTTATAATGTCGCTTTGGATAAAAGCGTCTGCCAAATGCCTAAATATACTTCTGTAAATAAATATAATATAATGTACCATTCTTTCATTTAATATACATGTGTTTAATACATCCATATAAAAATTAATTACACATTTCACTTAATGTATAGAATGTACCATTCTTTCATTTAATATACATGTGTTTAATACATCCATATAAAAATTAATTATACATTTCACTTAAACTAATATGTCAAATATATCTCTATTGTAATTTTTTTTAAACTTCCCCTATAGTGAAATGTTGTTTATATGTCTATGTGTTTTTTTTATATGCTTTAAGATAAACCATGTGCAAATTCATAAGTCGACAGCATTGCTGAGTATTTTCTCTTTAAAACTGCAGTGAACCAAAGACAGTCTCAAAAACACAGTTTGAAATCGCTGGTGTTTCTGACTTCGCAGCTTGTAACCAATCAGATCAACGTGTGATCGTCAGCGAGTGGATCTCTGAGCTGAGTGAGTGAGTGGAGGCGGGGCTCATTTGCATATTCATAGAACCGTGTATACTAAATAACGCAAGGATGTAGTTATATTCAAGCTATTTTAAGGCATGAATACATTTTTTTCATGGAAAATACTTTTAAATATGTCATTTTGGTGATCAAAGATGAGTTTTAAGGGATACAATTGTCTACAACGTTAAAATCCATCCATCCATCCCCACCCACAGCAAATGCCAATCGGAAGGTCACACATGTCTTCTCTCTCGTACCTGAGCGGCAGTAAAGCTGTTCATGTCTTCTGAGGTTGATTCTTCAGAGGCAGTGTGAATAGATGGAGTGTGATCTGTGTGTATTGGAGGTCTTGGCGCTCAGCTGCGGCCCAGAGTTCCCAGCAGGCCGAGCGTAGGCTAAGGTCGTCTCTGTCGACCCTGATCCGCACCATCTGTGATGCGTCACTGCAGCAGCACAAACACACAGAGCTCTGGTTAGTCACGCTACATGACCGATTGACTGGAATTCATAGAAATTGTATGTTGTGTAGTAATGAGTGTGTGCGCGTGTAAGTACTATTTGTGCCAGGGTTATTATCGTTCATTTTATTGACAAAATTTGAGCGCTGTAGTTCAGCCTGTAGAGAAGAAAAAACACAAATGATGTCTTATTTGTATCTAAAATGTTTTAAGTCAGCAGTGGGATTTAGCGCTGAGGAAATGAAGATATTTGCTTCTTCTCAGATATTATTATAAATGACGTCTGTGATCAAAAGTTAGACATGATCAAGATGAACTCAAACATGAAATTACTCCATGACCCGATTATCTGAACTGCTGTCCACATTAATTTTACAGCTCTTTACTCTTTACTTGCTTTAAATGGCAACTATTTACTCATTTGTGTCTAATTTTATAGGAGAGACATCTGAGAAAACATGATCGCTAAAAGAAACACACAGTACCTGATAACACATTACTGAGCGAAACCATTTAATCCGTGTCATGAAACACAAGTGCCTTTTGTTCACAATTTCACAAGTTATTCAAGGTTGTTTAGGATTCAAGATCATTGAATTCCTCACCTTCTTTGCAGGAACAGTGCAGTAATTATGACTCCTCCGTCAGCAAAAGTGATTAACCTAATCACCTGTAATACTCCCAGGGAGTTTGACTGTTCGTAAGTCATGGCTCATTGAATAAAGAAATGACAATTAAACGAGGTTTATAACCTAAATAAGATGCGTAAAGAGCAGAGGAGGACGGTGTCCCTCCTGATAAGACGGTTCCTATATGCCTGAACTGTAAAAACAGAATATAAAAACAAAACAAAAAACAATTCTGACCCTTAAAAAGGACTTTCATTAGTGTAACATAATGCAATCGGGTTGGTTCAATAACATTAAACAATTACAGTGACAAAACACTTTTACGGAGTGAGATCAATCTCTGGTGGAAAATGATACCTGTAGGTTTATTTATTGATTCCTAATATATCTTTTTTTCAGACATTTCTCCTAAAAGCCCTTAAAATAGACTTAAATGAGGAAGCGTACAGAGATATAAAGTTATATTATATATATAGCAGCTCAAATCGTTTGGTCTTGGGAGAATTTGATGAGAAATTCTCTTTATTGTCATTCAAGGGAAAATGAATTACGTTTCTCTAAAAGTCCAGGCAATAATTTAACATTAACATTACCAAAATGACAACAGTATAAAGGTAATTTCATGTACCATATGACAGCAATGCAGTGCATGTAATACAAAGACACGAATCCAATGAATTTGACAAAATGTATATATATATATACACTATGTATACAGTACTTTTAAGCAAATATTGAGGTGATTCTTTTGTTTGAATAATCTTTACTGCATATGATATTGTTCATTTTATTTCCAACCATCCATCCATCCATCCATCCACCACCCTTCCATCCTTCCTTCCTTCCATCCATCCATCCTTCCTTCCATCCATCCATCCTTCCATCCATCCATCCATCCATCCATCCGTCCGTCCATCCATCCATCCATCCGTCCATCCATCCATCCACCACCCTTCCATCCTTCCTTCCTTCCATCCATCCATCCATCCATCCATCCATCCATCCATCCTTCCTTCCTTCCATCCATCCATCCATCCATCCATCCATCCGTCCATCCATCCGTCCATCCATCCGTCCGTCCATCCATCCGTCTATCATCCATCCATCCATCCATCCATCCATCCATCCATCCATCCAACATCCATCCATCCGTCCGTCCGTCCATCCGTCCGTCCGTCCATCCGTCCGTCCATGCATCCGTCCATGCATCCGTCCATCCATCCGTCCATCCATCCATCCATCCGTCCATCCATCCGTCCATCCGTCCATCCGTCCGTCCATCCATCCATCCATCCGTCCATCCATCCGTCCATCCATCCTTCCATCCATCCGTCCATCCATCCATCCGTCCATCATTCATCCATCCATCATCCATCCATCCATCCATCCATCGTTCAAAACTTTGGTGTCAGTAATACTTTTAATTTAGCAAGGATGTACTAAATTGATCAAAAGTGACAGTACAGACATTTAAAATATCACAACATATTTCTATTTTAAATAAATGCTGTTCTTTTGAACTCTGTTCATCAAAGAATCGTGAATAATATCTATCACAGTTTCCACAAACATATAAAGCAGCAAATCATCATATTAGAATAATTTCTGAAGGATCATGTGACACTGAAGACTGCAGTAATGATGCTAAAAATGTACCTTTGAATCACAGGAATAAATTAAATTTTAAAGGGGTGGTATAACACCCTTTTCACAAGATGTAAAATAAGTCTCTGATGTCCCCAGAGTGTGTATGTGAAGTTTTAGCTCAAAATACCCCACAGATATTTTTATATAGCATGTTAAAGTTGTCACTTTTTGAGGGTGAGCAGAAACGCACCGTTTTGTGTCTGTCCCTTTAAATGCAAATGAGCTGCTGCTCCCGGCACAGGGGGCGGAGCTACAACAGCTTGTGTCTTTTTACCTCACACACACATGCACTGAAAATTTAAAAAACTTTTAGCCTTTTATGTTCAAACCAGAGTCAGACAAAGATGGAGAGACTCAAGAAGAAGTGACAACATGTAGACAACATTTCTGAATGGTTAGTTGATGAATTTATGTAGCTGATGTGTAGTTATCTTCTAGTCATTGATTAGTCTTGATCATCTATAAATCGTGTTCCCGGGGGCGGGGTTTATGTAAATGTTAGGGTTTGTGATGTCACTAACCCAGGAGGAATGTTGTGTAGTTCTACCAGCCGTTTGTTGTAGTCCTTATCATCATCATCATCATCGGCAGTCCGTCGTATATCGACGATGACTGTCTGGATTAGAGGCTATTGTAGGCAGGCTCTCATGTGGGCTAGAAGGCCTGCTCTCGATCTACAGCAGCGATGGCATTTGCTACAGACAAAGTCTTTTGCTGCAATGGAATAGTGCCGCCTCTCATGGGCTTTCTCGTAGTCTTTCTGACGCCTTTTCTCAACAGCTGCGACAGCTGTTTTCAATCCACGCTGCCATTTCTCACGATGCAGGGCCTGTTCCTCCCAGCTTTCCGGGGAGATCCCGGTGTTCCTCATATGTCTTTTTAGGGCATCTTTGAAACGCAGTTTTTGACCACCACGGCTTCTTTTGCCCTCTTTTAACTCTGCGTAAAAAACTGCTTTGGGCAGTCGGCTGTCACTCATCCGGCGCACATGTCCAGCCCATCGCAGTTGTGATGATGTAATAAGGGCTTCAACACTGACAGAGCCAGCTCGTTGGATTACCTCTACATCTGCGATTCGATCCTGCCATCTGATGTGTAAAATGGCACGTAGATGACGTAGCTGAACTCGTGTGAGTATTTTGATCTGTCTGCTGTAGAGCGTTAAACACTCGGTGGCATAGAGCAAGCAAGGAAGTACAGCAGCATTGTAGACTTTCACTTTTGTGCTGTACGAGATGTCATGACAGCTCCAAAGGCGCTTCTCGAGAGAGCCAAAAGCCTTGGTAGCAGACTGAATTCTCCTCTCAACTTCCAGATCTGAGGAGTTTGTGTAGGTCACTGTACTGCCAAGGTATGTGAAGGCCTTGACAGATTTCAGGGGCTCTCCATGTACCATCACTGGCTGTGGCTCTCTCATATTGTTGGAACCCATTGGGGGTGGTTGATACAAAAGTTCGGTCTTAGAGATGTTAATGTTCAGTCCGAACAAATCTGCTGCCCACGAAAACCGGTGGTTTTCGGAAACTAAATTGCTTATAAAGCAATTTCTTTAAAAGAAAATATCTCCCTTTGCTTTGAACTTTGAGCGTCGTAACTTTACAGATGTTGTTTATGCATCAAACAGCAACATTACACACTAACTAAAGTTAGAAAAGTGAAATCATAATCAACCACCCCTTTAACATATATTCCACATAGAAAACATTTATTTTAAATTGTAATAATTAGTGCTGTCAAACGGTTAAAAAATTTAATCGCGATTAATCGCATTAATGTCATAGTTAACTCGCAATTAATCGCACATTTTAATCTATTCTAAATGTCTCTTGATTTCTTTTTGTCCCATTATTTTTTCTCATTTTAATGCTCTTATCAACATGGAAAAGTGGTTTGTGCAAATGTTTTTTATTGAAAACAACACTGGCATATACTGTGTTCAATTTCACACTAACATTCTCACTTGGAGCAAATAATCTCTCACACAATGTAACACTGTCCATCAATAAAAGGGTGAAAGAAATACTGACGAGGTCCTGATATTGACGAGGATAATTCGCATCAGCTGTGTGTGTGTGTGTGTGTGTGCTTGGCCATCATCAAGTGGTATTTCAGACTGGACGTGCTGCGATGATGATAGCTCAGTTCACAACGACAAAACACACAGATCACTTTGGTCTCGTCAATGGAACCATTTGGCAACTTTTTAAAAGTAAACTTTCCATTCAGAATCTTATTGGCATCCATTTCGGCGTCTCGCGCTCGTCACCCACTCAAAACGAAACGTTAACCAACTATTTGGCCGGCTCGCAAACCCAAACAAGTGTGTGCGGCGTGCCTGTTGTTTAGTTTCCGGTCTAGCTACATCCGCTTGCGCTTTGGTCGACGAAGCAACAATACGTCCTCGCGCGGCGCAAGCCATTGAAATGAATGGGTTTCATAGCGCAGCGCCGCGTCCTGTTGCAAAAGCATGTGAAAAAAACTACAAAGTTTGCTAGGCCAAAAAGACCGTTAATCGCGCGATAAAAAATTAACGCCGTTAAAATGGGTTTGCGTTAACGCCGTTAATAACGCGTTTAACTGACAGCCCTAGTAATAATATTTTAAAATATTACTGTTTTTACTGTAAATAAATGCAGCCCATGTGAGAAGAAGAGACTTATTTCATAAACATTAAAAAGTCTTACCAACTCCAAACTTTTTGAAGTCACTAGTGTCTGAATCTCTCCCTTTGAAACCCCTCCACTAAAAGCTGCCCCATAAAATAAATGTAAAAATATTACTAAAGATTTTAAATGTGACCTTATGGGTCGCTGTCGATTTGTGATGGAGTCGGCAAACATCTCATTTCTGATGTTGAGACACCAGCCGAATACAAAGAGCTCAGCGATGTCAGAACCAAAGTCGTCGCTCATTGATGTGTGAATGAAGACCAACACCACGTCACATCCCTCAAAGGGGAACGGCCCGTGATGAGGTTCAAACAGGTGGACAGACTGATAAAAGGGTTTCATTTATATGTAAATCAAAAGGGTGACCAATCAATTATTCTCATTTGAATAAAGACTCCTGTCCCCTACGCCTCATTGGACCATCGATTCGACTCCTAATTCCAGTCATGCCAACCCCTTCAACTGCAGATATAAATAGTCGAGTGGCCTCATCTTTAGACCTGTTTGAACTGCGGCTTTCTGACAGAACACAGGCTGAACTATGCAAATTGGAAATCCATATTTGGACGAGCACTCTGCAATCGCAGCATAAGATTAATTATTCGTCAGATGCTGTCGTCGAGTGAAATGGGTGAAAAATATCACCGATTTCACATCTATTAACTTGGTGCCTGCGCTTTTCACTCTTTATTTATCCGGCTTTGTCTTTTGGATTAAATATTTATAGTTTTATATATATAAATGAATGCATTAAATTGACCAAAAGTGACAGCAAAGACATTTATAATGTTACAAAAGATTCTATTTCAAAGCTGTTCTTTTGAACTTTCTATGAACCAAAAAATCCTGAATCGGTTTTCCACATTGATAATAATATCACCAGTTTCATCTATTATCTTGCTATGCTTTTTTACTCTTTATTAATCCAGCCTTGTCTTTGGATTAAATATTTATAGGTGAAATGAATTGTCACCAGTAGCAGCCGAACTTTGATTTACATAACAGTACCTTTATTTCATTTTTTGTTCACGACTGGGAGTGCATTAGATATATGTGGTCTATCAGCTACCATCATGTGCATTTCAAACGACAACCATGAGAAGTTGTTCCCGAGGGTGTGTTATATATCTTTTAAGGGGATCTTTCCGCCCCCTAAGGGATGTATAATGCACATCACTGACTATTGTCAGGACTTATAGAGCAGAAATAGCGAGACGTATGGCATAATGCTGGTTGAAACTCATTGGGTATGCAGGATTCAGACTGCTGGCATGGATGTTTCTCTGCTGTCAGACTGCTGATGAGGGTTTACGCTCATAGAGGGCACATTGACTGCCAATATGACCTTTTCTCCAGAGACCTAATGCTGATGATGGGTCTCGGCCGGCCTGGAGAGGGTTTGTGTGTTGTGAGCGAGCGAGACAGCTGTGCTTTAGCATGTGTATGCACTTTCTCTAAGCTTTCTTCTCTTTCTTTGTTCAAATCATGTATGTTGCAGGTTGCAAACAAATGTCAAGGTTATACGTTGTAAGGCCTTTGCATGCTGGAACAATATGGCTCTGTGATTGAACTCACAGAGTTCCTGCTAGGCTTGTGGGAAGGGATGGCAGTATTAGAGAGGATAACACACTTAAATAGGTCTAGCTTTTCTGGGGGGTTTCTTTCATTTCATGAGTCATGTGTTCAAGGTCCAAAGGAATTGCCTGTGAAAAGTCGCTTTGGATAGTTTTTTGTCAGAAACTTTAAAAAGTCTTGATCTGTAGAAACAAAATCAAGAGATCAACTCAAAACTGTCCAGGGACATCGTTCATCTAATGTTTTGAGCTAGTTTGATCATTTATTTATTTATTTGCTTGCTTATCTATTCATTTGCTGATTCATTTATTCATTTTGCTTTTATTTGCTTGCTTTTTTGCTCATTTATTTGTTTGTTTGCATATTTATTTATCAATTTGCTTATTTACACGTGAATTTATTTACTTCTGTTCATTTGTCTACTTATTTACATTCTTTCTTTCTTAATTGGTAAATTGCAAATGCTCTTAATTGCCAGAAATCACCATGCATTTTCATTGTATGGAAAAGAGATGACATTTTGCTTTACATTTTGCTTGTGTTCTAAACCCCAATTAAAATAATAATAAATATTATTTATTAGAATTTGATTATTTTGAAGCACTGACAATATTTTACAATACCACACAGCTGCTACAGTAGTTGAGCTGAACAACCATCTATAAACCTTTGCTAAAACTTTGACCAAAAATAAACTATATTGTGACTATCACACACTAAGTTGAGTTTCGCACAGTAACCGCAATCATCACAGGTGTGCACGTGTTAATGAACTCAAAGGAAGACGGTAATTCCAGATGGCACCGTTGCTGGCAGATGGAACGGATGTTCCTGCTTGATGTCATTGTAACTTCATCCTGATTTACACACTTGAAACTCAGCTGGATGAGATCTGGACTCTTCATGTTGAATGTTGACATGTAGTTTAGTATGAATATGTTAGTCTTACTGTTATCTATAAGCTAGTGTGCTCCAAAACAATGACAAAATTCGCGTTTAGAAGATATAAGCATTCAAAACCTAGTCTCTCAGTTCTACCAAAATGAATCAATGATTTTAATGACATCACTCCGCACTTCAGCTTCTCATCAGATTTTCCATCCAATCAAATGCTCTCTAGAATGTAAAGCTCCGCCCCCTTACATTATAAATAGATAATGAAGCTGCTGAAGACGCTGAAGCTTCGGCTGAAATCGGTCACCTGTTCACACATTTACTATTTTCTACATGGTGAATGGCACATAGTGCACTATATAGGGGATAGGGAGCGATTCAGACAGTGTAAATATGCTTTCCATTGGGGCGAATTAAGTCTGGTTTCACGTTAGTGTCACGCGAACCGCCACAGCTCCGGTCCAGAGACACGATACACAGAGCGGATCATATGATCGAGTCGCCGCAGAACAGAAAACGTAGAAACGGTTAGAGATTAGGAAGAAACTGTGGCTTTATCGAGCTCGACGGCTCTGGCCAAGCTTAGCCATTTTAAAAAGGGGAGGAGCTGCTCGATGTGTCCCGCCCTGTCTTCCTGTTTCAGTGGAAATTACTTCAACACATTGAGTAATACTGTGCATTTCAATGCACTTCAGTGGGACTTTAAACGTTTCAATCACATGCTTGCAGATTAACTTATCCAACTTGAATATTCCAGTAGAGATCCAAGGTTTATTTTACCCTAAAATATATTTAGCTAACCAAGTAAGCCATTTATAGGTCTTTGAAAGTTAAAAACTCCCGGTAACCTTTTACAATAAGGTTCAATTAGATGACAGCAGTTATGCAATAGGTAACATGAATTAACAATGAACAACATGTTAATTTATAAGCAAGCAAACAAATATGCAAAAAAAAAAAAAAAATGAAATAATTAACTTTGAAAAATAATGCTGTAAAGGCATTGGTTGTTGTGGGATGTTAATGAATTAAAGTCCATTTTAAGTATTAAAAGCACACGAGCAGAGACTCTTTTAACTCTCTTCTTTCTTTTTCTTTCTTTCTTTCTTTCTTTCCACAGTAAAGCGAACCGATGCTCTCAGACGTTGCAGTCAAAGGTAAGATGACAGAGAATGTCAGAGACAAAAGCTTTCCAAAAGCGACAGATTCGCTTCTCAGAGACTCAACACTGTGTTTGCTTTAAGTCAGGAGGCACATGTTACAGCAGGTGCTGTTATTTTCACCTGCGGAAATCAATGTCACTTCGTTTCTCAGGGTCTCGCCTGTACTTTAGCTTGCGGAGGGAAGTTTTTAGATATGAGGTGTGAAGATGTGTTTTAGAAATTGAGGGCAAGCAAGAAATTATGTGTGATTATCACAGATCATAATGTTTACCTTTTTAAGTAATACAGCACTATCAACAGACATTCAAAGACTGCCGCTGCAGATTGGGTTCATTATGACTGAATGTACTTGGTGGAAAAATAAGTCATTACTTATAATGTATATGATTTCTTTAAGAATGAATGTCGTCTTTGGAGCTGTACGTTTTAAAACAAGGGGTCAAGGTTTGCATAGACAAACAACATCTTTCTCCATTGATAGCTTTTCAAATATTGCAATGCATTTTGACAAAATACATGCCTGAAATAAAAAGACAGTTAATTTAAAATAGTTTTTGCCTACATTTTTTCATAAAACGGCTTTTCTGCTTTCCCTGTCTGCCAACTTTGAGATCGTATATTTTGTCTTTAGGATGCACAGATATTGGTCAAAATAGTAGAACAAAAATTGTTTGTTTTACATATTTTTTATTATTTTTCATGTTCATATTAATAATTATAGTTATGCGTATAGTCAACATTTCTTCTTGCATCTGCTATTTATTTTTATTTTATTTTACTATTTTTATTTAATTTTTCCTATCCAGATCCATCCATCTCTATTGTCATTTTTAAATAAGTTTAAAGGGGTCATGAACTGGCTTTTTAAATTGTTTTATATTGTTGTCTGAGGTCAACTTATGACGTTCGCTTGGTTTTTACATTCAAAAACATCAAAATGAATAAGTAATAGGCTATTTTCTACCCTAGTTTTGAGCGTAGCTCAAAAACGCTCGGTTTTTAAGGGCGTCTTGCATTGAAGACTTGGAAGTAAACGCCCACTGCTGTGAGTGGATAACAGTTTTGCATATTATAATGAGTTTCGTGTAATGCGCGAATCGGTGGGCGGGGCTAAACCGGACGTGTTGAAGTAGGCGTTGATCTTCTTCTGCGGGGGTGGTGTTTTATCCTCTTTGTCGTCATAGTTCCCCTCTTTGAAAAACGAATCGTTTGCTGAGCCTGGTGTCAATAAAAGCTTTTATTGGACTAACAAGGACGTTTTCAGTTCTGAAACTTACAGGATATTCTTATAATTTGATGACCTCTTAGATGTCAAAAGCTCAAGGAAAATTTGATTTCTCAGTTCATCACCCCTTTAAAATCCATCAATCCATCCATCGTAATTTTTGCAAATCCATCCATCCATCCTTCGTAAATTTTGCAAATCCATCCATCCATCCTTCGTAATTTTTGCAAATCCATCCATCCATCCTTCGTAATTTTTGCGAATCCATCCATCCATCCATCCATCCATCATAATTTTTGCAAATCCATCCATCCATCATAATTTTTGCAAATCCATCCATCCATCCATTGTATTTTTTGTAAATCCATCCATCCATCCATCCATCCATCCATCCATCTCTATTGTCATTTTTAAATAAGTTTAAAATCCATCAATACATCCATTGCCATTTTTGAATATCTATCCATACAGCCATCCATCCATTGTAATTTTTGCAAATCCATCCATCCATCCATTCATCCATCCATCCATCCATCCATCCATCCAGCCATCCATCCATCCAGCCATCCTTTGTAATTTTTGCAAATCCATCCATCCATCCATCATAATTTTTGCAAATCCATCCTTCCATCTCTATTGTCATTTTTAAATAAGTTTAAAATCCATCAATCCATCCATCGTAATTTTTGCAAATCCATCCATCCATCCTTCGTAAATTTTGCAAATCCATCCATCCATCCTTCGTAATTTTTGCAAATCCATCCATCCATCCTTCGTAATTTTTGCGAATCCATCCATCCATCCATCCATCCATCCATCCATCATAATTTTTGCAAATCCATCCATCCATCATAATTTTTGCAAATCCATCCATCCATCCATTGTATTTTTTGTAAATCCATCCATCCATCCATCCATCCATCCATCCATCCATCCATCCATCCATCCATCCATCCATCTCTATTGTCATTTTTAAATAAGTTTAAAATCCATCAATACATCCATTGCCATTTTTGAATATCTATCCATACAGCCATCCATCCATTGTAATTTTTGCAAATCCATCCATCCATCCATTCATCCATCCATCCATCCATCCATCCATCCAGCCATCCATCCATCCAGCCATCCTTTGTAATTTTTGCAAATCCATCCATCCATCCATCATAATTTTTGCAAATCCATCCTTCCATCTCTATTGTCATTTTTAAATAAGTTTAAAATCCATCAATCCATCCATCCATCGTCATTTTTGAATATCCATCCATTCAGCCATCCATCCATCGTAATTTTTGCAAATCCATCCATCCATTCTTCGTAATTTTTACAAATCCATCCATCCATACATCCATCCTTCATAATTTTTGAATATCCATCCATTCAGCCATCCATCCTTTGTAATTTTTGCAAATCCATCCATCCATCCATCCATCCTTTGTAATTTTTGCAAATCCATCCATCCATCCATCCATCTTCTGTGATTGATATTGAAGAAAGCTTGATGCTTACTACACATTTTTGGTTGAGAGTGTGTGTCGGTGTTGTCTAGCTCTAGCCAGATATCTCACTAGGTTTTGGATGAGAGCTTGAGTATAGTGATGTTTTAAATCATACAATCATCGTGAACTGCACCTTGCAATTGCAGCGGTTCCACACAATTCCGGCAGCCTTTTGACAGCACTTTTATTGTCGTGGAGCTTTGCATTTTTATAGCGTTATTGACTTTAGGTCCTCATCTGCTGCCTGTGTAGAAATGGAGGAACATATTGTTCTTTGAGTGCCATTTTAGGACCTTTCAGATCAAAGGCACCTTTTGTAGAGCTCATTGTCCTGCAGCAATTATTTAGCCCATAATTACACATGGTGCCTGTCTCTCTCGCTGTCTCACAGTCATATACCGATTGCCTGCTGGCATCGGGTCTCATATAATCCCTCATTTGGTGAGTCACAGCGGGGTTTTGACTGAGTTTGTGCCTCACTGGCATTCGCCTGGAACCAGATTACACAACCAACAACAGGTCATGCACTTTATTAGCATGATATAGTTTAGAAGTAAACCGCTGGGTGACATCAGCTTCATAAAGCTAGAAAATACCATCACGTTTATTCAACATCTGGGCGACATTTAAGTGGCATCAGGGATTACACGTGGGATGACTTGCTAACAAAATGAAGTCCTTATCAACCATTTTAATTTCGTTTAGTCTTTGTTAGTTTTAATTGTCTGGAAATTCTTTGGAAAATCAGGCGTTGTAGTTTTATTTTGTTTCAGTATTAGTTCATGATGAATAACGACACGACACCTTTTCAGGAAAAACAGCAGCAAGTGATGTTGTTTAACATGTCGATCAAACAGACTGTTTATCTGGGTGCTTTTTGTTTTCAATTGAATTAAATTTCATTATTTAATTTCATTTAATTTTTGAAGGCTATTTTTGGACTATCGGTTGTGATAGTTAGCCTTAAGAGATTAATTAAATCAACATTAATTGAAGGTCAATGTTAATTTACTAGCATTAGTAACCTATTTTTGAACACATTTATAGTTCAAGTTTAGTTCTTTCATATTTCAAAACCGTGATTCCCAGTTAGAATATGCTACAAACTGAGATCTGATAGTGGAGGGGAAGCATTTCCAGTGAAAAGTTTTTAAATGTACCTTTAAATCTCATGTCATGGACAACCCAAGGTCACTCTTCACAGTGTGTGGTTTTGCCCTCAAATACAGTTTCCCTTGGACTGTCTGTCTGGAAAGCCTAATGCATTACAAATATCCCAAATCTCCACACAGGAATCTCAATCGTGGCACTCAGAGTTTGAAGGTATTCTATCAAATATTCGGCATCTCATCAAATATTTAATATGTAGCACTCAACGCAAGTTATCATTACCATTAAAGTCATTATCTCATCTCAAAAGCACTTTTGCCAATCCATTCTGCTTTTTCTGTTTAAAACAAACAATTAGTGACGGATTTTCATTCAATCGCTCTGTTGTGTTTTTCTACTAAATTAGCAGATTGGATTACAAAGTGAGAGGTTATGGCGGTACAAGGTTAGATGGCCAGAAGAAATGCAGTCCTCCAGCCCTTTGTGTTAAATATGATTTAACAAGACAAACCTGCGAGCAGCGCTGAGGAGCACTTCTAAAGGGCAGAGTACCGCAAATTGAAAGCGACGGCGGACAGAAACCCACTGCTGGTAAATCAGTGCGAGCTGGTTGATTACAGTGTTTGAGTTCAGAAAGGCTGCTTTTTTATTGGTTTACATCAGACAAATATAATTCTAGAGGCCCGTGGGAGTCACGGCACAGCTGGAAGCTGTTGAGGCGCAGGTTTGGTTTGTGCTTCTCTTCCTCCAACTTACTGTCCGCTCCTTATTATTCCATCCAATTAAGGCACAATTCCCACTGAAATGTTTTTACAAATCTGAAGTCTAACCAACAGAAATCCAATTGTATTCGACATGTTAAACATCACTTTTTGATATTTAAAATTGATATTTTTTTATTTTTTTATAATTTGATATTTATAAAAATGATATTTACAAACAATTAAAATGATCAAAAAGTAGAAATAGGCTGTAGGCTTTTTTTATGTGTCAAGTTTGAGTATGTGTGAGTGAGATTTGAGAGTTTTTAACGGGTTTGTTTCAGTCTGTTTCTCAAAAAGATATTGTATGACTATATAAATTATACTATATACAGTATTATATATATTATGGACGTACAAATTCACTGTCGTTCAAAGATTGTGGTCTATAAGATAGTTTTATGTTTTTGAGAGAAGGCTGCATTTATTTGATCAAAAATACAGTAAAGCAATAAAATTGTGAAATATTATTACAATTTAAAATAGCTGTTTTCTAGGTGAATATATGTTAAAATTTAATTTATTCCTGTGATCAAAGCTGAATTTTTGTTACAGTCTTCAGTGTCACATGATCCTTCAGGAATCATTTTAATATGCTGATTTGCTGCTCAAGAAATATATCTTATTATTATACATTTTTAAAGTTTTCCTGCTTCATATTAAGATATCTTTTGTAATATTATCTTTACTATCATTTATTGTCACTTTAATCTGCCTTGCTGAATAAAAAATATTGATTAACAACTGTACACTGTATGTGTTCACAAGTCACATTGAGCATTTTATGGTACTTTCATGCTGCTTTTTTGTAGCTTTAAAGCCAGTGTGAACATGCTTTCATGCTTCTCCTTTAATTAATTATTAATTTAAAGCAACAAATGGAAGTCCTTTGAGGTTTGTGTGAGGTGTGTTTATGAGCAAAAGCATATACTGTAGGGTTTGATTAAATTTGGAATAAAAATGACAGCAGGCAAGTTTAAAGCGGTAGTGATATGGATTTTATTATTTTAATATGTTCCTTGAGGTTCACTTATAATGTTAATAACGTTTTTTTTGCACCAAAAATAAATATATGTGTGGAAAACCTGTTATTTTCACCTCTGCTGGATTGACTGTTTTTAAGGCGCAGCTCCTCAGTAAACAGCCACAGTTATGATTGGCTAATGCCATTGAATGGGAAACAGTATCAACGTCCACTCACTCTTACACGCGAGTAAGTGTTTTGAAAATATTATACAACCGTCATTTACAGACAAAACATTTTTAAATTGTTCATTTGTGATGCAGCTGCTGTCAGATCTAATACAGGTGACTGCTTCATCTGTCAACAAAAGTGTCTTTGCAAACTCTCCATTACACTGTGTCTGGTTTACAAAGGTCGCTGTGATTTTGCCAAGTAAGACATGTTTGTTGATCCTGGAACAACATTACTGTCCCCCTAAACCTAACCCAACCCAACCCATCATTATCCCTAAAACCAGAGGGAAATGATAGGGGAATAACACTGACGTAGAAACAGCTAACCCTGGTTTTAAGCCTAAACTATAAACTGGTTCCTCAAATCTGATTGTTGTTCCAGGATTAACACAGATGTTGATCCAGAAACATGTTACTTGGTGAAATCACGTTCACTTGTTTACAAAACAATCCGCAATCAAATGCTCCGAACAAACATATAATCCTCCGACTTGTTCAAGAATCCATCCACTTATTCCTGATGAGGGAATCCTTGTGAAGTCTGTACAGAGAAGCAAACAAACTGTTTAAATTGGACAATATCCAATATCGCAATATCCAAGCTTGATTAAATAAAGGCTTTGTTTATAATGAGGATCTGAAATTTGCTGGATGTTTTTAATGGTACAAAGACCTCTTTTATATCAAAAGATCAAGGCAAATTTGGTTTCTCATGTCATGACCCCTTTAAGTAAATTATGACAGAATTTTTGGGAACTATTCCTTTAAATTCTACACAGTGAGATTCTTTCATTTTCCTTTTTCTCTGAAGGCAGTATGAGTAAGCACAATGTCTTGGTGCAGGCCTCATTAAAACAGCTCAGCTTGTTGCCTTTAATTGTAGACATTGTCCTTGTACTGTGCCCTACACACTTAAATAATTATAATGATCACAAGAAAAAGAATAAGGCAATGACAAAGATTTTTCCCTGGATAATTAGATTCATCTCCTCCGGCAGCCTGTCGGTTGAATTTGAGAGTTTTAGGTTAAATAATGGATAATAAATCAAGCATGCCGCATTCAGTTCTCTTACAGTTTGAGCTGGATTTCACTTACATTTGCATTTTATTTTTGTTTCTAGATAGACGCTCTCCAGAGAAGCGAAAGCAGGAACGATCTTATCATTTCCTCCCTTGTTGTCTGACTGTAAAGGAAGACGCGTTCTGATGTGAATGGAGACAGCAGTGCTTTCCTGACAAAGAGAAAATTAACAGCCGTGAAGCCGAACAATCACACTGTTGCCATTGGAAACCGACCACTTTATGAACTCGCCTCTGAGAATAAAACCACTTTGCCATGTTCACACACATGGGAAATCGATAAATGGTGGAACTGTGGAAGAACGTCTTGGTCTTTCTTGTTTGGCCAAATCCAATCATGATAAGTTAACTGCATTGGAAGTCCCATCAAGTTTAAGAAGGATTCGTCCAGCCACATTTTCAGGAGACAGACATTGAAACTAGAAGGTTCATCAGTGTTAGTGTACTGGTTATGCTGTATGAATATTATAAAAAAGGAAATTTTAGGTTTGAAGTTGATCGTTGCGAGGATTGTTGTGAGGACAGTTTGGCTTTGTGAGGCCAACATAAAACGTTTAAATGTTGCCAAATGTAGTTTTTTGAACTGAGTAAACTACACCAAATTTATTTTTTATGGTTAGGGATTGTTAACATTTCTAATCTTGACTATAACCAACAGTAATAGGCATGCTAGACTTTATTCAGCAGAGCTATATTACTCAAGATGCCTTTAAAGGAGCTTAAGATGAGCATAACAGATGTCCATTGCATATGCAGATTGATATCTAAAAGTTTTTGTATTTTCTTCTCCTTAACATTTGGATATTAAAATGGAATAAACCAAGAATATAAATAGTTTAGGGTCCAATTCTCACCATTAACTAGTTGCTTCTTAGCATGCATATTAGAATATTGGCTGTTTATTAGTAATTGTAAAGCACATATTATTCTGCATGACCATATTTCACATCCCTTAATACCTAAATAACTACATTACTAACTTTAAATAAGCATAAATTAGGAGTTTATTGAGGCAAAAGCAAGGCAGTATTTGAGTCTGGTAAGTTTATCCATAGCGGACTGGTGGGAGTGGCAACGGACGGCACCATGCCCAGTGCATTGTGGGTGTAGCAGTTTTCATACCGATCCAGCAAAAGGGAAGACAACACTCTGTTTTTTTTCTTGTTTGGTAGCACCAATAAAAAAATAAAATAAAAAAAAATCGCTTTTCTACTCTATAGGCAGAGATTTTATCGAAAGCCCATTTTGCCAGCAGTAACACTTTGGCTCTGTGATTCTTTCAAAACATTGAAAATATTTGAACTTGTGGCTCAACCAATGGGATGCGTTTGTGGTGGGATTATCTATTTGTCAGGACATTAGGGCGGTTTTCGGATTGCAATTAATTTAGCAATTTCGTTTTTGTGCAGTTCAGTATTACACTCTTCCCCTTCACTTGCCGTCACTTTCCAGCAGAAAAATTCAATAGAAAGACGTCAAAGAGAGTGGCTTCATTAATTAACAGCCTGTCTCAAGAGGTAATTACACGGCGTCCTCCTCCCAATCTTCTAGTGTCATAAAGTCTGAAGGTGATCTCTCAAACAAAAGCTAAAAATCTCAAGTACTATTATGGATCTTGTAATAGCAACAGGAGGATTATGAAGACCTTCAGGGACAAGGGATCATCAAGGGTAAGAAAGGACTATGGAAAGAACGCAAACGTTCCAATTAAGATGAAATGAGAAAATAATTAAAGAAGACTCTATGAAAAGCATTAGTAGAGGTCGTTCACTTGTTGTTGACAGAACCATCCAATGATCCAACACTGATTTTGAAAGCTGTTGCCTATTAGAAATCCCATTCGGCCTTGTAATAGTGGTGAGCATGTGCCCTATCTGGAAGCCAACAGACGGAGAAGATAAAGGGCTTGTTTAAGTAATGCTCCAGTGCTTTAGAGCTTCCCAGAAATTTTCCTGTTGTCTCTCCAGGAGAATGATAATGGTCCGTATTTAAGATGTTCCCGCCTCAATAAATCATCTAACAAGGGTGTACAACAAGATGACGAGGCAGAATTTCAGATCTGAGACAAAAAGGTGATCGAGTTCACCTCAAAGTTTCCAGGGTTGATGGGAACTCTTCGGGGAATTGTAAGCATGCTAATGGATGAACAAGGAACGAAGCTGAATTGATTGTTTTTTTTCTTCTTTATTTTGTTGCATTAGCACTAAAAAGCTTCCTGTTTTGTCAGGACTTTTAAAAAAAAAAAGTCACTGGAGGACACATCAAATTGAAAACCTATAGGTACAAATGACTTTAACGCAGCGTTATGATCTATTCAGCGCAGTAGAGACTCATCGTCACTGATGAAGAAAAGCTGTTGTGCATGTTCAGATACGAGATTAACCAGAGTTCATTTTGTCGCTGCACTGTAGATGGTTCCCTCATTTTGGTATGAAGCATAAGAACACACATCGCACTTCTGGAGTCAGCTTCAGTGACAGTAATACTTTCTCATCTCTGCTGAAGGCCATCCAGTCAACACACACCAGACCTTCAGGCCTTGCACGGCGCCATGATAATAATGTATGCATTTATTTATGTTGCACTGTTTGCTTTAATCCAAAGTATGGATTTTGTCAGTATGTCTTCATAAAAAAAAAAAGTCTCTTTCTGAAATAATTGTGTATAGTTCATGTTCATTTTTACTAAAAATCCCATATTTAAAAAGTTGTTCTAGTTCAAACACACACACACACATGCACGCATTTGCATTGGTATCTGAAATGTATTTTTGATGTTGGAGATGCATTTTTTCCCCAAATTACATTTTATAAAGTGAGGGTTTAAATATATTTTCCATTTTAGAAAACACATGTATACTTTGGCCAGAATATAGTCATTTAGCAGGTTATTTTATTAAGTGACTGACAAATGAATATATATTACATATATATATACACATATATACACTCACCGGCCACTTTATTAGGTACCCCATGCTAGTAACGGGTTGGACCCCCTTTTGCCTTCAGAACTGCCTCAATTCTTCGTGGCATAGATTCAACAAGGTGCTGGAAGCATTCCTCAGGGACTTTGGTCCATATTGACATGATGGCATCACACAGTTGCCGCAGATTTGTCGGCTGCACATCCATGATGCGAATCTCCCGTTCCACCACATCCCAAAGATGCTCTATTGGGTTGAGATCTGGTGACTGTGGAGGCCATTTTAGTACAGTGAACTCATTGTCATGTTCAAGAAACCAATTTGAAATGATTAGAGCTTTGTGACATGGTGGAAGTAGCCATCAGAGGATAGGTACATGGTGGCCATAAAGGGATGGACATGGTCAGAAACAATGCTCAGGTAGGCCGTGGCATTTAAACGATGCCCAATTGGCACTAAGGGGCCTAAAGTGTGCCAGGAAAACATCCCCCACACCATTACACCACCACCACCAGCCTGCACAGTGGTAACAAGGCATGATGGTTCCATGTTCTCATTCTGTTTACGCCAAATTCTGACTCTAACATCTGAATGTCTCAACAGAAATCGAGACTCATCAGACCAGGCAACATTTTTCCAGTCTTCAACTGTTCAATTTTGGTGAGCTCTTGCAAATTGTAGCCTCTTTTTCCTATTTGTAGTGGAGATGAGTGGTACCCGGTGGAGTCTTCTGCTGTTGTAGCCCATCCGCCTCAAGGTTGTGAGTGTTGTGGCTTCACAAATGCTTTGCTGCATACCTCGGTTGTAACGAGTGGTTATTTCAGTCACTGTTGCCCTTCTATCAGCTCGAACCAGTCTGGCCATTCTCCTCTGACCTCTGGCATCAACAAGGCATTTCCGCCCACAGAACTGCCGCTCACTGGATGTTTTTTCTTTTTCGGACCATTCTCTGTAAACCCTAGAGATGGTTGTGCGTGAAAATCCCAGTAGATTAGCAGTTTCTGAAATACTCAGACCAGCCCTTCTGGCACCAACAATCATGCCACGTTCAAAGTCACTCAAATCAACTTTCTTCCCCATACTGATGCTCGGTTTGAACTGCAGGAGATTGTCTTGACCATGTCTACATGCCTAAATGCACTGAGTTGCCGCCATGTGATTGGCTGCTTAGAAATTAAGTGTTAACGAGCAGTTGGACAGGTGTACCTAATAAAGTGGCCGGTGAGTGTATATACTAAGACAATCTCCTGCAGTTCAAACCGAGCATCAGTATGGGGAAGAAAGTTGATTTGAGTGACTTTGAACGTGGCATGATTGTTGGTGCCAGAAGGGCTGGTCTGAGTATTTCAGAAACTGCTAATCTACTGGGATTTTCACGCACAACCATCTCTAGGGTTTACAGAGAATGGTCCGAAAAAGAAAAAACATCCAGTGAGCGGCAGTTCTGTGGGTGGAAATGCCTTGTTGATGCCAGAGCTCAGAGGAGAATGGCCAGACTGGTTCGAGCTGATAGAAGGGCAACAGTGACTGAAATAACCACTCGTTACAACCGAGGTATGCAGCAAAGCATTTGTGAAGCCACAACACGCACAACCTTGAGGCGGATGGGCTACAACAGCAGAAGACTCCACCGGGTACCACTCATCTCCACTACAAATAGGAAAAAGAGGCTACAATTTGCAAGAGCTCACCAAAATTGAACAGTTGAAGAGTGGAAAAATGTTGCCTGGTCTGATGAGTCTCGATTTCTGTTGAGACATTCAGATGTTAGAGTCAGAATTTGGCGTAAACAGAATGAGAACATGGAACCATCATGCCTTGTTACCACTGTGCAGGCTGGTGGTGGTGGTGTAATGGTGTGGGGGATGTTTTCCTGGCACACTTTAGGCCCCTTAGTGCCAATTGGGCATCGTTTAAATGCCACGGCCTACCTGAGCATTGTTTCTGACCATGTCCATCCCTTTATGGCCACCATGTGCCCATCCTCTGATGGCTACTTCCATCATGTCACAAAGCTCTAATCATTTCAAATTGGTTTCTTGAACATGACAATGAGTTCACTGTACTAAAATGGCCTCCACAGTCACCAGATCGCAACCCAATAGAGCATCTTTGGGATGTGGTGGAACGGGAGATTCGCATCATGGATGTGCAGCCGACAAATCTGTGGCAACTGTGTGATGCCATCATGTCAATATGGACCAAAGTCCCTGAGGAATGCTTACAGCACCTTGTTGAATCTATGCCACGAAGAATTGAGGCAGTTCTGAAGGCAAAAGGGGGTCCAACCCGTTACTAGCATGGGGTACCTAATAAAGTGGCCGGTGAGTGTATATATAGGAATGTGTCTGAAGGAAAGGCACGGATAATGAATGAATGGAGCTCCTTAAGGGATATAATGATGGGGAAAATATGAGATGGGAGAAGAAATTATATTTTAATGCTTTTGCGTTCACTCGCAAATGTTCACCCTGAGAATCTTGTGCAAGAGAATGCAAAAGCATCAAAACTTGGCTCTATAGAATGTGTTATTCGTTGTCCGTGCCTGTCCAAATAAGGTACTTTAGAAAAGCACTTTCTCTTTTATATTGTCATTGCTCTGAAGTAGCATTGGCCAGTGCAGTTCATTATTGCTTCACCAGTTCACTCAACTCGCCCCAGTATAAAGCTTGATATGCTCCAGTTTCCAAACCTGACCCTCTGTGTGAAATTGAAATCTGTTCAGTGGTTTTGTAATGTTCATTGTGTTGATCAGTAGATTTGCATTTAGGTGTCATGGCGTGTGAAGAACGGCTGGAAGCAATAGCAAGTAAACAGTATTTAATGATGAATGTGAAGCAGTACAGGCAGATGTAAACAGGTGACACAGGGACTTCGGTGGTCAGGATCCGTGATGAAGTGTAGAAGTGCGGTGACGATGAGACGACAGACGAAACCCAGCGACGAAGACGAAGAACAGGAACACAAGGCAGGAACTGGACACCGGAACACCAACACGAACGACATCAAACAACGATCTGACAAAGATGATAGAACAGCGGTAAGTATAAGTAGAGTGGTGAGAGTGATTGCAGCTGGTGAAGTGAATGGAAATCAGCTGAAGTGGATCAGGTGATGTCATACACTCACGCCCACTATACACGTGCATTCATACCACAACATAAACACGAGACGAGAAGGAACAGAGAATGCGTCTACCGTGACAGTACCCCTCCTCCTAAGAACGCCTCCTGGCGTTCCCAGACTCCTTACCCTGTCGATTGTAATCATCGATGAGGGAGTGATCCAGTATGTCTCTAGCAGGCACCCAACTTCTCTCCTCCGGACCGTAACCCTCCCAGTCCACCAAGTACTGAAATCCGCGTCCTCTCCGCCTAGAGTCCAGTATACGATTAACCGAATACGTGGTCTCCCCATCTACGAGTCGCGGTGGGGGAGGAACCGGGATAGGCGGATTAATGTGAGAATGAAACACGGGCTTAATTTTAGACACATGGAAGGCGGCATGGATCCTTCTGTACGCGGGAGGTAATTTGAGGTGGACTGCCACCGGACTAATGATCTTACGGATTAACGATCCAGAATCGTTGCTTGACTAAAAAACTAGTGCGATTAACTCCTGGATGGCAAGCCACTGTAAGGACTGGGCTAAAAGGGTGAATCTGAATAACTAAATACATCCTGCTAAAGACCCAAAAAGACTGAATGCAACACACACACACACACACTCTCTCTCTCAGGAATGGCCAGAGTCATAAAATGCTTTTAACATTCCATGCCATCCCCCATCTCTACAAGAGAGATAACAGAACTCTGACACACACACACACGAACCAACACACACACACATAATGGACCTTTACATTACACGCATAAAACGAGCCATTACCAATTGTATATGATATATTCCTGTATGTCTGTGTGTTTCCCAGTCCATGGTAGTTTAGAAATGATCTCCTAGCGTATCAGTGAAACTCTTGAGAGTGTGTATTATGTATTAAGATGTATCTTCATATTCCAAAGTATGTGTAAATGTTGTGTTTGGTACCGTTTTAATTATCTCGTTCCAACTGATTTGGTCAGATACAGAAGATTACAGTAAAATGTATGTTTTCTATGTTTTTATCATCTTGTGGAATGATTCTGACAAATTCTGACTGGTCATAAAAGAGGCGGACACGGCCATAGTTTAACTTTGACAAGACAAAGAGAATTTGGCCGCCAAAAGTTTCGTTGAATGTCATTGGCCAGTTCGCACCTCAGAGGTGTGGACTCCAGTTCCCCTAAAGAGGACTGAACCTCCCTCTGGACGCTCTCTTGCAGTCTGACCGTCTCAGAGAAACATGTGATGCTAGCGATCTCCTCATGGAGATCTGATCCCACCATGGATCTTTTCTTTTGTTCGTCTAAAGTTCGTCTCTTCTTTAACTTACTCCCGAGTTCGTCTCCCAGGAAAGGAAATGGACTTTGCCGAACTATTTCCTCGGGTAATGTCACCTCAAAGACTTTAAGCCTTTCAAACACTCGCGCCGAATGCCAACGAACGCCACGTGATCCCCCATGGAACAAAGGGGCCACGCGCAAGCGGCCAACCATGCACGCGCCGGGACGGGCCGTGCAAAAACGCTGCGGCCGCGCTCCACACGACGCGCGCAAGCAGGACAGGACCTTCGTTCAACATGCGGGCCGACCGGACCGCGCAAGGAGCCCGCGACACACACACAGACCTCACGTTTGCAAGTATCATTCCCGTTACAGCTTCTAAGAAGCCTTACAATGGTGTTTTCGTGTTGTTTCAGAAGGGTTGATGTCGAGGTGAAATTGTACCAGCTCTGTCTCTCTCCCTCGCTCTCTCTCACCAACTTTCTCCCTTTCTCTCTCTCCAACTCATGTTTACATGGGTACCAATTGTCTAAACGCCCCGCGTCGTCTTAGTTTGTGTTTAATGTTTGTAAATACATGTATCATTGTAGTAAATGCTTAAGTAGTTCAGCTTCATTAAATACATTATATCCTTTTGATTGACTCATTGCCTGTTGCTCATAACCCGAGTCACTGATATGCTTCGATAACGTTGCGAGCTCTTTACAGAAATACCTCAGACGGGTATGTGTAAACTTTATAGAGCAAGAAAACTAATTCTTGTGGCCACAGAATTTGTTTTCACAACTCTATAAATTAATTGAGCTAATTAATTTTACCTGTCTTGTAAAACGTGGTCTGTATAATTAGTTACAATTCATTTGTGATTAATTGTGGGGATACACCTGTATGCACGCAGGTAAAATGACAAAGCCTCCCTTAATGGGAGATTTATTAACATGTAAGACTGGGCTGATCCAAATCTGTATGAATAATTATTAGTTATTAATTATTAATTATGACATGCAAATTCCCCATTGATCAGACCCAAGCAGAGTCTTTACACCACGTTGGAGTTATGACCCCACTGGATAACGTCGGACCATAATCCCTCCGGCACAAACAAGCGATTCGGTGGGCAACCAGGCGGAGGCGTTACCCCTTCTAAGGCCTTCTTGACCCTCGATTCGACCTCCCATGTGAGTGTGGAAACGAATAGAGTCTCGGGCAAAATGCACTCGGGAGTAGACGGGCGTTCGGAAAAATCAAATATGCGGGATAAAGAATCAGGTTTGATGTTCTTGGAACCCGGACGGTATGAAAGAGAAAAATCGAAACGACCGAAAAACAATGCCCACCGAGCCTGCCTGGAGTTCAATCTTTTGGCGGTTCTGATGTATTCCAGATTCTTGTGATCAGTCCAGACAATAAAAGGTACCCCCGACCCTTCTAACCAGTGGCGCCATTCCTCCAACACTAACTTAACTGCCAACAACTCTCTGTTACCAATGTCGTAATTGCGTTCGGCTGGAGATAAACGAAGAGACAAAAACGCGCAGGGATGCATCCTGTCGTCTGTGGAAGAGCGTTGGGACAAAACTGCGCCTACTCCCACCTCTGATGCGTCGACCTCCACCACGAACTGACGTGATGAATCAGGGGCCACAAGGATGGGGGCTGAAACAAAGCGGCCTTTCAGTTTGGAGAACACAGCTTCGGCTGTGTCTGACCACCTGAATGTCGTTCTGGGGGAGGTCAAGGCAGTCAGAGGTGCGACTAGTTGGCTGAAATTGCGAATAAAACGCCGGTAGATATTGGCGAATCCCAGGAACCTCTGCAGGGCCTTGCGGGAATCTGGGCTTGGCCAATCTACCACAGCCTTGATTTTCTCAGGGTCCATCCGCACTCCCTCAGACGAGACGATGTACCCTAGAAAAGGGACCGACTGTGCATGAAAATCGCATTTCTCCACCTTGACAAAAAGCCCATTCTCAAGCAACCTCTGAAGCACTCGTCTGACGTGTTGCACGTGTTCCTGGAGAGAAGAAGAAAAAATCAATATGTCATCCAGGTAGACATATATGAACTGATCGATCATATCTCGCAACACGTCGTTGACCAGTGCCTGGAAAACTGCTGGGGAGTTGGACAGCCCGAACGGCATAACCAAATATTCAAAGTGCCCCCTGGGGGTGTTAAATGCAGTTTTCCATTCATCCCCCTCCCTAATGCGAACCAAATGATAAGCGTTACGTAAATCCAATTTTGTGAAGATGGATGCTCCCTGCAATCTCTCGAAGGCTGAAGACATCAACGGCAAAGGATAAGTATTCTTTACCGTGATGTTATTCAGCCCTCGGTAATCAATGCAAGGTCGCAGAGAACCATCCTTCCCCACAAAAAAGAATCCCGCCCCCGCTGGAGAAGAGGAAGGGCGAATGAACTTAGTTGCTAGAGAATCAGAAATATATTTCTCCATAGCCTTCCTTTCTGGAATAGAAAGTGAATATAACTTGCCTTTCGGCGGAGACTTACCTGGCAGTAAATCTATAGCACAGTCATAGGGACGATGCGGAGGGAGAGAAGCAGCACGAGACTTACTGAACACCTCCTTCAGGTCCAGGTACTCCGCGGGCACGTTAGACAAATCCCCTGCTTCCTCCTGAAACACAGAAACAGGCACAGACGAACAGGCAGACACGAGACAAGACTTATGACATTCCTTGCTCCACTCCAGTACTGATCTATGGTGCCAGTCCACTCGGGGGTTGTGAAGGATGAGCCAGGGATGTCCGAGGACGACGGGAGCAAGAGGTGAGTCCATGATGTAGAATGAAATAGTCTCAGAATGGTTGCCGGAAGTGGTGAGGGTAATGTGTTCAGTGCAAAGGGAAATGGTGGGGAGATCTTGTCCGTTGAGTGCGTGAACTGCAATTCTGTGAGTGAGGGGTCTGGGGGGAATCTGAATCTTCTGTGCAAAAGTGTGGTCCATAAAATTACCTTCAGCCCCAGAGTCCAGAAGTGCATGGCAGTCGTGCTGTTGGACTGACCACCTGAGTCTTACCGGAAGGAGTGTGGAGGTAGATGTAATCGATGATGAGGTCTTCCTAGCGGAGATCCCACCCGATAGTAGCCTCAATCTTACTATCGGGCTTGGCCTTTTACCGGGCAGCTGTACGCGTAATGTCCGGCTCCTCCACAATACAGGCAAAGGCCCTGGGATCTCCGCCTCTCCCTCTCCTCCCGGGAAAGCCGAGCTCGACCCACCTGCATGGGCTCGGGATCGTAGACGGGGCTGACCACGTCCCTGCCGCTGGATCGTGGCGGGTCGGTCCCTGCGAAGGAACGGATGGACGGGACTCGGCGCTCGACCCTAGACAGTCGATTGTCCACCCGCAGAGCCAAGTCGACCAACCCGTTGAGAGTGGTGGGTAGATCCAGGGCGTAGATCTCCCTCTGGACGTGGTCAGCCAGCCCATGCAGGAACATATCCCACTGCGCCTCCTCGTTCCAGCCGCACTCCGCCACCAGGGTCCGTAACTCTATTGAATAGTCGGAGACCGATCTCTCTCCTTGCTGCAACTCCGCCAGTCTTCTGGCTGCCTCCCTTCCAGAGACAGCCCTGTCGAACACCTTCTTTATCTCGGCGGCGAGGGTCTGGAACGAGGCGCAGCATGGGTGTTGATTCTCCCACACCGCCGTTCCCCAAAGCGCCGCCTTCCCAGTCAGTAAGGTGAGGACAAACGCCACTTTAGCCTGTTCTGTGTCGAACGTGCGGGGCTGTAGCGAAGTGCATCGTGCAACGGGTCAAAAATGCTCTGCAGAAAGCTGGCTCACCGGCATAATGTTCAGGCACCGGAAGGCGGGGCTCTGACTGGGAGGGTCGCTCAGGTGATGTGGGAGGAACGGCAGGTGTGGGCGGCGCAGTGGGACCCTGTAGGCGTTGGATCTGCTGGGTGAGCTCGGACACCTGCGTCACCAAAGCCTGTACTGCGCGGCCCGTGTCGCCGATCTCTTTCTGGTGAGAATCCATTCTCCTGATGCTATGATGAATAAACTCCTCCATCGATCTCTGAATCGCACTCGCTGCTTCCATTTCTTGGTCAGATCGTTCTGTCATGGCGTGTGAAGAACGGCTGGAAGCAATAGCAAGTAAACAGTATTTAATGATGAATGTGAAGCAGTACAGGCAGATGTAAACAGGTGACACAGGGACTTCGGTGGTCAGGGTCCGTGATGAAGTGTAGAAGTGCGGTGACGATGAGACGACAGACGAAACCCAGCGACGAAGACGAAGAACAGGAACACAAGGCAGGAACTGGACACCGGAACACCAACACGAACGACATCAAACAACGATCTGACAAAGATGATAGAACAGCGGTAAGTATAAGTAGAGTGGTGAGAGTGATTGCAGCTGGTGAAGTGAATGGGAATCAGCTGAAGTGGATCAGGTGATGTCATACACTCACGCCCACTACACACGTGCATTCATACCACAACATAAACACGAGACGAGAAGGAACAGAGAATGCGTCTACCGTGACATTAGGTTTGTTTAGGGAAGATTAAATTGGATTTGCATTGAGAGAACCCTTTAACCTTGTGCGTTCAGTGACGTGATGGAGGTTCTGAACCAGGAATCAGGGTTACGTTTTATAACTGGTGTTTATCGTCATCTCAAGAGCTGCATCCAGACACTCATCATTATGTTCTGGAGATGTGTTAGCTGTACCTTCTTCAGAGGTAAAGGATACGACATGTGACATAAGACTAAGAAGTGTGTATGTGTGTGTGTGTGGGTGGTAGCAATGAATACATCAGTACAGGGAAATATACACAATGAATAATACATCAGTGGTGTAGTCTACGTGATATGCAGGTATACGCCGTATACCCACTAGAAAATGTCAAGGATTTCCGTATTCCGTATACCCACTAGAAAAGGCCAAGGATCTCCGTATACCCACTTAAAAAAGCGCGAGTATTCGTAACAACATCGTTTTGTGACAGAACTTTCATTCATAAATTCACCCCGCCGTCTGTGTTTGCGCAGCGGATCGAATCGCGGAATCCAGTCACAAATGTAACTTAGCCTACTGTAAAGCAGAACGTCACGCAATTTGGCCATTTTTGAAAGAATAAATCAAAAGTAGGGATGTACAACGAATCAAATCTCGATATGTACTAGTGTGTAAACTAGTGTACTAGTGTGTAAAGCTCAAAAAGGTTGGGTAATATCACAGTATACTCACTACAAAAAACTAGACTACACCACTGTAATACATGATATATATTTTTGGTTTCTTTCTTTGCTTACACATAATGTGCAAAACATTTGCCTAATACAAATGAGCTTGATGTGTATTAAGTGTCTTATTTGTGTTTGCATGGTTAATTCTTTTTTAAATGCATATTTAAATATGCTTTTTTTTTGTTGAGAAAATGTTATTAAATTATACTGTAGAATAATGTCTCATTTGCTATTACATTAGTTAACATGAACTAATAACAATGGGCAATAAGTATTTAAAGCATTTACTCTGTTAACATTAGTTAGTAAAAATATTCATTGATCATGTTATAGTTCACAGTGAATTAACATATGCTAACAAATACAACATTGAATTTTAGAAACGTATTAGTAAATGTTGAAATTAACCAATGCTGTAGAAGTGTTAGAAGTTCATGTTAACTAATATAGTTCATTAATGTTAACAAATGAAACCTCATTGTAAAGTTTTACCAACATGTTTGTCTTAAAATGTAATGCTCATGGTACAAGACACTGAAAAAGCAGCATCTCTTAATTCACCATGCACCAACTAAAACTATTAAAGGTAAAAAATAACTAGTTTATCTCATTATTGGAGCATCTAGTTTATTTATATTCTCTTTTTTGAGCATTGATATTTGAAGCAGTGGTGCTTTTATAGAATTAGTAGATGCAACTCTACCAACCCCAAATTAAAATATGATAGGGCAATAAAAAAAGAGCACTAATGCTAATGGGACAGTGACAGTCAACAAGCCGTCGAGCGCCATCATAACTATGCCAAACCTATGGGCGGCAGTGTAGGGAGAAGCCATGCAAGCCAATCAGAATCCTCAAAATGTGACGTTTGAGAACCTAAAACCCCGTTTCTCCCAGTTGACACGGCAACACATAACCGGTTTATCAGAAATCTCCCATTTGGTCGGAGTTTTTAGAAATAATCGTTTTCTGTGATAAAAACTGGGTTTTCGTGTAAATGAGAGACCAAACCGCAGGGAAATATCTGCGTCTTCCCTTCGTGTAAACAGGGCTGGACAGTCAACAGGGGCATGTTCAAGTTCAAAACGGTGTGCAACGTTTTGCTACGGTTTCCGTGTTGAACGTAATGTTTCCTGGAAACGGTGTGCGCCGGTGTACAACGGGGTTTGAGATACGTTTTCTCTTGTTTGGTGGGTGTGTCGAAACTGCAGTCCAATCAGCAGCAACATGTATATAAAGCACGCGGTATTAAAGTAAACTCGCATAACAGACTGATCTCATGAAATGGCGTTTGTATGACACGCCAATTCGTATTTCCATTTTTGGCGTGCTATCAACACGCATAATCGCTTTTCAGCGTGTTTATCAACGCCGTTGACTTAACGTTACATTACTGTATATATAAATATATGACCTACCCCAACCCCGTCCCTAAACCTACCCGTCACAGGGGTTAATACCATTCATGAGTCTTCCCCAACCATCCTAGGAAAAAAAATATCGCTCCCCAGATGTAGATCTACATTTTGCTTCGTTTCGCTCGGACATTTAACGGCGTGTACATACACGCGGAATCACTCGGGCATTTAACGGCGTGTACATACACGCGGAATCACTCGGACATTTAACGGCGTGTACATACACGCGGAATCACTCGGGCATTTAACGGCGTAGACATACACGCGGAATCACTCGGACATTTAACGGCGTGTACATAAACGCAAAAGATGACGGATCATTTCGGCGTGGACATACACGCGGATAGCTCAAAATGCGTATAGATAACACGCCACTTGACTTGAAAGAAGACATGTTTGTCGTAAGTTTTATTGTAAAAATATAGGATATCAACATAATGATGTAGTTGTTTATATTTTTTAGCTTCATTGCAAGTGTATGACATTTGGTATAGAAATAAACAATGGTAATTAAGTGCTTTTCCTAAAAATGAGAAAGAAAATACAGGGTATTAAAACAGTATGAACTACAAATAAAGTCAGTATGTGAGGCTAAATAGAAGAGTCTGAATTAGGTAAGATGTGTGCTTCCATATCAGTTTCCACAAATCCCTTCACTCTATTGGGATGTTCTCTTGTGTTCTGGGCGGCAAGTGCAGTAACTGTAACATCGGGAATTTTTTTAGTATTAAACAGATATTTATACCGACTTCATCAGGCTCCAAAAAATTCTTCACAAAGAATGGCCTTTTCAGCTGCCATAGTTGCAACTCTTGCGTCATCAGAACAGTGTGTTCAACGCTTCACCGTTTCTGTTTAAAAAACGTTATGCAACATTTTGTCGGGGCTGAACGCAGGCCAGGCTATACCAGTGTCACAGAGTCAGCCACACTTCACAGCCCCAATCATCAGTCAACACCAGGACCGGCCCACTTGTTCACAATCACCAGAGTACTGACTCGCTGCACCTGCACTCCCTCATTAACACAGTTTATATGCCTCTTTCACTCTTTGTCTGGTCTCGTTTCAGTATACACTGCTTTATGTCAGACTCCTTTCCAATCTACTCACCTGAGATCATCTCATCCATCCAGCCTCGTGTGCATCTTCCGTCCGTCATCCTGATCCAGATCGCCAGTCTTCAGTACTTCAGTCATTGCCAGATAAGTCACCATCATCATTCTACAAGTCTCCATCCTCTCACCATTATCTGGCTCCCGTTGTTCCACCACCGCTCTACTTTTAATAAACACTGTGTGCACCTAAACCTGTCCGTCTCCTCCTGTTTGTGACAACCAGCAACTAGTTGTTTAGTGAATTATCAATAAACCAGTGTTTCCATATCTCATGACAGACTTGTCTGTTTTACATTCCTGTCTGCTGATTTGGGATTTCTGGATTGAATTCTATTGATTTCTTAGAGTTTATAGCAAAACACAGTGCAGGGGGGTTATAAATTCCTGCGGCATTAAAAGTTAAAAGTCCGTCGGTGATCCTCTCAGGTTTCGCTAAAGCTCTTCACACATCAGCAGAATCACAGATGAAACTTTTCAGCGGAAATTATTATACGGCAGCAATAATTAGGCCTCTGTTTTTGCTTATGAAAACTAAGCAGATACAGTGATATGTCTAAGTACCAAGTCATATAGAGCTTCCTTCATTTGCAATCTTCACCTGTGCTTTACATGAAAACTGTGTTCATTTAAATCTGAGACATGAATGTGTCACTATAGGGTATTTTTGTTCAGGTGGTTTGTTTTTTCAATCTCAGAAGTTTCTCCTAAAATCCTTATGTTTGATCTTGTAAGAATTTGATGAGAAATGGCAAATGTTTTTTTTTTTTTTGGCAAATCTGAGCACAGTTTCAGACATGTGAGATCACTAGGGTCTTCTTCCCATGAGAAGAATTCAGTAAAAGTCTCCATTTGAGAATCAATGGAAATATTATGTCCATCTTAGTGTGAAACCACAGCTGAATGTGTCCTGAATGACAATCAATTTAGACCTGACATTTTCAATATTTACACAGTTTAAAAATGTGTAAATAATATCAATAGTTTCGTCGGACTTGGTGTTCAGTATAACTAATGCTGGAATTACCCTTGGCATGCATCGTAAAGTACAATATTACAAGGGCAAATTATAATTTAGATGCATAAATTGCATATAACTATTTACATGCATTATATTAAATGCATGCAAATTTGTGTATTAATACTAACAAATTATGACCATACTAATTAACTAGTTCTGGCATGAAACTGGAGATGCGCAGGCTGATGGTCTTTAACTCATTTGGTAGTGATCACATTATTATTTACATAGCGCTGCTGAATGGTTGCTGTTGCATTGGCGTCCAATGAGCTGCGGCTCAACATCCAAACAAATACAGGTAGTGTTGCTGTTAGCAGTGCAGCACCTTTCAGAAATCCTCCACCCATGTGAATGTATTGGCAGTACCAAGTCTAGGTTCTTGCTCTGCAACAGTAGCATCGTAACAGATCTATTCTGCCAACACAAAATACATTAACATTGCAGTGTCCATTACCATGCCAATCTTCTGAGAGTTGTCATGACAGAAATAATATTATGCAATTTGTTGATGTTGAACACGCTAGGGTAAGTTTGATGTTTTAGGGTGTTTTACACATGCATTGTCTGTTCTGATATTAGTCACTTCTGTTGTGTCATGTAAAATCTCATAAATAGAAAGGAGTTGAACACATTGTAATGTAGACTAATGTAGCATATGTCTCCTGATGTGACTCTTGGATCACTGTTTAATCAATCCGAGACGCACTGAAGTAGGTTGAGTCCTCTAAGTGTTCTTCTCAAGGACTAGTGACCGTAACCCAGATCTGAATGGACTGATGGGTCACACTCCATTTAAAGCCTTTACTTCCTCAAATGTATATGTTTTTTTTTTTTCTTTAGATGGGCTGGTAAAAATGTATTACAAGCCTGAATACTTTAGATATAAAAAGGAGGTGCACTCATATTAACATGAATGGAAGACAGTGCAACTCCAATTGGCATGTCATCGCATTACTGTTGTCGTCAGATTTCATTGGTGATTTCAAATATGAAATTTAACCAAAAGCTTGGTGAGAATTTGATGTTTCCCCATTCAAAAAGATAAGATCTGTACTTGCATGACTGAAATAGCTGCTCGAGAGGCGTTTCAAAGATGGCCGCTGAGTGAAATAACTTTCCTGATTGATATTTTGAATGAACTCTTTAGCTTTACTGAGGCACAGATGAGGGTCGAGGTATCTTTCAGATAAATACTGCAAGGATGAAGTGTTTCGTTTGGTGAGTAGTTTCTTGTCTTTTTGATTTCACTGCATGTATTATAGTTTTTCTTTTTTAACAGACAAATAGATTTAGTCATATACATTCTGGGCTACTTAACATTTGTTCAGTCTGGTATATAACATGACATACAGTATAATGCAACTAGAGTGTGGTCATGATCTGTAGGACCAAGTACCATGAAATTTCCGGACCTCTTTCTGTCAAATGTTGTTCTTGAGGGCATATCTTCACAGAGGACATGTCTGATGATGAAGACATTTTTAGACAATGTAGAACTTTGTATGCCCAGGCTAATACTCTTGCACGAAGTTTGGACAATGTACAGTCAATGTTAAGATTACTCTGTTTAAGACATACATCTCCGTACACGGCCCATCTTTGGACTAACTCTAAAAAAGCCAGTCTGCAAAGGCTGCCAGTCTGCTTGTCGTGTGCTTTTAAAGCGACCAAGATGGACTAGTGCTAGTGAAATGTTTGTCACAACTCGAATTAACACTCTACAAGCAACGTATAGCTTTATCTGTAGGTTAAATAAATCTGAGAATTAAATAATTATATCACTAACAAATATTAGATTTAGTGCAGTCCGCTACCAGTCCAAGCTGTTGGACAGGTATTTAATTGTTGTTGCTTTTTATTTGGTGTGTGTGTGTGTGTGTCTTGTATCTATATTGGACCACGAGATACTCTGAAGCATGGATAATCAGAAATATTTAGAAGATTCTTTAAAGCAAAAAACTCCAATTTTGTTTCTTTAATGTGACTTTTCCTCCCCGAGTGCTACATGATATTTGTTGTGATAAAACAACATTGGTATGGGATTGGATTGAAGTGCTTTCACACTAGAATAGAGCCAGAAATAAATGCAAGTTTGCCAAAACAACGCCTAAATAGATGTTGGTTTCAGTTCGAGTGTCCAGATGGCGTAGGTGACATCAGCAGAAAAATTAATTTCAGAGGTGGCTACTTAGCTAATTTTGTTGAAAGATTATGAAGACAGACTTTGTTTTTATTTTGAATAATGAGCAATAATCAGTTTTTCACATGAGCAGGATCTTGTGTTAAAGGGATAGTTCACCCAAAAATGACACTTCTCATTTACTCACCCTCATGTTGTTTTAAACTTAAAGGTGCCCTAGAATGTTTTTTTATTATTATTTTATAATGTTTCCTGGGTTACCCTTATAATGTTAGTATGTTTTTTAGATAAAAAATAATCATAATTTAGAAATAAATGGCATTTTTTCTAGCCTGCTTTTAGCCTCTGATTTGAACACTGTTTGAAGGGGCGTGTCTCTGTGGGATTCAGTGTAACCGCGGCCACTGCTGTGATTGGCTGTGGGATTCAGTGCAACCGCGGCCACTGCTGTGATTGGCTGCTGTGGTATTCAGTGCAACCGCGGCCACTGCTGTGATTGGCTGCTGTGGGATTCAGTGTAACCGCGGCCACTGCTGTGATTGGCTGCTGTGGGATTCAGTGTAACAGCGGCCACTGCTGTGATTGGCTGACATGCTTGCATATGAAATAGCAACGCATTACATGTGAAACTCTCTCCCGAATACTTTTACTACTGCTATTATACGTTTTTACTATAACAGCTATCGAGATTAACGAATCGTGAGATGTTTTTAAAGTATTTAGATCTATTCCCATCACATAAAATGTTGTCGTGATGAGCATTGAGCAGAGGACAGTCTGTTGATCGCGAGACTGAAGATCTTATCATTGCAAAGCAGTTTCTGCACTCTCTCCGCTTTCACCAATACAAGCACGATGATGTAAATACAGTAAGAGCTTCGTTGTGCAGTAACGTGCGTCATTGATTTCATAACGAGTTTGGCAAGTGTCCAGATAAACTCGCGCTGTGTGGAAAGATTGTTCTTTGATCGCTTTCTGTATATAATTTGTTCACAATTTAAATACGATTATTTTCATCCTACTAAAAGAAACGATGTGAAGCTGATATTTTAGTCACTGGCTTGACTTACTGATGCATAAACAGTATTGAACGATTTTGAGAGAAAGATTACCTGTCTGAACTTGAACAATTACACATCAGAAAGTGTTGCTTGGTAGCTCGATCCGAGGCCAGCTCTGTATTGGCCCAAGTTGAGGAAACAGTCGGTGAAATGTTTTGAAATTTCCAGAGAAAATAAAATTAACCCATTGTTTCTTCAGAGGCTCAGATGAAGGAACTAAAAAATACTTTTGTGTTCATGTGTACATCCACACTGAGCAACTGCCATGCTTCGGCTGCGCAGTTCCGCCTGGCATTGAGGGCTGGCATTATGCAAATATTTGGAGGTGTACATATTAATGATCCCGACTATTGCGTCACAGTCGGAGAACCGACCGTTTTTCAGGGGTGTTTTTCATAAACGTGAATTAAATGAGAACGCAAAAACAGTCCAGTTTGAGATTCACTCTATGTCATGTCCATGCACTGAACTCTTGTTATTTGACTATACCAAGGTAAATTCAATTTTGAATTATAGGTCACCTTTAAGCTACTCTTTAAAAAGTTTGGGGTCAGTAAGATTTTAATATTTTGCATTAAATTGATCAGGAATGACAGTAAAGCCATTTATAGTGTTCCAAAAGATCCTAATTCAAATAAATGCTGTTCTTTTGAACTTTCTATTCATCAAAGAATCCTGAAAAAAGGATGTATCACCATTTCCACAAAATTATGAAGCAGAAGCACAACTGTCTTCAACATTGATAATAATCAGAAATGTTTCGCAGCAAATCATCATATTTCTCAAAACCAAAAAATCCAAAAGTCCTTTTTTTCACATAAGTGGATGACGACTAAGTAAAATTCTTCCTTCAGCTGTCGACATAGATTCAAATATGGTGCACAAAGTTTAAATTTTAATTATATGAATATATAACTTTGGGAATAACGACAGTTTTCTTTTAGTGTGCACTGTTTCTTTTCAAAAGTACAGTTGTTCACTTTGAAGAAACACGAACATGCATTTCGTTGTAAATAAATTAGACTGCTGCTAGTAATTGGTGCATTGCATGCATTATCATAAAAGACATCAATGTTTTCTGCAGAGCGGCTTTATTGCCAAATTGAACTAATTTAAAAGTTGGTGATCTTTACGACTGAACTGAATCAACACTCACTTAAACTGAACAATGACACTTTTTTTCTTTTGCTTTACAGCCGAATTGAACCCTGTTTGCTTAATTGAATCATTAATCATCAATGTAAAGCTGCTTTGAAACAATTTGTATTATGAAGTGCTAGAAAAATAAAGGTGACTTGACTTAATTAGAGACCTAGTTTGTTACCGTATCTAATAATTCATTTGCGAAGATTCTGCTTCTCAAATTTAGTGGCGCTCGCCACACAAGTGTTAATTTACTTTCAGTGGAATATGTTGGGACAGCATCCGCAGAGCAGTGTGGGACCGCATAAGAGATGAGCTCAATCTAACAGCCCACATGCTGCCGAATGGAAGGATCTGTGCTGGGCTTTTAAATAAAGAAGATGCCTTTAATTGGCTCGCATTGATCTCCAGCTCTTTGTGGTCAGGGGAGATGAGATGGATGGTATCTGTGGCTGTGGGAGTGAGGAATCACTGCGCTGGCATTAAGAGATGGCTGAAGTTTGTTTAAAGTTGTGGGAGGACTTCTGAAGAGTAATTGTGAGGATGCCGTAACTCTTTAATTAGGTTGCTGGCCACACGGCACGCATTCTTATCACTTTAAGTGAAAATTAGTTGAGCGCTTTAATTAAGAGATATGTTAGAAATGTGGCACGCAACAGCCCCACAAGATGACAATGACTGTAATGCAAAAAATATTTTCTAATTCAATGTCTCATTTATTTGCGTTGAAAGTTGCATTATCTTGAATTAAGTTTGCATAATTGTTTACAGCATGCACTTTGCTAATTATTCTTCAGTTTATGCTTAAAACACCAACTTGTCTAACTCCTGTCATAAATAAAGCATGTAATGCATGAGTTGCTCTGTGTGCATCTCTAAAGTGTGAAACTCTAAAAGCCTGTGTCACTCCAGATAAGCAGTGGCTCGTGCTCGTCTATGAGTTTTATGATCCCTTTCAACGATGCTGGGGGAAATTAATTGAAGAGGGATTCTTCAGAGGACTCTAGAGACACGAGAGCTTGTTCTGCAAGGAAATTCTTGCAAGGAAGAAAAGCTGGTATAGTCTCTAAAAAATCCCATAGATTGTCGTTGAGGTGGTCAACTTTCAAACATGAACTGTATTTAACATATATCTATCTATCTATCTATCTATCTATCTATCTATCTATCTATCTATCTATCTATCTATCTATCTATCTATCTATCTATCTATCTATCTATCTATCTATCTATCTATCTATCTATCTATCTATCTATCGAAACATGTTAAAACATGCTAGCAATGTGTTACATTTTGCAAGCAATGTGATAATTGTGCTAGAAACACATTAGCAACGTGTTAAATCAAGCTAACGACATGCTAACACATGTTATTAATGTGTTACATCATTCTAGAAACATGCTACCAACATGCTAAGTAATGCTAACATGGTAAAACGGGCTAGAAATGTGTTAAATCATGCTTGCAACATGCCAAATCATGCAAGCAACATGTTAAAACATGCTACCACTTTGCTAATTAATGCTAGAAACATGCTAGTAATCTATTAAATCATCTTAGCAACTTGTTAAAGGGGTCATATGATGGTTTTAGGTAAAAAAAAGTCATTGTTTTACACATAGTGTACATTATTGTTGTTCCTCTATGCCCCACCTTTCTGAAACGCATAGATTTTTTCAAAGCTCATCGTTCTGAAAAGCGTGGTGTGCTCTGATTGGCCAGCGATCCAGTGCATTGTGATTGGGCCAAAAACCTTAAGCATGTGATGGAAATGTTACGCCCCTAACCATATTTGGAACATCAGCTCTCAAAGCAGTAATGACAGGTGATAATGTCGGTACTACCTTAACAATTCGAGCATGAATTTGAACCGGAAAATGCAGATGACCAAGCTGATCAATCAACTTTGCCAGCGTGACTGGACCCGATCGTATCAGATTGGTCAGGTTTTATTTAATTGCTGACAATTATTACTGATTATAATGACTTGTACTGTCTTTTTACGCGCCGCGCTAAGGGGAGGGGGAGAACACTATGTAAACATAAAACTATGTCTGCATTTGTGATCGAAGAAATGACAAGAAAGTGCTAGGCTACTCTACACTGAAAACTCAAAACTCGCGTTTGAATAGTCAGTAGCAAATTCTTAAAATATGAAAACATACTTACAGGCTGTGTCTGAGTCAGAAGCGCCAGAATGTACTTGCAAAGATGTACTCCCCAAAACAGTGTTGTAAATAAAGCTTAAGCACTGTTTTCTAATTGTGTCCTCTTTTGGAAGGCCAAACAAAGTAGTTTGACTTTTGCAACGAAAAACACAGCATCTATCTCCATGACATGGCGGCGCCGGCGACAACAATTATACAGCGAGAAGAAAAGTTACGCCTTCTTTCTTTGCATTTACATTTGGGCAGTGTTATGAAACTCTGCCCCCACACACTGACGTAGATTTGTTGGGGCGTGTTTGAATGAAGCGTTTTAGGAAGGTGTGGCTGAGCCTTAAATTTGATAAAGAATTTCTCTTTAGGTTTGAGACTTTGAGCTTTGTAACTCTGCAGATCTTATACTTGCACTAACAGCTACATAACACACTAAAAGAACAAGAAATCGCATCACATGACCCATTTAAAGAAGGCTAGCAATGTGTTAAATCTTGCAAGCAAAGTGATAATTGTGCTAGTAACATGTTAAAACATGTTAACAATGTGCTAGCTACCTCTTTCTAGAATAAAGATGAAAAACCGCACTCTCTAGTTATATCTCATATCTTTTTTATTATTACCATGTCCACACAGACACGTTTCAGCCTAAGCCATCATCAGTGTGTGAAAACATGCAAGCAATTTGTTAAATCATGCTAGCAACATACTAAATCATGCCAATAACAAGCTAAACACGTTAGAAATGTAGCAACAAACTAAATCATTCTAACAAGATGCTAACTGTTAGCAAATATGTGTAATCTAATGAGAGCAACATGCTGGCACCATGCTAAATCATGCTAGCAAAGGCTATGCTAAACTCTAAACTCATGCTAAACTCTGCAGGACAGTGGCCCTCCAGGACCGGATTTGAGAAACCCTGTTCTAAAACATGCAAGTAATGTTTTAAATCATGTTAGAAACATGCTAATAACATGCTAGCAAGTGCTAAATCATGCTAGCAACATGCACAAATACTTCCTTAAGTCCTTATAAATAGCCTTTTTTTTTTCTTCATTGCAAAATTGTAAATTTCTACTATTGATTTATTGATATGTTGATTTGTGGGTATAATGTGAGTTGCTGTATGAATCTTGAAGTTCACTGTAGGTTGTTTGTATCAGTATATGGCCTCTAGCCTAGGTCTCATCTGTGAAGCCCTCCTGGTTTCTTTGACTCGCCATATAGATGGTTTACCAAAGAACCGGAGAACTTTACAAAATTTGCCTTGTGCATCAGAATCTGAAATGCAATTTGGAAACTTCTGTTGGCTGCTCATCAAACTGACCCTCTGAGAATTAACAACCCATGACTTTTGATGTCTAAAACACAATGCCAAGAAGATTAAAATTCTGACCTTGTGTGTAATGTCTCTGGCAGCATCAGCGTCTTAGTCTCGTCCAGCTCTGTTTGTCTTCATTTGGATTAGGTGGTTATAAAAGATGGTCCCACATTTACCCTTAATATAATTGAAGTCCTTGAGGTTATTAATCAGAAACAATCAATAAACACAGACTCTGAGTGCCAACACAATCTCATTCTTGGTATATATAATATTTATCTTGTGTAGAAAAATATTGACAAAGGAGAGCTGTCTTTAAGCGCCTGATGCTGGTCAGGGAGAGTGTACAGAAATATCTCATCCATTTAGCTGATATAATGCTCCCTTTGGTGAAAATCAAGTTTGTAATGTTGTTTGTATGTCTATGTGGTGTTTTTAATATGCTTTAAGATAAACCATGTGCAAATGCATAAGTCGACGGCATTTCATGTTTTTTTTTTTTTTTTTTGCACGTCTTTGACTCTTATTTTGCCAGCAATTTTGCAGAAAAACTCATAAAGCTGTTTTCTTGTGTTTTGTTGCCTGCTTATTGATTTGGATCTATCAGTTTTTATAATGAGCTGTTTTTTGAAAATGTTCCTCAGTTTTTAGTTGTACATGTAAGCAGGATCAGCATGCGTTTATGCTGAACTCACCTCACCTCACGCAAGCAAAATCTTTCATTTAACCTTTTGCAGCACAGCAATTGTAACAATTGTCATTTTGAAAATAATATATCATGTGACGACGTTGCTTATAGAACTTTATTGAAACACTGGACCTGCATTGATCATGCAAATAATTTTTTTTGGCCCTGCACTAAAATTCTCCTCTGAGAAAGATATAAATCATCCAGGCCGTAGGCAGAGTAAGATGAATATGATAATATAAAAACTCAAAGTACGAGCAGCTTCTAACATTTGTTGAGCCAGACAGTTTTTGCGTTAATGACCTGGACTGAGCTCTATTTTAGTCTCAGTGTCAGACGGCCGCTCACTGACCATCTGATGCATAACGCTCACCAGAATAGCAGGAGATTTCTCAAAATGAAGAACTTTTATCTGATTGGCTTTTTGCAGTTTCTGGAAACAATTCTTTTTGTCGACACGTTTTCTGTGCTGCAGATCCACTTTGATGCACTTCCAAAGGATGAGGACTCATGCTGGAATTCATACGGTAAAACCAACGCTATCATTACTGTTGGAGCTGAAATCCAGATATGGTAATGGACGTTTGGTTTCCGACTTGCGCAGTAGCGGTCGACCAATCATAACAGACTAGGCCGTCGGACCAATCAGAGCAGAGCAGGCTTGTGGAAAGGAGTGGTTTAGAGAGATCGAATCCTTTATCGAACAGTTTCAAAATATATACTTGTTTTGTTTCAGCTTCAATAAAACATAATAAAAACTATATAGGCATATTTATAAAAAAAATATATATATATACATTAATATAAAATGACAAAAAATACTAACACTTTAATTAAATTAAAATGGAAATGTAAAAATAAAAAGGCCAAATGCAATTGAAATAATAATACTCAAATAACACTGGTTTGCATTGAGATTATTTATCTTTGTTGCATTTGTTATGAATACCTAAGATCA
>JARWKJ010000005.1:3022500-3055000 GCA_029959095.1 Rhinichthys osculus
GTGAGATGCTAAAGTCGCAGTTACAAAACGCGTGACTGTCCCCCACCCTGCTCCTCTTCAGAAAAGTAAATTCGCTATCCCATTGATCGCGGTATTTAGTACATGAGGGTTTTGTTTTTTTGGCAAGAGTACCTTGCTCTGTCATAGCGTCCATCATCCGTCTCTGTTTTTGTTTGTTTTTTGTTTGCCCCGCGTTGTCACTCATCATCTGACCTCACACACTAACATCGCGACAACCATGATGTCTATGGCGACAACTGCCACCTACAGTACCTGGAACGTTAGTTATCGCGAGGCTAGTGACAGAGCTCAGATTGGATTTTTTTTTTTTTTTTTTTTTTTTTACTCCGCCCGCGGTATTATTATTTTTCAATAATGCAGGTTAAAATACGAGAGATTTACGGGAAAATCCTAATACGGGAGGACGGCGGGAAAGAAGGGTTAAATACGGGACTTTCCCGGCCAAAACGGGATACTTGACAGGTATGCTTGCTCAACGTTAGGTGTCTGCGCTAAACATTTCACAAAAGAATCTTTTACAAATTTGGGGCAATATCAGGCGAAGTTGGCATTGAAGCTACGTTTGGAAAAAGGTGCCATTCCAACAATCAGGGACTTGCCTGAATTTGAAACGGTAAGACTGTGTTTTTATTACTATATTTTGTGTAAATAGCAGCTAACTACTAATGCGGTTAATGTATGTGATGTAAACACGGGGAATGGACTCTACGAATGCTAGCCACATCTTTCCACTTTAAACAGACTAGAAAATGATACAGCTATTATTTAATATAATCGTATACAATATAACAATGACAACAAATTGTATTGATTTTTTTATATAATAGATAAGGATAGATACATTTAAAAAAAAAACAGTCAAGAATTAAAAAAACATAAAGAAAAACATAACGTTACATGTCTGCAGATGAAAATTATTAAATATCTAAAAAACCACAACGTCAAAAAAGGCAAAAACAACACATTATAGCAAACGTTAATCTCTATAACCACTGTAAGCTGAAAATAAAGTAACGTTAGACTACATCTCCGTTAATGTAATCTACATTAAATTAAAGCTAAACTTATGTGGGAGAAAATAGCAAAAAAAAACGTTTTAGCTCGTTACTGATGTTAATGTATGTCTCAGACAAAAAAATTGTCTTTACCATTCAGAGACATGTTGATGTAGACGTCCTTCAATTGACTGTTGTTCCTCTTCCGTTTCCAGCTCTGGTTCAGAGTCTGGCTCAAACATATACGGTTGAATCCCGTAGGTCGCGGCCAGGTTGGGTTCATTAAAGCAGCACTCAGTAAGAATTCCGTTTTTGTCAAACAGCGACCCCTAGAGTCGCTGTGGAGCACTTGTACTGTCGTGAATAGCACTCACGCAGAGATGGCTCGCACTCACGGCCGGATCCCCTCCCCCTGTACACCAGTACCTGTTCAGTAGGATGGACGCTGTAACGAGTGGAAATAAGGTATGGCCCCTTTAAGAGCTGCGCGCGCCCAACACCACATGTATACGGCGCCGGGTTATTTCTGTTTGATGCTCATTTTATCAGAATTTTATCAGATCTGTTTTTTTGCCGTAAAGCAATTCGTTACCTCGCGAGACCTGATATCACACGATACTTCCTAACACTCAAGCCGGCGGCTCGCCGGCCCAAAGTTGCAAGGGTGGTTTTGCGGCTCAGAGGCACCAGGGGGGTGCGAGACGACCACCATTCAACACGAAATCAGTAATATAAACATTACAATGACTCCAAAGCTGTTCGGTTAAGGTAAAAAAGTTACTTAGTTCACCTTTAACAACTTGCGCCATGATCTCTTTTTGGAATGATATGCTGAAGTTACCTGCGGTGTCAAGCCCCCTCCTTCCTGCCACCAATCAACGCGCCCCTCATTTGCATTATTAAAATGACCGTCCACGACAGCCAAAACCTCGCATCAGATCTCGCGAGACAATAATGCATTCAGAAATAATGGTCAAACGAGCTCTCTGTTTATTTTTTTCCAATTTTTCTTTTTTAGAAGGGCAAGAAATGACTATAATAGAGCGTGGGTATCAAAGTTAATACTACATTATGACTCCTTTAAATTATATTTCTATCAATGTTTTGATACATTTCTTCATGTATATGACAGTTTATGATGGTGACAGTCACACAGCTGGGCAATTTTCAAAAAAAAAATAATATATATATATATATATATATATATATACATTTGTATTTGTTATTAATCTGTGTTCTTTGTTGTCCAGCCAACATATAAGAGAAAAAAGGCTTGGCCTTCTCCATTATTATAGATGATCATGTTCATCGTCACACTGAACTCTACGTTGCAGATTCACCATCTCCGGCTGAACACAAATATCTGTTTTTATGGTGTCCTGCTGCCACTGCGGGGACTATCAAGAAGAAGGAGGTGACTGAGGTTTCAACAGATAGATCAATGAGCTGATGTGGGATCAGCGGACTGTGTCTCTGAACAGTCCTTTAAACCGGCTGTCGGGGGCTTCAGTGCAATAGCAGGATCAATAGCAGTTGATTTCAGTCCACAGACTCACACATGTGTGTGTGATGAGAGATTATGCGTCACTGGTGCTCTGCTGGGAGGGAGGGAAGCTCTGACACCGCGGTAAAAAGTCATGATTGACAGAACCAGTCTACCATAAAAGTCTAAAGTCCCCATGAAATCAAAATGTAAAATTTTTATTATAAATGATCTACCTGTGCCCATCATCTTTAATCAAAATAACATTTTAGTGATGTCTCTTCTCTGATGATGTGTGTACTGGTGCGAGGGAGGGGCAACCTGTCAATCACATGAGATCCACCAATAGCAAGCCACAACCATCCAATCAACATCAAGTCCCGGCCACATTTTTTTGCATCCCTATACGTCACAAAAGGGAGAAAAAATTCAATTTTATGCTGATTTTAAGTGTTATAAATGTATACCATTATATTTCAATATCTGTTGATCAAAACAATTGTTAGATTTTTTTTTTTTACATTTGATATTTTAATTTAAACTAACTAAATAAAATAAAGTATACAAATAAATTATATATATATATATATATATATATATATATATATATATATATATACAGTTAGCTATTTAACTATTGAACATTATACATATATTTTAAACAAGTTTATATATATATATATATATATATATATATATATATATATATATATTTTAACTGTATCAAACGTAATTTAATAAAAAATGTCTAATCATTTGGGAAAGAATTGTATTCTACATATTACGAAAAAAATGCAGTATTAGTAATATTATAGTATAATTCAATAGCTCTGTTCTCAAATCTGTGAATTAAGTGGTACTTCTGTTAAACCCGATTCCAAGACCGAAATATGATCTGATGAGCCGTAAATAACCTGTTTTATTTATTTGCTGTTTAAACAGGCAAGATCATCTGTGTTTCCCAGACATCTGTGAAACAATCCGAATTCTACAAATGTGTGTAAGTACGGCCTGAAACTTTTTTCCACATTGTTCACGCTCTCTTCCTCAAGCACACACTTCTTCACAAAAGTCTCTAAAAAGAGGTTTTTGAAAGCACCTTCTTTTCCCTTGTGTACCACCACACAACACCTGCCACAAACCTCCAGTCTTTGCTTTAACTCCAGTCAACATGTACCTACTTGATGAAAGTGTTCTTAAAACTCGATAAAGTCGTGCTAAAAATAGATTGGGGAAACGACCTTATTATCATCCGCTCTTCCCAGCTTCTTCACAGTGATTGTTCCTGGTGTTCAAGGTAGAAACTTTTTCCTTCATTTGTTGCTTCAGAGGAGCATCGCTGTATTCACACCATTAGACTTCACAGAGGAGACGATCGAGCAACCTGCGGTTTATTCACTGTAAGACGTTCTAATTGAAGTCAAAACTGACGGTTCATAGAGAGAACAGTGCATGAACCGCTCGTGTTTAATGAGAGATGGGAATATTACAGACCAGTGTTTCTCAACTGACGGGTGCTGACACTAAAGTGGTTTGCAGATCTAAAGTTACTAATGCAAAGAAAACACCTCCCATATTTTTAGTTGTTGATGTCCAATCTAGTCTGTCATTTAGAAGATAATTCTATTAGACAGATGCTAATGAGGACAGATTGTGTGACATGCTGTTATTCTCAAAAACATGAGGAAAACGGCACAAGGTCAAAGAAAATGACACTACACTGTCGTCAAGAAAACTAAATATGGGAAGCGTTTTCCCTCCTTTTATGTAACATAATTTCATACTTGTTTTTGCTATCCTAATTAAACTGTTTTAGTTAGTTGTTAAGTTTCAGTTTCAGTGCCTGCAACTCAAAATATACTTGGATTTTGGATGCGTCACAGAACACAGACTCAGGACAACGGTGAGGACAATGATGAAACACGGACAGGGTGAATGAGATGATGGCAAATGTAGATAACAACAACCAGAGTGGATGAAGAATATAACAGTCCAAACAGGTAAGTTGCACCACACAGACCTCGATGATCGCTAAAGATGAAGATAATAATGTCTCTTGGTTTTGTAGGAGCAGAAAAGACGATAATGGAGGAGACGGGAATCCAGGGAAGCAGGAACACAGATGAATGGAAGACGATACTGGTTAGTAGATGCAGGTTTTTCTCCATTCTGTCACCGGATGGAGGTTTGGTTCCTTGCCACGGTCGGCTATTTGGCTTGCTTAGTTGGGGACATTTAAATTAATATTCAACAATATTATAGATCTGCCTGCATTGACACCATTATATGAGAACTGAATTAAGCTGGACGATGACATCACGGGTTTCTCCAGAACGGTTACACATAAAAATGAACTAAATTAATGACCTTTTTACAACAAAAAGGAACCATCACTGAACTTACTTAAGCTGGACTGTGACGATATTTTCTTCTAGAAACAAACTTTGTTGCATTATTTTCCTGTTATCTTTGTAAAGCTGCTTTGAAACAATCTGTATTGTAAGAATCACTATATAAATAAAGGTGACTTGACTTGATTTGATTTGACTTGACTTGACTTGACTTGACTTGATTTGATTTACTTGGACTTGGACATGGACATGGACTTGACTGGGCTTGGGCTTGGACTTGGACTTGGACTTGGACTTGGGCTTGGGCTTGGACTTGGACTTGGCTTGATTGGGCTTGGGCTTGGGGTTGGGCTTGACTTGATTGGGCTTGGGCTTGGGCTTGGACTGGACTTGGACTTGACTTGATTGGGCTTGGGCTTGGGCTTGGGCTTGGGCTTGGGCTTGGGCTGGACTTGGACTTGGCTTGATTGGGCTTGGGCTTGGGCTTGGGCTTGGACTTGGACTTGGACTTGGGATTGGGCTTGGGCTTGGGCTTGGGCTTGGGCTTGGGCTTGGGCTTGGGCTTGGGCTTGGACTTGGGCTTGGGCTTGGGCTTGGACTTGGCTTGATTGGGCTTGGGCTTGGACTGGACATGGACATGGACATGGACATGGACTTGACTGGGCTTGGGCTTGGGCTTGGGCTTGGGCTTGGCTTGCTTGGGCTTGGGCTTGGGCTTGGGCTTGGGCTTGGACTTGGACTTGACTTGATTGGGCTTGGGCTTGGGCTTGGACTGGACTTGGACTTGACTTGATTGGGCTTGGGCTTGGGCTTGGGCTTGGACTTGGGCTTGGGCTTGGGCTTGGGCTTGGGCTTGGGCTTGGGCTTGGGCTTGGACTGGACTTGGACTTGGCTTGATTGGGCTTGGGCTTGAGAAACAAAGGCAGTCCAAAACATAGACAGTGAAACAATTCAAGTTAGCAAGGACGAGCCCAGACAACCCCTGTGTGTGTGATGCTGGCTTTTATTAAGAGTTGATGAGCGTGATGGCAGACAGGTGTAGTGATAAAGAAGAGTTTGCAGGGGATGACCAGGGAGGATTATGGGAAATGTAGTGTGCAGAGGGAACAGGCATGGTGACTGGTGTATGGTGATCATGACAGGATATTTCTAAATGTTTTTTTTTTGTTATGAAGGTGAGACTTGTGACATTTAACGTGTCAAATTAAATCCTGATGTTGTTAATTCGAATTTTCAGTTATAAAAATCATTGAAACAAAATCATTTTATTTAAGAAGTAGCATAAGGCCATTTTCAGAGATTTTATCCTTGTTGATATATACTTGGAAAGACATGTTTGCAGTGTAAAACACTTCAGTTTAGGGTCCAATTCTCACTACTAACTATGACGTTTGCCTTTTTACTGCTTATTAATAGTTAGTAAGGTAGTTGATATTGGGTAGTATTAAGGATATAGCCAAGAATATGGTCATGCAGTATAAGGCATTAATTTGTGCTTCTAATAAACAGCCAATATCCTAGTAATATGAAACATAACAAGCAACTTGTTAATATTGAGAATTGGACCCTAAACTAATGTTACCCAAACTTCATATCTTAAACTCTCCATCACATGGACTATTTATTTACCAAAACAAAACAGTAAAAGTGTGATTTGTGTGTAACCTAATTAATATTCATAAGCTGAGCTGAGCCATGCTGTACTGTCACAACAAGCGCATCTGTAAATCCCATGGTTAAAACGAGTTCTGAAAATTAATTGACAAATTAATAAACAAAAGAAAGCCCCCCCCCCGCCCCTAACAAGTATTGTAAAATTGCATATCATGAAACCAAAAGCAATTAACAGCAGTCACTGTTGTAACCTGGAAGGATCCCGGACACGTCTGCATGAAAGCCGGTGAGCGCTGTGATCAGGTATTATGATTGGGAAGAGCAGCACTCAGGAAATGAGTTTTATCTCATAAGGTGCTGCCCAATAAATCCTAGTGAGTTTTATTAACAGTGGCAGCTGGGGTTACAGCAACAAGACAATCATTTCTCCATAATAGTAACTTCATTTTTATATGAACCATCTGTGCATTAAGAGAAAGCTTGACCCAGTGGTCACAGGTTTGAAGTTGTATGATTTGGGCTGCTTGTAGAGAACATGTCTGTTGCAGGTCTGAGGCTCTAACTCAAACTAGCTTGATTCGAGATAGTCTACCAAATCAAGACCAAGACATTCAGCTGATACTGAACGATTAAACCAGCTAGAACCAGCTAATGACCAGTTTAACCACATCAAATTCAATATAAAATGGCAATCGAAGGACATTTGTTTCTGAGTGAATTAGAAGAAAAAAGTAGAGCATTACTTGATTTATCTATCAATTTTGCACATTGCACATTGCACTTTTCTCATTAATATTAACCAATATCTTAGATTATGTCAACTAGTCATTTCAGAAGCAGAGTATACTATTACATTTAATTAAAAGATTATGAAAAAACATTTATTTTTATTTTATTTATTTATAAATGACTAATGTATCGTCAATAAAAGCAGGACAGGTCATTTTGATTTCATGTTGACTCTAAGCTGGATCAGTTTTGCTGCCCATCATGTAGCACTTACTGTAAGTTGAGGTCTTGGATGGGTAAAGCTGCTTCCAGATCAGCCTCAAAGCCCCTCCAGCATCAGCGTTTCGAGACCAGGCCGCTTAGCGCTCAATGCCTCTGAGTTTTGCTCAAAGCTATTATCATCGGCTCATTCCAACTTGGCACCAGAGGTGTTGCGAGAGGCCGGTCAAGGTCAGCTGAACATGTTGACACATAATGTATTAAATGAAGAGACGTTTAAGATGGATTAGTTTGGAATGATAAAGGTTGGGGGATGAAAACATGATAAATAGAAGGAAAGCAGAGGGGCCAAACCTGCAGATTCTGTGGTATTAAGCCGGCCTGGATGGGCTCCAGGGGAGAGAGGTTAAGTCCCCCAGTCTTGCTTATGTCAAAGAGCTGGAATTGAGCCAGCCGGCTCATCGACAGATGGAGAGAGAGAGAGAGAGAGACAGAGATAGGGTTGTGCGAGGGCATTGTTTCAGAACGAGCTGCAATAAGGATCTTTCCATAAAGGGCTGTAATAGAGCTGTTCTTCTTTGACAGAGTCAAATGTGCAGCATCACTGTAGACCATTTCCACATGCAGAGTTTCATTGAAGGATCAATTCTGTGCCAGATGTTTCTCATAAACTGAAGCAATCTTTCACCGGCCGAGAACATGTGTACACTGTAATGTTATTTTTTATGACAATTAAGCACATTTTATCATACTTACCATATTTCGATATAATTTAAATATTAAAATATTTATACATAATACAGTGAACAAAAATGGTGTAGAATCAATTTTCGCACAGAAATTGGAAGTACATTTCGCAATTAATTATTTATATAAGACTGAAATACTTTTTTTTTTTTGTAAAACGTACTCCAATAATCTTTATTTCTTTATCTTTAAAATGTACAACTTTGAAATATTTGTTTTACAGTGTAGTATTTGATGCACTACCTTTAATATACAGTATGATAAAAAAATATGTTAATGAGAATCTAATGCAATCAAATATCGAAAATAATGGAAAATAAATGGCTTTAAAAAAAGTTTTAAATATTGAAAACAACTCAATTTGAGTATTTTGGAGAGAATATGCGAGAAATGTCAGGATTCTTTGAGTAGAAAGTTTAAAAGAACAGCATTTATTACAAACATATGTTAACAATGTTAATGTCTTTACGTTCAATTTTTAAAATCAATTTACTGTGCATGTCTGGTAATTTCCTGCAAGGACATTTTCAATTAAGGTAACGGACATTTCCTTTACCTCTAAACACAACACAATACAATGCATAATTCAAAATTTGGGGAAAATACCTGTGAAAAATCGATGAAAAAAAAAAAACGATAAAAATGATACAAATTTAGCTATGAAAGCAATATAATAATCCTCTAGGTGTTTTTCTCCATTGGTCTCTCTGAGAAACCGTTTGTTCCTTATGAACTGTGCAGTTAGTGTAACAGTACCTCAGCGATCAAATACTTAATCCATACACCGATATTCCCATTTTTTTGACATCATCCTGCCTTTCTCGAGTCGTTTGCTTTTCTCAAAGGTGTGAGTCTAAGGAGAAGGACTTCATCAGTACTGGTGTCTCATGCTGTGTCCTTCCCACTGCGCTTAAGCGCTCACATTTGCCTACTGTTGTGTTTTCAGACAGAAGTTTGTTCCTCCATGATCTCAGCTGACAGATTACTGCAGGCACACTCACCCAAGACCCGCTCATGTTCAGCATGGGGCGAGAGACTTGCGTCTGAACCGAGAACAAACACATTTGAGTTGGTGGCAAAAATAACAGCGCCTAACTGCATTGACAGGTGAGGACGTGTTGATAAGAATCGCATTCACAGTCCACGCACGGTGATACATGAAGAAAAGAAGTGTGCAATCGGTACAATGATAAAACTTTCCTATTCATTGTGAACGCTACCAACTTCCACAGGATTTGATAAGCCATTGTCAAGGTGTTGTTATTTGCTAAGGTGATATGCGCGGTTGCTAAAACACAGGAGCTTGTTATATTGTTCTTAATGGTTGCTAATGCTATAGGTTGTGGACCAGATTAAGGGCGAGATGGTAAAGGCCTGTTCACACCGGGACGAATTTCGCACGCGATATTCGCCGGCGTTTAACGCCTTGTGACTAAACAAAGGGCGCCAATGTGAGTGTGCACACCAACACGAAAAACGGCATGCGTAAAAGCGTCATTTTTTTAAAAACGCCTCGGGTTTGTTTTTTTTTGGTTTGACGCGCCGCGTCAAAAAACATCCGACCAATGAGATTGGCGCTTTTGCTCACATGTCTGGAGCTTCTGAAGTTACAGTAAAACACAACTTGGGGGCGCTCAAACACAAAACGGTCTTGCCGAGCACACATACGTAACGGCGAAGAAGATATACAGCGTCTACACTGCCGGGAAGAAATAAGACGAGGAGGATGCAAGGCAAGATGAATGTAGAGCTGCTGGTCTCGTTGGTGTCGGAACATAAAGAGCTATATGACAAACGCGACAGCGACTACAAAAATCTTGATAAAAGAGAACGGTTATGGAGTGGTATTGCAGAGCAAATGGGCGCCATCTAATGTCAGCGAATGAATTGGCATGTTCACTCGGCTCATCGTCAGCGAAAATCGCTTGGGTGTGAACACAAAAAACGCGAAAGATCCAATTAAAGATCAGATCATTTCCACAATGACCAACACAATCCACCAAGAGCAGCACAAAATAAATAATGCCACAAACACCAGTAAATTGACTAGCGCAAACCTTAGTAAATTGCATGATTCTTTTACAGACTCTCCTCCCATACATTTTGCGTCTGACAGGGAAACTCCTACAAATGCTTATGCAATAAGATCAGCCGCAAACATAACCCTGTCCATGCCTTTTCAGCGCTAATTTTTCACTGCGTGTCTTTAGTAAATCCTGACAGTAGTTTGTTTAACGCCAAAAGAGGGTTTGCACTGGCCCAAGCTGTTAGTAAATCTGACCCTATATACTGTATGTGTGCATGGTATGGCTAGGTGTGCATTAAACAATTTGGTTGCGATTTATTTTACATTACTTGTACTTACATTGTACTTACCCAATAATGTACTGTAATATAAGGTACGGCATGTGTTAAGTTGAGGTTTAGGGTTAGGATCAGGGTTGGTATAGTTATAACCAAGTTATTGTAATTGCTATAATAAGTCTCTCTCAACAAAGCTGTGAGTTTAATTACTTCAAAACCAGCGATGTTTCCTCCTCGTTGCAGACAAATATAATGCAGCGTTTTAGTAATAAAAGTCACAGGGCAGCGTTGATAAAAATATCCTCCTGGGACCCAAGAATAGACTTTTGTCCACTGTAGTGGACATTATATTTTAGTGAATTTCTCTGACATCATACATGTCACATGACACAACCTGGGTGTCCTGTAAAGAGCACATTCAGGACTTTTCAGAGATACCAAATGTTTGGAGGTTTCACCATGAAAACAACTTCTCCTTGGTCTTTAAAAATGTCTGACATTAATTTAGTGATCAAATGTAGCATTCTTATGGAAATATGATAATATATTGTAATTATAATTTAAATTGGACTACTTTTTCAAATTGTATTTCATAAAACAACATCTCAGGAAAATGTTAAGGGGTTTAAAAAAAAAAAAAAAAAAAAAACTTTGTTACAGAACAGGGCATTGATTTCAAACGGGTCCACTGTAGAGGACATCAGGACTAAAATCATGTTTATCAGGCATTCTGGGAGACACAACAAGTGAATATGGAAATAAATTATACATCAATATTCCTATGAAATATTAGATATTATTATTAAAAAGTTGCCATTTATTACTCCAATTATTACACTTCTTTTTTCATTAAATGTTGCTCCAAGAACACATTAACCCTCTGGGGTCCTTCATTTCAGGGTCACACTCAGGGTCTTCGGGACCAAATGGTCCGGAAGGGTTTGATTCATATTTATTAAAAGAAAATCATATATATTTTTTTTTACTTGTTTTTTATCTTTTTTTTTCTTTTCTTTTTTGGTGTTTTAAGAAAATTTTATGATTTATAATTAATACTTATGCAATAATTATGACCCATTTTTTCCCATTGAATATAATATAATTTTTTTATAAATATATGTATTTTTTTATTTATTTTTTTTAAAGCTGTATTTCATTTTAGAGTCAAGCCTAGGCCTCATGAAAACAATTTTTGAAATGAGATGGATGCCATCTGCTGGACACACTGAGCATTTTTATCACGCAATAGCACATTTTTACCACTAGTGGATTTACAGCTCTCAGTAGAAAGGGTTCAGAATTCTTGTGAGTTTTGCACATCTTTGACAATTTTTTTCAGGTTGTTGATTTTAAAATATAATAACAGATTCTCAAAGACTATTTTTGTCTTGTTTTTTTGTTTGTTTGTTTGGTTTAAATGGTAATTTGAAGTGCCAGTTTTACTTTATAATACAGATTATTATAAATATATAATACAGTGTGTGTGTGTGTGTGTGTGTGTGTGTGTGTGTATGTGTGTGTGTGTGTCTGTTTTGCACTCTTGATGTTTTAGAGATTCACCCCTTCACTGTTGAGTCCTTTTTTCTGCATCCTGGCTGATTTGTAGATTGTATGCAAAAAAAAAAAAAACTGACAATTTCCCATTCATTTCCTATGGGGTTCATTTTTGACCAAAGAGCAGAAGTGTGACGACCACTTAGCATGCTTGGATCATGACCTCAATATTTTTTGTTTGTTCACATACCTAATACCATAAAAGTCACCTAGTTTCGTAACATTCCGATGAAGCTGTGATTTTTAAAAATTCAAAACATATTTATGTAATCTGAATTTATTAGTGTGTTTGTGTATAAAAGTGTGTGTGTGTGTGTGTGTGTGTGTGTGTGTGTGTGTGTGTGTGTGTGTGTGTGTGTGTGTGGATGTGTCTGTTTTGCACTCTTGATGTTTTATAGATTCATCCCTTCACTGTTGTGTGCTTTTTTTCTGGATTGTGGCTGATTTGTTGATTGTACGCACAAAACAACTCTGTATTGTCACATTTTTGTCAATTTCCCATTCATTTCCTATGTGGGTCCATTTGGACCCGAAGACCCTGAGTGTGACCATTTTTTTTACAACCACTTAGACTATTCAAATCCTGTCCCCAATCTTTTTGGGTGTTCATATACCAAGTACCAACAAAGTCACCAAATTTCGGACCATTCCGATGAAGCTATGATTTTACACATTTTTTTATTTAAATTCTTCGCGTCCATTTGGTCCGAAGAACCCCAGAGGGATGTGCAAATTAGATACAGTGTATAGATACATTGCATTGAATGAGAATATTAATTTATGGCCATTTTACCCACATATTGCAAAAAGTAAAATGGTGTATCAATTCATTCCATTATTCCTTTCATAACATAGTTGAAAAAAATCTTTACACAAATTTTGGTTGAAAAAATCCTGAAACCCCAAAATTTATTGGTGATTGAAAAAAAAATCCCATTGTTTTTGGCTATACATATAATTTCATGTCATTTTATTTTTTAAACAACTTAGTCCTGGCGTCCTCTACAGGGGACATAGCATAACGTATGAATAAAATATTATTTTATACAGGTTTTTTTTTTTTTTTTTTACCATTTGTTTATTGTGCTCTAAACAGTGTGATGACATGGAAAAAAATAAATTAAAAAAACTTTTTTTTCTGGGTCTCAGGAGGATATTCTGAGCTCCTGAATGTTTCTGTGTGTCCGAGAGTGACGTGTGTGTGCACTTCAATGAAAACAGCGCTTTAATATGGAATGGTGATTAAACTGATTTGGAAATGACTGTGGATTAAACGGTTTTATTGCACACCTTCCTGCCAATCAGAATACAGTTTTCAGACAGACCCTGGTATAAGTACTGTATATTTTAGGCTTTTTTTGAAATTGTATTACCAAGGACTAAAATGTGCACAAGTCCGTCTCTAGCTGTATTTGCTGTGTGTATTAAATCCAGGCCCATATTTCCCACTGATCCACGCTTGAGCTCAAACAGTCATGCTTGTGAAATGCTCCCGTTCATTTTCTCCTGACGCGTGATTGGCTGCAGAGGTTTGTCAGACGGGTCACTAGAGACAGACAATATTACCCGACTGAGAGACCAGACGAGCCTCTAGAACAAAAGGTGACGTCTGGGTCATCTTGATTGTAGTGGGACATCGGTTCATCAAATCACTTTGGATTTTATCAGCACTCGGCCTCTCCTGTGTGACTGAGCTGTTAAGCTTTCATTCAACTTAAAATAAATCAATAACATTGCCAAAATTGCTGCGGTTTTCTTAAATGAATAAATAATTCTGCTTATTGAAATCTTGGATAATATATGTGCATTTTTGCCTAATTCATACCTGTTGTAATTGCTCGCCATTTTTTGTCATGTATTCCAACAAATATTGCCCTATGGTTACATAATGATTGGCTAGGTTGATCAAGTAAGTGCATCTACCAACAAATTGGGTATAACAACCTCTCAATGCATCAGCTGATAGTTTCTAACGTTGTATTATCAGCTGTCTCGACACCTGTAGCGGCCCTGACACGCTGCAGATAAATCTTGAGTGCTTCTAAAAGCCTGATCCTCTTTTTGATTCATTATCTGTTCCATTATGTTCCACATTCAGCGTCGGCAAGGCTTTGCCACACCGCACGGGTGTATACGCCTCTTCAAGATGAAGAAGACTCGCTGTACCTCAGGTTCATCCATTCAGCTTTTTTCTTTAAAAGCGCTCCTCTTGTACTCTATTAGTATTAGTATGACAGGCTCACAATGAGGGGTTTCTTTATCGCTGGTGAAATTTCTGAGCGGTGGATCTACACTGACATTTCTAAATTTCTCTGAGAGAAAGAGACAGAAATGGAGAATACATTCAGAGAATAGAGACCTCGGCATAGAAAAGACAGAGCAAGACCCCATTTCAGGTGAAGTCTCATAGGTCGTGAACAAGCCGTAATTTGTTTCAAACGAGTAGTGAGATTTTATTGTAACAGAACAATGTCCTTTACTTTTCACTGTTCTGAGAACAGACTGAACCTTGATAATGCATGATTTGGGTTCAATGGAAAATGAACCAGCCCATTGTTGATGGAACCATTTCAATGGCTCCAGGAAAACATGGAAAATGGATTTCAGAACGAGCACATCAGTGTGATGGTTAAAGGGTATCTAGAACATATTCAATATAGGAATATACCAAATATTCACCAAGGAACAAAAATTAAGATGCCAGGAAATGATTGGATGGTGTAAAGATAAACAAAAGGCCTTCCTACAAAGAAAACGTTTTTTAGTTAATAATGTGCATTACTAATCATTCAAAATAACACCAGGGACGTGTATTAAGATTTTATGACTCTAAAACGAACTGCAGATGATTGATTCAGAAAAAAAGTCTAGAAAAGGTTTTCATGCTTGAATGTTCAAAAAACACATTCTTTTTCACATATTCTCCATTGTTGCAGCTCCTCTCCTCCCAGGCCGTCGGTAACGCTCTGTTTACTTCCTGGCCGTTTCTCAATATGCATTCCTAAGAGATCTTGTGTTCTCGTACTCATCATCGTCATCATCAACCGTCGACGTTAAATTCCAGTCCTCAATAAGGCAAGTACAGAGGACGCATGAAAGTACCCGGTGTGTTCTTGATATCGAGGATGCAACGAATGCAGACTTGAGAGAATCGAACCGTTCGAAATCCCAGAAGGCGCTGCGCCCGGTCGATCTACGGAAGAAGTTCTGACTTAAGAGATTCCCGCTGAAAGCTCAAAATACGTGATGGCTCGTGAAAGTACACATTTGTCTGTTTGCTTTGCTTATTTTTAATAAAGCTATGACCTGAAGAAAGCCTGCAGTATTTTTATTGGCAAATTAAAAAGACTCTTATTATTGACAAAGCATATAGGTAAACATATAGGCTACTCATTTTCATAAATACTCATGGTAAAATAAAAATATATGAAAATAATGTCTATAATAAAATGAAATATTTTAATAGGTTGCGACATTTGTTTGTGATGTTTGTTTGTGGTCCTCTTGTCCTTCCAAGTTCGTTCTTTCAAGGTCGCCTGGCAAGTCCATTCCTTGCGTTCCTGTCTCTATGAAGCCCCTCCTTCTGAAAAGCACACTGTGCTCTGATTGGTCGGCTGGATCAGTGTGTTGTGATTGGTCAAGTGCTTGGAGTGTGTTTGGAAAATGTCCCCCTCCTTACCATAACCGCCAGTTTCAACACACTACTAGCTAACTCAACCAGGCCCTGCCCCTTTATTCTGCATATTAATTATTTAAATGAGGAATATTGTGACATGTTCGTTCCAGGAAGAAAACTCGTTTCAGGGAGTTCAGAAACAGTGACACTGATATAGAGAATAAGTCCCGCTGGAGGAACTTTATAGCTTTGCAGAGCTTTTTCATACTCAAACAGGAACATTACACACTAAAGAGTTGAAAATGTGAAAAATCATAATAGGTGCTCTTTAATCATCTAATGCACACAATCAGTCTGTTGTGATGCTGTATCAGAGCCGTTGTTTTGGTCTGTTTTAGACTGGGCCTTTGTTGCATTCATTTGCATTTTTTTTTCTTTGTACCAACAAAGACAACAGATCCGACACACATGCTCAGATTGCTGATGTTCCCGGGTGAGTTAGAGCTAGCTCAGTGATCAGGAGAGACATGCTCAGCATTCACTAACTAAGAGCCCTCATGCACCAAGTGCAGCGTTACCATTTAAGCACATTGAATGCAATTCACAAATATTATATATATATATATATATATATATATACACTCACCTAAAGGATTATTAGGAACACCTGTTCAATTTCTCATTAATGGAATTATCTAATCAACCAATCACATGGCAGTTGCTTCAATGCATTTAGGGGTGTGGTCCTGGTCAAGACGATCTCCTGAACTCCAAACTGAATGTCAGAATGGGAAAGAAAGGTGATTTAAGCTATTTTGAGCGTGGCATGGTTGTTGGTGCCAGACGGGCCGGTCTGAGTATTTCACAATCTGCTCAGTTACTGGGATTTTCACGCGCAACCATTTCTAGGATTTACAAAGAATGGTGTGAAAAGGGAAAAACATCCAGTATGCGGCAGTCCTGTGAGCGAAAATGCCTTGTTGATGCTAGAGGTCAGAGGAGAATGGGCCGACTGATTCAAGCTGATAGAAGAGCAACTTTGACTGAAATAACCACTCGTTACAACCGAGGTATGCGGCAAAGCATTTGTGAAGCCACAACACGCACAACGGTGGTGCGGTGGTGGTACTGGTCTGCTCATCTCAAATGACTGGAAATTTGATCCTTTACCACCTCTATTTGACAACAGCTCATTTGAATCGCATTCAATTACCATCACTAGTCCTATAAAAATCCATTTTGTAGTTGTATATCGTCCCCCAGGTCAACTTGGCAGTTTTTTGGAGGAGCTTGATGTGCTACTCTCATCCTTCCCAGAAGATGGTACTCCTCTTGTAATTCTTGGAGACTTCAACATCCACCTAGAAAAACCTCAGGCTGCTGATTTCCACACCCTGCTTGCATCATTCGACCTCAAACGAGTATCTACTGTGGCTACTCACAAATCAGGTAACCAATTGGACCTCATCTACACGCGCTACTGCTCTACGGACAATACACTGGTCACTCCACTGCACACCTCAGATCACTTCCTCCTCACTCTCAACCTCAACCTGCCTCAGAACACAACACACACTCCTCCACAGGTCACCTTTCGACGAAACCTACGCTCACTTTCACCCTCTCACCTATCCTCTTTGGTCTCATCCACACTTCCTCCACCTGATCAGCTCTCAACACTTGATACTAACTGTGCAACTGATACTCTATTCTCCACTTTAACATCCTGCTTGGACAACTTCTGTCCCCTTTCCTCCAGGCCAGCCCGCGCCACACCCTCTGCCCCCTGGTTAACTGATATTCTTCGCGAACATCGTACTAAACTCAGGGGTGCAGAGAGGAAGTGGCGCAAATCGAAAGATTCGACAGACCTGGGTCTTTATCAATCCCTTCTCTCTTCCTTCTCTGCTAATATTTCTACTGCTAAAATGGCTTACTATCACAACAAAATTATCAATTCTTCTGACTCTCGCATGCTTTTCAAAACCTTCTCCTCTCTTCTTAACCCTCCTCCTCCTCCTCCTCCTTCATCAACCCTAACAGCTGATGATTTTGCCACATTCTTCATAGAAAAAACAACCACCATCAGCGGCCAATTTACCAATCCAAAAACTGACACACACATTTTACCAACAAACGCACACATTCTACCCTCCTTCTCTCTACTTTCAGAGGCGGAAGTCTCTAAACTCCTTTCCAATCGCCCTACTACCTGTCCGCTTGATCCTATCCCCACTAATCTACTTCAAGCCATTTCTTCCTCAGTTGTACCCACACTCATGCACATCATAAACACCTCTCTTCACACTGGTACCTTTCCCACAGCTTTTAAGCAGGCTCGAGTAACCCCACTGCTTAAGAAACCCAATCTAAATCCAGCACATCTAACAAGTTACAGACCGGTATCTCTTCTTCCATTTGTCGCGAAAACACTTGAACGAGTCGTTTTCAACCAGATCTCCTCCTTTCTTACACAGAACAACCTCCTGGACGACAATCAGTCTGGTTTCAAAAGTGGACACTCAACTGAGACTGCCCTGCTCTCAGTAATTGAAGCTCTGAGACTGGCAAGAGCAGCTTCCAAATCCTCAGTCCTCATCCTGCTGGATCTGTCTGCTGCTTTTGACACAGTTAACCACCAGATCCTCCTGTCAATCCTAAAGATGAAGGGCATCTCGGGAACTGCACTCCAATGGTTCGAGTCTTACCTCTCAGGTAGGTCCTTTAGGGTGTCGTGGAGAGGTGTGGCATCTAAGAACCAACATCTAGCTACTGGGGTGCCTCAGGGCTCAGTGCTTGGACCACTCCTCTTCTCCATCTACATGACATCACTAGGATCTGTGATTCAGAAACATGGCTTTTCCTATCATTGCTACGCTGATGACACGCAACTCTACCTCTCATTCCAGCCTGACGATCCGACGGTAGCTGCTCGTATCTCAGCCTGCCTGACAGACATTTCTGGCTGGATGAAGGACCACCACCTTCAACTAAACCTTGCGAAGACAGAGCTACTTGTGGTCCCGGCCAACCCAACACTTCATCACAACTTCTCCATTCAGCTAGGCTCGTCATCCATAACTCCCTCAAGGTCAGCTAAAAACCTTGGGGTTGTAATTGATGATCAGTTGAAATTCACAGACCACATTGCTAGAACTGCCCAGTCCTGCAGATTTGCCTTGCACAACATTAGGAGGATCAGGCCCTTCCTTACAGAGCATGCCACACAACTCCTTGTCCAAGCATTTGTTTTATCCAGACTGGACTACTGTAATGCTCTCCTGGCTGGTCTTCCAGCTTGCTCTGTTAAACCTCTACAACTGATCCAGAATGCTGCAGCCAGAGTAGTCTTCAATGAGCCGAAGAGAACACACGTCACTCCTCTCCTCACACAATTGCACTGGTTGCCAGTTGCCGCTCGCATTAAATTCAAGGCACTGACGTTTGCCTACAGAACAACCACTGGCACTGCTCCATCTTACCTAAACTCATTACTTCAGACTTATGTGCCATCCAGAAACCTGCGTTCTGCTAGCGAATGTCGTCTTGTGGTACCATCTCAAAGAGGCACAAAATCTCTTTCTCGGACCTTTACCATGGCTGTTCCCTGTTGGTGGAATGATCTGCCTAACTCAACCAGAGCTTCTGAGTCAGTAGCCACTTTCAAGAAACTGCTGAAGACATATCTTTTTCGGCAGCACTTGATTCAGTAGAATTAACACTTTCTCTTCTCTTCTTAAAAAAAAAAAAAAAAAAAAAAAAACCTGCACTAAAATTGAACTGAGAGGGGTTATAGCACTTACGTGTTGTTGTCCTACTGTTAGTTTAACTGCTTCTATTGTTCTCATTTGTAAGTCGCTTTGGATAAAAGCGTCTGCTAAATGAATAAATGTAAATGTAAATGTAACCTTGAGGCGGATGGGCTACAACAGCAGAAGACCCCACCGGGTACCACTCATCTCCACTACAAAGAGGAAAAAGAGGCTACAATTTGCAAGAGCTCACCAAAATTGGACAGTTGAAGACTGGAAAAATGTTTCCTGGTCTGATGAGTCTCGATTAAGGTTGAGACATTCAGATGGTAGAGTCAGAATTTGGCGTAAACAGAATGAGAACATGGATCCATCATGCCTTGTTACCACTGTGCAGGCTGGTGGTGGTGGTGTAATGGTGTGGGGGATGTTTTCTTGGCACACGTTAGGCCCCTTAGTGCCAATTGGGCATGGTTTAAATGCCACGGCCTACCTGAGCATTGTTTCTGACCATGTCCATCCCTTTATGGCCACCATGTACCCATCCTCTGATGGCTACTTCCAGCAGGATAATGCACCATGTCACAAAGCTCGAATCATTTCAAATTGGTTTCTTGAACATGACAATGAGTTCACTGTACTAAAATGGCCCCCACAGTCACCAGATCTCAACCCAATAGAGCATCTTTGGGATGTGGTGGAACGGGAGCTTCGTGCCCTGGATGTGCATCCCACAAATCTCCATCAACTGCAAGATGCTATCCTATCAATATGGGCCAACATTTCTAAAGAATGCTTTCAGCACCTTGTTGAATCAATGCCACGTAGAATTAAGGCAGTTCTGAAGGCGAAAGGGGGTCAAACACAGTATTAGTATGGCATTAATATGTAGCATCCTTACATAAATATAATGCATTGATGTATGCATGCATTTCTTGAGTTGAAGAGGATTAGTGGCAGATTTCAGTTTCATTTATATGTTCATGTTTGCATGTCTGAAAGAGAATGTTTTGTTTTACATGCTGTGATACAATGTAGATATATGAGTGATTCAGTTATCGATTCCATGTTGTTTAATAATTTCAGAAACCTTGCACGTTACCATGTTCTTAGAAACCCTAAAGTGCTCAATGCTACATTCTGCATCCCATGCTAAATTATTTTCAATGTTGTTTTAAAGAAAATTCCAATTCTAGGAATCTAGAAACAAAGAACCACAAACTTCAGTTGAAAAAACGATCATACCTTTAACATCAAACTGCTATTTTATAGCTTGACCTTGACATGTTCCTTTTGGCATATCATTTATATCCAAAACCAGATAGATTTAAAATGAATCAATTCACTTGAAGGCTGAATCAATTTAACACCAAATAATACAACTTAAGAAGTTCTTGCGCAGTTGAGAGTTTGAATATGTTGCATAAGTACGGATAAATGTTTACTGAAATCCTCTGGTGGAGTCACATGTTTTCTGTGTTTGACCCTGGACTTTTGTTATACTTTGTTTCCTATTCTATCGGACATCTTTGTAGTCCTTTTGTAGTTTTTCAGGTGGATTAGTCATATTTTACCCAGGTTGTTAGCACTTGTGTATAAATAGCTCTTGTATTGTAGTCGTTGATTGGTGATAGAGTGATGTGGAGGCCTGTTCTCTTCGCTCTCCATGTTCCTGGTTGTTGTTTGTTCTTTTACATTAAAGCTACCCACACTTCGATCCTCGCCTCCGCCTGCTTTCCCTTGCTCTCTGTATACAGATGGTGTTAAATTGCATTAGTTGCTCCGACAAGATAACTGTCCAGTGACATTTTTTAGACTTAATTGGTAGTTGCACAAAGGAAAACTGTCACATGCTATATTCAAATATGAGCACAAATAAGATTTATGAAATTTGGTCCATGAACACTTGAGTTTTGGGCAGTTTTGGGGCTTGACTCAGCCTTAAACATCACAGCCACGGACCGTTGGCTGAACAATTGCAAAAGGCATATAAAATGGGAAACACTTCGGGAGTTTCAAAGTTGTCATCTTATTGGTTGAATTCTACAGTATTTCCGGGAGACGTGTGTATCACGTTCTTTAACGGTGCGCCTCATGAAAGAAGAAAGCCGTTGTGTTTACAACTGTGACAATTAACTCCTATCAGGATCAAATAAACACTGAATTTTCAAAAGTATGTGAAGTTAGCGGAGCTATTGTTGCAGTAAAATTGCACATCATTCTTGAATTAATCATTTATTTATTGATTTATTGTTGGGACTTCAACTTTACATTTTCATGCCACCAAACATGATGCGGAAACAAAACAAAATGTGATTGGTCCTCTTGGGTGGTCCTTGGCCAATGAAAGCTGTGATGGAGTCCAGACCTTCTGCCGTCAGTCTGAAGGCCTGACTACGTAAGACTAGACAACCCCAAACTCCATTTGTTTTCATTGTATGGAAAAAAAGCAGCTTGGATGATCGGCAAAACATCTCCAGTGAAAAATACAACTAAATAATAAAAATAAGTTATCTCAAATCAATAAAGGAGCCCTACACTCTAAAAAACACCAAGGGCTGGGTAAATATAGGACAGAGCACATGTTGGGTTCATTTAACCCAGCAAATTGGGTTGTTTATTTAACCCAGCATAGTTGATTAATTTTGACTATAATAATAGCTTTTCTTTTTTTACTTCATACATTAATTAATGTCTACGGATTAACTTAAATCCTCTAAACTTTTTTCAAATACTCGATACAACCACTATCTTGCATGATAATTCCTTTATTTACAATCATATTTTACAGTATATTTTATATCCTTTTAATACATATTGCCAACATTTAAGCTTGTTTAACAAATATTAGAAGTAAAAATTAAACATTTATAAGTAATTCAAGTGTAATCAACCAGTCTCTGTTGTCCCGTTTCCACGGCGCTGGATCTCATGCCGGCACTTGTGTCATGTTCAGCGGGGGAACTTACTTCGATAAATAACTCAATCCATGGGTTGTTGGGACTGACCCAAGATTTGGGTAACACAAGAAAACTACCCGGGTTGTTACGTCTGACCCAGGAGGGTAACACAAAACTACCCAAATACTGAAAAAAATAACCCCAAAAAATAACCCAAAAGGCTCAACCCAGGATTTGGGTAGAAAAAAATAACCCAATATTTTTTAGAGTGGCAGGATATTTCTTTTCTAAAATCAGTCCAGGATCCCAAACAGGTTTAATGTGGATACGAAATTGCAAATGACATCATTACAGACTATTAAAATTGCAGTATTACAGGTGAATAAATTACTAAAAAAAACTTAGGTTTTACCACAAGCTACAATGGTTTGAACTCTGCCACTGTCAATCATCACACTGAATAGAGATTAAGAGCGTTAGTCGAGCTCCAGTGACGCTTGCTGCTTCTCAGCCCACCTTTTAGGATGAACACTGCTGTGTTTGCCTATTCCCAACACATTAATGCATAATTTGGGGCCTGTTGCCCATGAGAACTGCACAATGATCAGTTTCTGTGCTAATTTAAATATGTCACCAGCGTGGTTCAATCTGTATGCCCACCAGCAGTAATTACTCTACGATAGAGCCTCGGACACTTTATATCATAAAAAGATGCGATCATATTTCTTGACAAGAAGAAAAAAAAAGCAATTTTTTAAGCATTCTTGTTTTGTGAAGCGTGATTGAAATCAAATGATGGCTTGATTGTTTTTTGGAATATGTAGAAATCTGTAATTAGTTCCATGTGAAAGGACAAAAAAAAGGTATTTAATTAATTGTTAATACTTATATATATGGTTGCTACTTTGTTGAGTTCAGGTGACTCTGTTTGTTCGTTCTGCTGTTTACTGGCATTTTAATGAGATGGAATATAAAATTCATATCCTGCATGTGTTATGTTGTAAACACTGTAAATGAATAAGCTGGAAGACAATTATTCACAAGCTATGGAATCTATGATGACAAGAAGTTTCTTCGACTCTTCAAACCTCCATGAAACATCCTCCTGTTTCCGAAATAAATGAAAACGAGATCTAATGGCTTAAAAAGGTCAGGACGGTTTTGCTCTACTGCTCGACTGTAGAATATAATTGTAGCTAATGTAAACAACTAGCGCAGCATCCGAGGATCAATGTTTGCCTTGTGTGGCATTTTATAGGTGATGTGAAAATGATTAAAACGAAGACACACTGTGATGTAACATTTAGACAACACGCTACTTATTGATCCAGATCTTTACTGCTGAAGACAACAGCCAATACTGCTCACTTGTGATGAATTTCAGAGCCATTTCGTTAACCTGCAGGTGCTCTCGAATTCACAAATTATAAGATAACAGTTTTCAGTAGAGAAAGGTCATAGATATTTTAAGAGCATGAGATGATGTTGAAGAATCTGGTCTTAAACCATAAATATATATATATATATATATATATATATATATATATATATATATATATATATATATATACACAATGATGCTGAATAATGGCATTTTCTAAAAGTCATTATTTTTGTAGTTTAGCAGTCAAAAGTTGGGAATAATGAAGTTTTTTTTTAAATGTTTCTGAAAATATTTCTGAAGGATCATGTGAGACTGGAGTAATGATGCTTAAAATTCAGATTTGCACCACAGGAATAAATTACCTTTTAAAATGCACTCACATAGACATTTCTTATTTCTTATTTTAAATCGTATTGCTGTTTTTACTGTATTTTTGATCAAATACATGCAGGTGAGCCGAAGAGACTCCTTTCAAAAACATTAAAAAATCTTAATTATTTTAATGTGTAAGACCGTAAAACTTGTTGAAGAGAAAATATCTGACCACATGGTCTATTGAGACAAAGGACCTTGGCAAATTAACATTTGAACTCTCTCTCACACACACACACACTTCTTCCCCACATCCCCCACTCTCGCAGTGACACATAAAACTCACATAAGAATATATATATGGTTTAATGTGAATGATTATCATTGAGTATTGTGTTTAGTATCATTTAAACTGTCGCAGGGTAAGTGATACATATGTCTCATTTCCAAATAAGTAAAACAAAAGGAAATAAGGTTTTTAAGAGTTTAGGGATATCTGGCACACAAATGAATGTGGTCTCCTACTCCCAGAAGGTGTGAACTCAATGCTAATTTCCACTGTTAGCAAATGGTACCATGTAAATCAACTTCTGCCCCCAGTAAGTCTGGGGGGATGAACACAGTAAATTTCCACTGTGAATACAGGTTTACATATGAAATGAGGTCTGGCTATTTAATGGAAGGCAGCAAGGGATCGTGGCTTTTTTCTGTATTTCAGATAGCCCGTGAGGTTTAGCTCATGTAGTTCATGTTGGGTTTGCATCTATTTCTCTAATCCTAAAACATTTGATGATTTGCATTGATTATCTTTCAATTGATTATGGAATTGTTAAAATACATTTACCTGACATAATAAATTGTTATATTTGATTATTCTAACAGACTTTGACTTTATTTTCATTGGAGTTAAAAGGAATAGTCAAACATTAACGGATATTTAATGATGCACAGATATCATTAAAACACTTTCATTCTATGGAGTCAGATGAAACGAGTTAATACATAAGACAAAAAGTATTACATTTAATTAAATATCCCTTTGCCATTGGAAGAGACGGAACGCGCATGTGACCTTCACCGCTAATTTGAATGCCGCCCTTGGATCGAATTAGTCAGACTTACAAATTGGCGACCCCCGAGACGTGATCGCAACAGATGAATTCGCGAGCAACGTCTTTTCCAGCAAAGTATGGGGATTTTAAAATCAACATGAGGTTTGAACATCTTCACTTTCTTCTGCCGCTGTGGTAAGTCATTTTTTTCTTCCCTCTTGTGAAGTGTTGAGAAAATGTTGTTTGCATTGTTATGGGTAGCTATAGGAAAGCCCTTTGTTTAGTCCAGAACTGAAATACGTGAGGACGTGATAAGCGACAGCGCAGATGAAGAATGAAAACCCTTGTTAATAGATTAAAGATATCCTTGTTTGCCTAAGCAACAAAAAACGAAACCTAAAATCGGAATAACATCTTCCAAATGTTTTTCGTGTAACGTTACTTGATGAGGAGCTGTAAAACAGCCTAAAAGTTTTCAAATCAGCCGCATGTTTGTCGCCATTGTGGTATTAGCTTTGTTTAAACGAACTAGCAACACATGAAGAGAATCGGCAAACAACAGAAAGGAAAATTTAAGTTTGTAAACGGAGAAATCGGAGAACACGTGATTTTACAAATACAAAGGCAGATCGATGCATTGTTTATAAAAAGCTACATTTGGGAAAACAGGATGATATGATTTACAGGCTAAAAGCGGATCTCATGGCTAAGCTAAATGCTATTTTCCATGCTGCCTCCAAAAGGAGACTAAGCTAAATGCTAGTACGGTATTGCCCATGCTACTTAAACAAAGCTAATGCCAAATGCTAAATGCCATGCTGCATTCAGAAATGCTTAACCCTTTGCGTGACCGGCCCACCGGTGGGCACAAAAGCCACATTGAATAATATTCTAAACCTAAACAAATCTTGACAAACTCTATATTGCATTTGAAAGCTTCCACTTTAACACAGATGGGATTAAAAAGCAATAATCCAATAATTTGTATTTTCAAATTTGGAGTTGTGTTTTAAACATTGTAATGCACTCATAGAACACACTTTATAGTTGTTTTGTGCTACTATATGTGCACATAGGCTAATTGTAAGTTTATTCTTTAAACACAGGATTGCTTTACTGTTTGTGTATTTGGAACACTTAGGTAAAGGCTGTTGATGTTGTATTCTAGGCCGCGTATCCTGTGTGAACTGAATTAAACGCGTGTGTCTCTATGCTGAATGTGGTTATAATGTGATTCACAATGAATTTGAGAGTCAGAAACCACGAACGCGCATCTCATTAATCCTGAAACAAAAAACCTTTTCATATTCAAAGCTTTAGAGAACGTAGACTTTACCTCTCCACTCTATGGGAGCTGTTTCGCATACCAAATTTGTAAATGGTTACGTTTGAATTAATTCTGAATGACTCTGAAAGACTGTTTTTTCCATAGATTATTGGATTCGTATATTTCCACATCTTTCGCGTCAGATTAGCGATGGCTAATATCCGATACCATTTTAAGTGTACTTGAATGAGGAGACGGGTAGTTTCCGTCTAGAATCAGCTAATGCTGCAACCTAGATTTGGGTACGTCTAAATACCTCTGTCCTAATTTAATGTTACTTTAGATAAGTGCTAAAGTAAATTATTGAATTAAGTTCCTGAGGTGGCATTCAAGGGGGCTATGAATATGTCTTCGATTGTGTACGTGTGAATTACGGCAGATCCCAGATATTTAGCCAAAATTACCTCTGAATTGGTTATTGGAACTGACGGGAGTGTGCCGTGCGGCCTTGGGAGAAGGAACGCTGAGCGATATAGATTCCCTGATCTAAACAGATAAAACTAAAATTAAGAGTTCAAAAGAATAATCAAACGTTAAAATGGCCATTTAAAAAGACTAAATGAGAAGAAAAGGTATTTGAAACCTAGCAAACAGAAAAGATAAACAGCGAATGTACACCTTATCAGCCAGGAGCCAGAAAGCCTTTTCATATTCAAAGCTGCAGGGAACGAAATTTCCCCAAATATAAATTGGAACATGTATAATGATCCTGCCCTGTTTACATTGTGGGCCGAAAAGGTCGAGCCTACACTGTACAAACTCAGTAAAAAAGGTCTTAACGTGGACGCTATTGACAATGAAATTGTCACTTGGTGGAAAACCGTGGGTAGTAAACAGAAGAAATCAAAACATGGTGAAATAATTGAGGCTTTAAACTTCATAAGTTATAAACGGCTAGATAAGTCAACAACATTTCTATCTTCGCTTATGGATGTTAAATGTGAAGAAGTGCATTCTAAAAATGCAGAGGCAAAAATGTCTGAGGCAAAGATTCAAGATCTTCAAACACAGCTAGATAAATTACTAGCTGAGCAGTTAGCCCTGACTGAAAAGTGTAAAAATCACAAATACACCATCGCAGATCTTAAGACTAAACTAAATGCTAAAAAGTCCATGTCTCCCAAAAACCTCAACAGCGATGGGACCAAAAATGTACACTTCTTAGATGAGGCAGCCTGCTCTAACAATCATGCATCTTTTCAGACAGATGAAACATTTGACAAAATTTTGAAAACAGTGCCTATTTCAGCCTTTAAGGTGATACGGCACCCAAACGGCACAGAGTCAAGCATTCGGCGTCCTCTAACGGTAACTGAATGTAGCTTGTTTAAAGCAGAGATCGGGCCATTCCCTTTGAAAGGGCCATTCGAACCATGGTGGAGACGCATTGTTAGTCTAAAACATGCATTTCAGCTCGAACCAAAAGATATTTGGCAAATTGTTATCAGCTCAATTCCAGATGTTCTGATCTATAAGACACCACAGGTTTTGATGACAGGCACCATTGTGCAGCCAATGTATCACAATGAGTCTGAGAGTGAAATCTTTAATAGACTAAAACAATGCCTTCGTGATTTGCGTGGTTGTAGTCCCATTGGATGGGAATTGATTTTCAATCGGAAACAGAGTACTGAAGAATCGTTCGAGACATATGCAGAAAAAATGTTTGAACTGTTTGAGGAGTATTCTGGAATTAAAGATGTTAACCACAACCATGTAACTCTCCTTGAATTACTGCTTACAAATGCAGGGCCGCGTGTACAACAATCGCTCACGTATGGTGCTTCTCCAGCACAAAATACATTCGAAGGGATCGTTAGCTGGGCAACAAGACTTGAGTCACGCAAACAAATGCATTGTGAGGTAGCTGTGTTAGAATGTCATGAAAATCCTCCATTTTCAGGAGAATTCAGAAAGCCACACTGTGGAAAACAAAACACATTATGCACTTCCTGTCACAAAACAGGCCATACAGAGGAAAAGTGCTGGTCAGTAGGCAAAGGCAGACCACCACCCTACTTCATAAAACGCAGACAACACTCTAATGACACAAACCAGCGCTCCGCAAGTAACCAAAGCTCAAATGCATCTAAAACTCTTACTGAGTTAACAACTTTGGTCACTCAAGGCCTTCAGCTATTAGCGTCATTTGCTAGTCGGGTAGCAGCCCAATAGCAAAGAGCTGAATAGTTTAACATCTAGATTTAACCTCTACCTTCATATAGGCCTAGTTTTTAAAAAAGACTAGATGAAACAAAAAGGCATTAAAAATCTACATAAGAAACAGCGAATGCGCATCAGCCCTGAAAAAAAAAAAAAAAAAAAAAAAAAAAAAAAAACAACAACGTTTCATATTCAAATGTACTGACACGAGAACGAGCAGAGTCTCTTCAGAGACCAGAAACAGTATAATTTCATTTATATTCTTAAATATAATATAATTGTATTATAACTCGAATTATAATATACATTATATTACAATCGCCAAGCAGGGCATCAATTGGAGAAGTGTGACATTAATCCTTACAATTCGATTTCATTGACCTACTACCCAGTGCCAAAAGGGCGGAGGTGTGCTTTTATTTTTTGCCTTTAAAAAACACTCCCAGAAGTGTGGCACAGGTAATAGCAAACTGATAAAGGAAGCACATTCACAAGGAGGGTGTTGAACCAGACATCAGACAGAAGTACCACAGCCTTTGCAGGTCACAAGAGATCTGCACTAACCAAATGTGTGAACAACACCAGAAAACAGCAAATGCTAAGCAGCAGGCAACAGCGAAACAGGTGAAATAATTTATGCCCACAGATCTGACTGTAATGAAAGCAACTTGAGGTAAAGCCAGAGAATGTCCCCAGCAGAACTGGGATCTCTAATGCTCAGGACACAGCAGACTGTGAAGGCTCGCAGCTTTAAGGTGTCACACACTGCACTGAAACAACAGCAATAATTCAGACCTGGTCAATGAAACTTGGTTTCATATGACAACCGGAATTAAAATTGCAATGGCCATGATAATGGAGAAAGCAAAATAATTCCACATGTCTGAATTTGAAACTGTTGAAAACATCAGAATTAACTGTGGTTCTCTCTGCACTTGTTTCTGTCAGGTTACTTCTGCAATTCCTCAGGGGACGGATGCCAGGACGGCCGGACCTCACGATTGTTAGAACATAACCTGAGATTCGGGAGATGGGTGAAAAGACACTTCAAAGGCCATTTACATCTCACAATAGCACATCACTAAATTAGCATGGCCTCCCAGTTTAGAACTGGAACTAAAATTTGCAACACAATTGCTATCCAGTCGATTCCACCCATCTCCTAGACATGAACACTGAACACACTCCTCCATCACTACACCCTCACAGCATCATCACCTGGAATAGATCAAGTCTATTCAGACTGAACCCTACACATCATGAGAAGATAAAGATGACATAGAGTCCAAAAGATCCAGATAGCTTCACACACATAGGATGGTAAAGCTGATCCCATGATGACCGTCTAACAGAGACACACATAGCATACGCTATTCACAACACTCTGCCAACTCATGGGAAAACACTGTAATATACATATGAATGGCTACAGTCACAAATCAATGATGCAAAAACAAAATTAAAGCAGAGGCAGACCTGCTATTAAATTTAAGAATGTTTAAACTTTCTGATTGTTATTAGGGTGGTTGGAAGGTCAGAGGGCCCCTGATTTCTCAACAACCACTAATAACAGAAACATCATAACTAATAGATCTGAAGTGTGAGCACTTCAAACAATTACAGAATTTACAATTCAACCCTGTCATTGACTGACTTAGCCAACAACAACACACACACACACACACACACACACACTCTCTCTCTCCCTCTCTTTCTCTCACACAAACTATCACACTCACACACAGACGCACACACACACACACACACACACACCCTCACACAAACACACAATCTCACACCTGTTACAAGGAATGAACAATCTCCATTCATGTTCCAAGTCACTTCTTAGATTGCATAAGTGGCTTACATTGGAAGATTCCTGAACAAACAGTGATTCTTCATATTTTTTTTATTTTTGAATATTATTATTGTTATTACAAGACGTATTGATGCATACCATTTATTTGATTGCTTTGATTACACTGAGCTCTTGCTGCATTTCCTTTGTATAATTCAGACCAAAAAATATATATATATTTAAGAATTGGATATTTAATATGAGACAAACTTACCATTCGGGACCATGAGAAACATATGAGACAGATGTACCATTCACACCTGCTGACAAGAACATGGTATTTGACATTGAACATGACATGATTTTGTTTTGTCGTATTATGCGTTTCTATGGATTTCCTCGCGAGTTCAAGTTCATATGTGTTCAATCGTGAAGCGGACATTTAAGATGCTTTTCAGGTGTCTCACACAAGGCAGTGTGAAGCCAAGGAGAACACCTTCATCCACTGAGGTCTGTCCAGACAGCCGCACCGTTGGGAGGTGACAGGATTGGTCAAGAAGGGACAGATTATCGTTATGGGGAAGGTGCCAGGGAAGCGGAAGTTTCTCCATGAAGGAATGACACGTCAACTGAACAAGTCAAAAGGTCCAGATTGACTATATGAACTTTGCTCACATCACAGGATCACTGGCAGAAAGCCTGAACACCTCATCCACCTGCTGGACTCATGCTACATACACCTGGTGAGAACAGGTGTTCTGCAGGTGAACACAGCCCTCTGAGCTTCTACAGATGCTGACATTGCAAAGACAATTTTTGAGTTTCAAGGATTACGACAAACGTCTTACTATGACCCCTTAAGTGTCTGAATGTGACCCACGGGATCAAGGAGGGAATCTGTAAGACCGTAAAACTTGTTGAAGAGAAAATATCTGACCACATGGTCTATTGAGACAAAGGACCTTGGCAAATTAACATTTGAACTCTCTCTCACACACACACACACTTCTTCCCCACATCCCCCACTCTCGCAGTGACACATAAAACTCACATAAGAATATATATATGGTTTAATGTGAATGATTATCATTGAGTATTGTGTTTAGTATCATTTAAACTGTCGCAGGGTAAGTGATACATATGTCTCATTTCCAAATAAGTAAAACAAAAGGAAATAAGGTTTTTAAGAGTTTAGGGATATCTGGCACACAAATGAATGTGGTCTCCTACTCCCAGAAGGTGTGAACTCAATGCTAATTTCCACTGTTAGCAAATGGTACCATGTAAATCAACTTCTGCCCCCAGTAAGTCTGGGGGGATGAACACAGTAAATTTCCACTGTGAATACAGGTTTACATATGAAATGAGGTCTGGCTATTTAATGGAAGGCAGCAAGGGATCGTGGCTTTTTTCTGTATTTCAGATAGCCCGTGAGGTTTAGCTCATGTAGTTCATGTTGGGTTTGCATCTATTTCTCTAATCCTAAAACATTTGATGATTTGCATTGATTATCTTTCAATTGATTATGGAAATGTTAAAATACATTTACCTGACATAATAAATTGTTATATTTGATTATTCTAACAGACTTTGACTTTATTTTCATTGGAGTTAAAAGGAATAGTCAAACATTAACGGATATTTAATGATGCACAGATATCATTAAAACACTTTCATTCTATGGAGTCAGATGAAACGAGTTAATACATAAGATAAAAAGTATTACATTTAATTAAATATCCCTTTGCCATTGGAAGAGACGGAACGCGCATGTGACCTTCACCGCTAATTTGAATGCCGCCCTTGGATCGAATTAGTCAGACTTACAAATGTTTTGACCTGTAAGGTTATAGATTTGAAACAAACTCCTACCCCTAAGTTTTAAAATGCAGTAGTTTGCAAACAGCGGCCCATATAACTTTGATAGTTCATTACCCCGATTCTTAACTAGCCATCTCTCTTCACAGATGTTTCCATATGGGTAATGTTCGGACATTTCTGCTGTAAAGGTCCACTTTGCCTTTGAGATATTAGGCGTTTTGCAATTTGTTTTTAGAGCGATATGAATCATAGCCTGACATAATCACTTAACCTGCTCCAGAGATTTGAGTTTCTCCCCGCTGACAGCCATTTTCCACGTTCTTAATCATTCCTCCTCAAATCAATTTAATCTCCGGGA
>JARWKJ010000005.1:3060000-3165000 GCA_029959095.1 Rhinichthys osculus
GGAAGTGAGCCAAGAAAGATGTTCTTTTTACGTCTTGAAAGAACAGAACAACAAGACTATTAGCAGGGTTGCAACCTCATGTAAACATTCCTGAGGCTAAAAGCAAATAAATGCACATCAAAGAGTGCTGCATGTTATACCTCCGTGGCGCTTTTTCTCTCCTTTTATTTCATCTTTGTTCTCCAGACCATTGCAGGAGCATCATTAGTGGCGTTTCAGAGCCGTTGCCTTTGGGATGCAGCATTTGTATGCATCAAGCACCTCTGCGAATACAGCGGCCACCTCCTGTTGATCCGCTTACATGATTTATTTCTTACAGGGCGAGGAGCACGAGATGCTCTGCAAGGGCTTATTTTTACACTTATTTCTTCAATGGAGAACAAGTGGTGACAGAGCATCATGGAGGGTGTCCTTGACTGTTAGAGACCTGACTGTGTTTATTAGTTTGACTGCTTAATAATGGGTTTCTGAGTTTAGCAAGTAGACATTCAGCAGATGTTTGCATCTGTTAAAGAGGCCATATTATGCCCTTTTACAAAGTCTTGATTTTGTGGGCTCTACTACTAGTATAGGTTTTCATTCTTGAATTTTCAAAATACATGATTTTTCCCATATTTGTCATTGTTGCGGCTCCTCTCTACCCGGTCTGTCAGTAACGCTCTGTTTAGTTCCTGTCTCTGTGAAGCCCCTCCTTCTGAAAAGCACACTGTGCTCTGATTGGTCGGCTGGACCAGTGTGTTGGCTCAAAATAGCAACGCGCCAACAATGCGTCTGAACACACCTGATAGGCGTGATAGGTCCTCTTTAAAGGAATAATTAAAGGGTTAGTTTGAAAAAAAGAAAAGAAAAGAAAAAAAAAAGGGGAGGAGGGGTTCAGGATTTGGCTGGTTGGATTCACCAGTAGATGCTGTAACTGCACCATTACGAGGAGAAATGCTTCTTTCTCTATTGGCAGACATTCAAAACTGGCCGTATATTCTGACAAAATAAAATGTTTGCAGCAACCTGTAAATCACAAATACTGTAGTTCACAATATTGTAGTAGATCTTTTTTTGCCAGTGATCGATATTTATTGGAGGCTCTTAAAGCATGAAATGGACTTATATTTTTCCCTGCCTGCCGTCTTTGACCTCACAGCTCAAGACAGTGCCTCTTATAAATTACTAAGATAACTTAGCAGACTACTATGAATACCCTTCATGCTATTAATGTTATTAATAAGGATTTTATTAAAGGTGCACTTAGTCTTTTTTTTTTTGCTAGGTTTTTAAAAATAAGAAATACATAGTAGAGTTGAGAAATATCATTAATATGATTCTAGAATCAGTTGCATCCTGATGGAGTCTGTGGTCTGTGGCTAATTTTGGGGGAATTTTGCCTAAAAGTGTCAATTTAGTATCATTGTTAGTTTTGGTTAAAGCTGCAGTCCGCAGTTTTTCCTCTTTGTCGCCATCTCTGTTCGAAATCTGCAATTGCAGTCATTCGGGGAATTATCAACTTTACGTGAGTTGTACTTCGGCACGGCACAGCGCGGATGAATCCAATGTTTTGAAGAGAGTGTGCGGCTGTCAGTTTAATCAAATTAATAAGTTTAATTATATCAAGTGCTGTGAGAAAAGGCTATAAATCTCCACCTCCAGCATCCTCACACGCAATATAGCACGCAACTAGCCAAGACTCTTCTTTATGTGTACAGATGTGTGTGTGTGCAGATGTGTGTGTACAGATGTGACGTAATGACGCAAAGACATGCTCGAATCTCCTGCGGAAATCCACCAGCACCAATGGAGTTAAAAGCATTATTACAAGCTTACCGCTTTGAATCGAGCTATGGCAAGCAGATAGTCTGAACACTGGCTGGTTATATATTTTCTCAAATACACTACCGTTCAAAAGTTTGGGGTCGGTACGATTTTAAATACTTTTAAAAGAATTCTCTTCTGCTAACCATGGCTGCGCTTATTTGATTAAAAATACAACACAAATCAGTTATAGTGTTAAATATTATTCCAGTGTAAATCAGCTGTTTTCTGTGTGAATATATAGTAAAGTGTAATTTATTCCTGTGATCACCAGTGTCAGTGTCTTCAGTGTCAAATGATCCTTCACAAATCAGTATAATATGAGGATTTGATGCCCAAGAGACATTTATTATTATTATCAATGTTGAAACAGTTGTTGGTCTGTCAGTTGTACAGTTTTTTGTTTTGTTTTTTAGGATTCTTTGATGAATAGGAAGTTCAAAAGAACAGCATTTGTTTGAAATAGAATCTTTTGTAACATTTTAAATGTCTTTACTGGCCTTGATAAATAAAAGTATTGATTTCTTTCCTCCAAAAAATAAAAATAAAATTCTCACTGACCCCAAACTTTTGAACGGTAGTGTATGTATTTTGGATCATTTTTAAACCAAAAAAAAGCTACGGACTGCAGCTTTAATATTTTGTATTTTATGTTTTAATTTTAATTTTAGCTACATTTTTGCTATTTTGTTGTTTTAAATAGGTTTAAACAGATTTTATTAAGTTTTAGTTATTTATTATTGTAGTATTTTAACTTATACTAAATGAAAACAACAAATGCTGTTTTACAAGTTTTACAAACGTTGCACTAATTCTGTGTAAATCTAGAGCTCTCTGTATTTCGTGTGGGGCTGATGAGCAGCGTTTGTTAAGTCCTAGAGGGATGTAAATAGAAACTCATTGAGTGCACCTTTAATTTAAGAAGATTGTTTCAATCGAGTCTTGAGCTTTAGTCACTTTAGCCACAGGCTGCTTTAAGACGACACAACCAGGTTAAATGGACAGCATTGCAAATTTCATTAGCATTTTCACATCCTCTAAAGATTGTCCACCTGGAGTGGAAGTCAAAAGAAGACCTGAAAAAATATCAAACTATTGTGTCGGGTGGGATTTGCAGTCTTTCCAGTTTTTCCACAAGGATGAATGAAACATCAAAGGCCATTCACAGCTGACTTTTGCACAGAGTGGACCATTTCAGCCAGGATCAAACATATATTCTCTGACTGCTCGTCTCGTGTGTGTGTGTGTGTGTGTGTGTGTGTGTGTGTGTGTGTGTGTGTGTGTGTGTGTTCAAACAGGAACAAGTTAGAGAAGCAGTGTAAAGATTGTAAAGAAAGCACTAGCGCTCATGGAGTTTCATCGATCCAGGAATTGCAGCTCACGTTTGGTGGTCAGACTGCGTCCTTAGCCATTAATTAACAAGGTGATTGTAGTTATTATGATTTATTTACCATGGCCAATTAAGACCAGATGGCGAAGAACATACACTCTGAAAATGTATGATGAAATACGTTTTTTTTTTATTAAAGATTTTTACACAGATAAATATATTTAAAAATATACGTCAAATATTGAGTACATTTTAACATAAAAAAATCAATGAAATATACCCTATGAATTGAGTAAATGTTTGTAAAAAAAAAAAAAATAAGTAGATCTGAATAATGACATTTTGTACCATTTAATTTAGTACAATTACATCTATTTAGTATTTGACTAAAAAATTAAATTTTTTAATATAAAAATTTCATTGGTTTGTGGGTGCAGGTTTGAGTGTCATTTGACCCTTTCTGTCAAAAAAAAAGAAAAAGAAAAAGAAAAGGCCATAAATAAAAGTAATTTGCACCACAAGTTAAGAAACTCAATACTGGCGCAGGATACGACTCGACTGATTTTATTCTCAGCCTCTGAGTTTTCTGAGCCACCGCGACCAGTCTCAGAGGAGACACATGTTGCTGAGACAACAGGCAGAACAGCGCGCTACTTCCTGTTACACACACACACACACACACACACACACACCACCTGCAGTCACTGGAAAACCACTGACCTTCCATGTGGTGAAACACTAGAGTAATCCATCTTCAGGATGCTGAGCTTCAGACCCTCGCTGTTGCTTTGCTCCAGAATATGCTGCATTATCACACGGAGAGTGCTTTGAGATTTGAGTTTGCATCACTCTTGAACATCTATTTCTTATGTCATTGTAGATTAGAACATGGATAAGAACAGTGTGTTTGAAACCAGGTACAACTGAACACATTGCAAAGCTATTCCTCACATACCTTAGATACTTAAAAATAAAATTACACAACATTTGCATTTCTATAATTCCCTCTGTTTATGAGGAACAGGTTGACCGTACGGGGCACTGACACATTAACCCTCTGGGGTCCTTCATTTCAGAGTCACACTCAGGACCTTCGGGTCCAAATGGGCCGGAAGGGTGGGATTAATATTTATTTAAAAAAAATCATCATTTTTTTTTTTACTTGTTTTTTATAATATTTTTTTCTTTCTTTTTTGGTGTTTTGAGATAATTTCAAATATAAAACTGATTTATAATTAATTTTAATGCAATAATTATGACCCATTTTTTCCCCCATTGAATATGATAGAAAATGTTTTATTTTTTTATTATTTTTTTTTAAAGCTCTATTTCATTTTAGAGTCAAGCCTAGGCCTCATGAAAGCAATTTTTGAAATGAGATGGATGCCATCTGGTGGACAAACTGAGCATTTTAAAAATTCAAAACCCATATGTAATCTGAATTTATTAGTGTGTATGTGTATAAAAGTGTGTTTGTGTGTGTGTGTGTGTGTGGATGTGTCTGTTTTGCACTCTTGATGTTTTATAGATTCACCCCTTCACTGCTGTGTGCTTTTTTTCTGGATCGTGGCTGATTTGTAGATTGTACACACAAAAAAACTCTGTATTTTCACATTTTTGCCAATTTCCCATTCATTTCCTATGCCGGTCCATTTGGACCCGAAGGTCCTGAGTGTGACTATTTTTTTTACAACCACTTAGACTATTCAAATCCTGTCCCCAATTTTTTTGGGTGTTCATATACCAAGTACCAACAAAGTCACCAAATTTCGGACCATTCCGATAAAGCTATGATTTTTAAATAAAAAATATTTAAATGCTTCGGGTCCATTTGGGCCGAAGGACCCCAGAGGGTTAAAATGGATCCTGTTGAGTCGACTCTCACGGACCATTGGGTTTCCCTCACATTTGTCACCATCACTTTTTTTTATTATATATTGTGATGCATTGAACTGACGTGCAACAATTTGAGATAGTTATAGCAATACCAAGCCCCAAGTCTGAATTCTGTGCACATGCACATTTTCTGTATGTATAAATGAGCATCAATTTCATGGTGATGAATGCAGTGGAAGTGATATTAGCTTTTAACATTTCCTTTCTGATTCAAAATTGGATTTTAAAAACACTATACTTATTTAATTTGTTAGTCATTTAAAAAAAAAAAAAAAAAAAAAAAACTTTTCTGAGCTAAACATGATGCACTTGTAAGGATACTGTAGTATTTGTTAATGCACATACCAGTTGGCTGTGTGATATTTGCCTAGCAATGTTAATTATCATCATTTAAATGACAGCAGTCATGTGTGACACGTGGAAACCTCATAGTTTTAAGAGCAGATACATTCAGCATTTATTGAGAAATAAAAGTGCATGGTATTTCAGGAAAAAGCATCCTCATACACATATGAAAAAAAAAAGTAAATCAAAGATGAATAGACTGAAAAAGGCCAACTTTGTGATCCCCGGGCAGTTTAACGATTCATAACCTGGGAAAGTCCCGGCTGTTTTAAAGTGATGCTGCTGGTTATTACACTAGACTGTGGTGAGTCACCGGTGAGAGTTTCCCTCAGGCGGGAGCGACTCGTACAACCGCAGGCTCACGGAGAAATACTGCACTGTGATATTGAGGTTATGCATGCATGGAGGAACATGTCTTTCTTGCTAGTTTTCTATTGGGAAAGATAAAGCGATACAGTATCTTGAGAGAGAGAGAATTAAACTTAAGGCAGATTAAGGAAGTTATTATTTTGACCAAATAATGCAGTATCATATTTACTATTGCACAACCTAGAGCAACATAAATAAATAAATAATAATAATAATAATAAAAAAGAGAAAAATTAAGAAATATGAGTAGTACAATAAAAGTAAAAAGGTTTAGTCTTGTTGATGTCATGCATAATTATACTTATAGGAAAGCTAGTGAGTGATGTTTTTGTAAATAACATTCATGAAAAACATATTAAAACCATTAAAATGTATATATACTTTTAAAAGCCATTAAAGTGAATGATTTTTTTGAGGTTTTCTCTGATTTTAATCTACTTCATTTTATTTTACACTTATTTTATTTGTTAATACTTTTCGTTTACTCTGTTTCCACTATGTTCATGTATGTTATTTTGGTGATTTTTGCACTGCTTGTTTGGCCATACACACGACAAGTTATTGTCATGTCAGTCTAGCACACATTTTTCCCTTGAATTGCACAAGAAAAGGGCAGAACGTGATGAATAGATGAGATGATGACAGCTTGAACTTTGAGATCCCAGATCCAGGAGCTCCTGAGGCAAAACTGCATGAGTTTTAATCCAGTCCGTGTTTTCTTTATTCTGATACTGGCCACTGGGCTGTGCGGTTTCTTTCTTTCTTTCTTTCTTTCTTTCTTTCTTTCTTTCTTTCTTTCTTTCTTTCTTTCTTTCTTTCTTTCTTTCTTTCTTTCTTTCTTTCTTTCTTTTAAAGTTTAAATATATACACACATGCAGACATACATACTGACAGTATAAATTATGTTGATGTTAGATGCAATTAATCGATATGACAGCCCTATTTTATATATATATATATATATATATATATATATATATATATATGTCAAAAAAGGCATTAACACCATTTAATTGATTAAATGTATTGTTGTGTATTTTAGATTGTTTTATTTCATAATATTGTTATAATTTTAAATGTGATTTTTATAGATGTTTTCCTCTAAATTATATTATTGTTGACTACTAAAACGAATCCGCACTGTTATTTATATATATATTTTTTTTATGAAAGTAGTTCGAGTTTTTGCTTCAGCATCTCCTGACGGCAAAACGCCATGCGCCTCCATGAATCCACTCCGTGTTTTTCCATGTTGTCATACTCACCACTGGGTTGTGCGGTTTGTCTGTCTCTCTCTCTCTCTCTCTCTCTCTCTCTCTCTCTCTCTCTCTCTCTCTCTCTCTCTCTCTCTCTCTCTCTGAGTGTGTGTGTGTTTGTGTGTGTGTGTGAGAGAGAGAGGGAGAAGGAGGATTGCTACTTTCTCTCCACTGATAGAAACACAGAGCAGAAGTTGAGAGCGCGCCGCTCCGGATCTGTTCTGGAGGTTTCGCCGTTGTAATCGCGCACGCGTTCGTTCTGAGAGGATCCGTTGGAGAATTCTGCAACGAGAAGATGCGACAGAGCGCGTGATTGATCATTGATGAGAGATTGCATGATTGGAACATTCGTCCACCTGCAGCTGGAGACGCCGGTGCGCTGAGCGCGTCTTGTGGGTTTTGCGCTTTTACGCATCGGCTGGATTTGCTCGCAGGAGGGATGTGGAAGACACCTGTCGTGGTTTTCACTTCTTTATCGCTTCTATTGTCGCTGTCGTGTGCTGGAGATGTAAAATCGCGCAGCTGCAGCGATGTGCGCCAGGCGTTCACGACCAAAGGCTTCAGTCTCCATAATGTGCCACATCAGGAGATACAAGGTGAGGACAAGGTGCCAACATGGTGCCACATCACAAACTCGGGGTAAAAGAGGATTTCTGCTTACATGTCAGTTAGAAAGCCTACGCTAGCGTGGAGAACAGCTCGTGCTCATGCAGCAGGTTTGCCTATTGATCATTAATGGGGTTGATCAGTAATGATTTGTAAACGATTTACATGTAAACTCACTCATGGAATAGCCTATTATGAATGAGAAAATCTCAATAATTGATCTTTGAAAACTTTTACTGCCACATTTGTCTTCAGTCTTCATGGATATATAGACAGCATGATCTCGATTAGCTGTACACTCACTGAAGTTGGGTTACACTTTATTTTAAGGTGTCCGTGTTACAGTGTAATCATCCATTTTAGTACTGTGTAATAATAAATAACTACATTACTATAGAGTAAGGATTGGGGTTTGGTTTAGGGTTAGTTGCATGTAATTGTGCATAAGGTATAGTTATTATTACAGTAACTCCATGTAACGTGTAACAACGACACTTAGTTGTTATAAGTTGTTATTGAGCTGATATTATTGAACTGTTGTGCATCTTTGAGCATCGAAGTTGAAGAAGTCAATCTTATAGCACATATCAACTTCCAATCATTGTAATATTTGATGTGGTGTGATGAGTTGCAGATGGTTTTCATGTTGTGAATTATTAATACTTATATCTTGGTAAAAAAATAACAGTTTTGAGACCAAATTACATTCAGTTTAAAAAGATAATATTATTAATGCTGAGGTTCTTTGTATGTGTTGGACTGTTAAACTTTGGTGTCCTGCATGTTCAGAGACATTGACCAAATTCAATTGCAGAAATCATAAATTAATAAAAGCAAGATTTTCTTCTGAAATTGACTGAATACGTTACTGAAAACCACAGACACAGAAAGATAGTTATATTATAACAATGCACCTTTTTTTCTTTCCTCCATTTAGTTGAATCTCAGCAACTAAGAACACATAATTCTGCATCATCACACACACACACACTCATATAAAACAAACAGGTGTGAGTAAATCTCACATCTACCTGTGCATCACTTGTCATGCTCAGTAAACTCTCCAGTGAGTTTCAGGCTCATTGTAAGAGTTTTACTCCAATTAAAAGCCCTTCATGCAATATAAACAGCCCCAGTAGGTGGCCCTGCTCACCCAGGAGGACGAGCCCCTGTTTAGCATTGGATTTATGGAGTCCTTAAGGCCATAGTGTAGCTTTAATTCGTACTCCATGCTGTGGCATAGATAGGGTTTTCCCCCCTTTGTTATCTGTTGTGAAGTAATCACATTTGAGGGCTTCACCCAGTAAAAGCAGATTACTGTGGCAGGGACATAATGCAGAGGAAGAGAGAGCGTTTGAAAGGATAAGATAATACAATCATAATGTGTTTTATCCCACAATACAGTTGCATTTGCCTTAAAATGACATTTGTTGCTCGTTCAGATGGCAGACGTAGCATGACGTTTCGTCTTTGGTGAGATTATTCTGGTCCTTTATAGTGATAAATTAAACAGGCACATTGATTTGAGCAAAAGTTTGATGATGAATAAAGCAAGAGCGCTTGAACACTGGGGACTGCAGGATGTGTGTACGTGAAGTGTTTTTATACATTTCTAAAATAGGATTATTTTCTCTTGGCCCTGTTGTCTCACCTGTGAGATGGTTCTCCAAGGGCTCGATCCCCATGAGCATCTGTGGTCTCATTGCAGGCAGCATCTCTTGTTGATGTTGGTGCACATCTACAGTATGTATTGTATGCTGTTGCATCACTGATCCATAATATAACAGCATACAGTAGCGTATACATGAACTCTCATGCAATGCGAGTCCAAATCAGTTTTTTCTTTTTTGTTGACAAAAGCAATGGTCTTTTTTGCTCGTTTTTATTTGATGTTTTACGCTTGTCTAGTAACTGTTGAATATGTGTGTGTCAGAGGCTAGATAGATAGCGGGGCCAAAAAAAAACCATTTTGCCACTGAAGTCAAACTTCAAAACGTTTGAATGCAATTGCGTTTGATACAAAATACCAAAGTTATTGACCTTTGTTTGAGTGAAAGACTGCGCAAGCACTTTTCATGCTAAACATTTCATAGTTTGTTCGGTCTGAAATGATAAGAAAACAGTGTTGCACATGAAGATGATGCACGTCATGATTTTGCCAAGTTAGACGCATTCCTAAGTTTGTTGATCCTGGAACAACATTTCTATCTGAAAATTTTAATCCTACCCATATCTCTACGCCCCTGCGATTCATAACTTATCCCTAAAACCAGAGGGAAATGTTGGTGAATAACACTGATTTAGAAGCACCTAACCCTGGTTGTAAGCTTAAAGGGTTAGTTCACCCAAAAATGAAAAATATGTCATTAATGACTCTCCCTCATGTCGTTCCAAGCCCGTAAGACCTCTGTTCATCTTCAGAACAGAGTTTAAGATATTTTAGATTTAGTCCGAGAGCTTTCTGTCCCTCCATTGAAAATGTATGTACGGTATACTGTCCTTGTCCAGAAAGGAAATAAAGACATCATCAAAGTAGTCCATGTGACATCAGTGGGTTAGTTAGAGTGTGTTGAAGCATCGAAAATACATTTTGGTCCAAAAATAACAAAAAGTACGACTTTATTCAGCATTGTATTGATGTCACATGGACTACTTTGATGATGTCTTTATTTCCTTTCTGGACAAGGACAGTATACCGTACATACATTTACAATGGAGGGACAGAAAGCTCTCGGACTAAATCTAAAATATCTTAAACTGTGTTCTGAAGATGAACGGAGGTCTTACGGGCTTGGGACGACATGAGTGTGAGTCATTAATGACATATTTTTCATTTTTTGGGTGAACTAACCCTTTAAACATAAACTGTAAACTTGTCCCTCAAATCTGATTGGATGATTGGAATGTTGTTCCAGGGTCAACAAAGACGTTAATCCAGGAACATGTTGCACTTGGTGAAATGAGTTTCTGCCATGAAGACAGTCTTTATTGTTTGTGGAACTTGGACTTCTGATACATCCACTAAAATCACAGAAGCACCAGCTGATTTAAGACACTGAGCAAAAATGACTCATAATTGGAAAAAACACCCTGCTTCAACCAGCCTAAGTTGGTTTGCTGGTCTCTGCTGGCCAGTAAGATGGTTAAGCTGGAGTGATTTAGAAGGATGTTGGGCACTTGTCAGGCTATTACTATGTGGCCTATCAACTAAACCAGCTAAACCGCTTAGCTAGGCTGGAAGAGTGATGTAACCTGTCTTCAGCTAGAAAAGATGAAATTATTGCTGAGAAAAGCTGTAGCATCATTTGTCTGAAGATGACATTTGGTGTAATTGTTTAACCATCTAATGCAATGACATTTACACATTTTTGAGTGTGGTGTGTGTGACCAAATGAAGGTACGTTTGCAATTCCTCCAGCATCTCTCCACTTTATCCAGTGCTTTTCCTATCTTTTCTGTCATTAATACTAATTATGTATACATTAACATTGACATCATCATTTTATCTATTCAGAAATGAACTGAAATCCCTCAAGCATGAGCATCATCTCCCAGCTATCAAGGAATGTCCTCCCGAACTTTAGCTAACGTTCTCTCAAAGTTATGAGCAAATGTTCTTCCAGTAAGAGTAATAGAATGTTTTTTTTCAAAGTTATCTGGTCTTTAAAAATGTTCTCAAAACGTTAGCTTTTTTTTTTTTTTTTTTACATCGTTCAATGAAGCTTTTTTTTCTGAAATGTTTTAGTTGGACGTTCATCTAACTCTTTTTTTTTAATTTTATTTCATTTCATTATTTATTTGTAGAGCACATTTAAAAACAACCCATGGTTGACCAAAGTGCTGAATAGGACAGATTAATCAGTAAAAGGATAATACAATATAATAAAATTAATCGATACAATTACAAGCAATAGAATAAATAATACATTAAATATAATACAAGTGAAGGTTAATAAAGTGCATTAAGGATCTACATTTAGAAAGTGTTTTTTAAGCTTTAATTTGAAAGTAGCAAATGACGAAACTGTTCTGATTGATAGTGGTAAACTATTCCATAATTTGGCGCCTGCTACTGCAAAAGCTCGGTCACCTCGATGTTTCAGTCTCGATCTACGCACAGAGAGGAATCCAAGGTTACTAGACCTACTGTAAGTGACCTGTGTGGATTGCGGTAGTGTATTGAGTCAGATAAGTACCCAGGTGCTAGGCCGTGTAATGATTTAAAAACAAAGACTAAAAATTTAAACTCAATTCTCTGTTTGACTGGTATCCAATTTAGAGAAGTTAAAATCGGAGTAATGTGATCAAACTTTCGACTACCAGTCAACAGTCTGGCAGCAGCATTTTGTACTAGTTGAAGGCGCCCGATGGATAATTGGTTAGCTCCAAGATAAAGTGAATTACAATAGTCAAGTCATGAAGTGATAAAAGCATGAATGACTATTTCAAAATTCTTCGGAGAGAGAAAAGATTTTACTTTTGCAAGACGCCTTAAATGAAAAAAGTAGGATTTAACGACGGAATTAATTTGTTGATCAAACTTAAGGCCTGAGTCGAACAGGAAACCTAGATTTTTTTGCAGATGAAGTAACATGAGGATTTAACTCATCAAGATCTAGAGTACCGGAGTCATGACGATCACTTCAAACAATATTACTTCAGTTTTGTTCTCATTTTGTGCTAAAAAATGTTGTGCCAGCCATTCACTTCCTGGAAACATACAAGCAGGACTCATAATGAGCTTGAATTATTTTGTTTAACTGGAAAATACAATTGGGTATCGTCGGCGTATAAATGAAATGATACTCCGTGTTTAGAAAAGATAGAACCCAATGGTAACAGATATAAAGAGAATAATATCGGAGCTAGAATAGATCCCTGTGGTATAATTTTACTTAAAGGGTTAGTTCACCCAAAAATGAAAATTTGGGTTTTGTAACCCAATTTTTGGGTTACAAAATTTTTACAAAGCTTTTGTTTTGTAAGTCTTTATATTTTGAGCTCAGAAGCCCCTGAACGTTCTGAACGTTCAAAAAGCCCAGTTTTATAAATATTTTAAACAGTATTTTCTTGGTTATTCGAACATTGGGGGAAACATTCCATTTTAGAATTCTTTAAACATTATAGGGACGTTACTTTTGAAAGTTCGCAGAAAAAACCTGAAACATGTAGTTAAAGGAGTGATCCAGCTCTCAGATTTAATCAAAAATATCTTAATTCATGTTCCGAAGATGAACAAAAGTCTTACGGGGTTGGAACAGCATGAGGGTGAGTATTTACTGACAGAATTTTCATTTTTGGGTGAACTATCCCTTTAACTACATGTTTCAGGTTTTTTCTGCGAACTTTCAAAAGTAACGTCCCTATAATGTTTAAAGAATTCTAAAATGGAATGTTTCCCCCAATGTTCGAATAACCAAGAAAATACTGTTTAAAATATTTATAAAACTGGGCTTTTTGAACGTTCAGAACGTTCAGGGGCTTCTGAGCTCAAAATATAAAGACTTACAAAACAAAAGCGAACAGCTTTTTTTTTTTTGCACTTGACTGGATAAGTTAATGGATAAGCCGTAGATTTCAGAACAAGCTTAATTTAAACCAGACACATGTGGGGATATTATATCACAGTTGGAGACACATAGAGCAAACGAAACACAGACATTTGAACATCATAAGTTAAATCACTCCCTGTTCTCCCCTACTATATCAATGTCACATCAGACTCATGGGTGTGTGAGAACATTCCACATAACACGGATCATACAATTCCCAAATCATGAGATTAGATTCCCATCTCTGGCCAGAATAAAAGAGACAAACCCAATTAAACTCTGTTAGTCAAAGCACACATATTTTAAGAGACATGTAGTGGGAAATACGGCTGGAACACACACACACAAACACACACACACACACACACACACACACACACACACACACACACACACACACACACACACACGTTGTGTTTTTATGTTCTATGGAGGCTTTTCATGCACATAATGATTTTTCTACTGTACCAATGGCCTGGTAAACCCTACATTATGGGAACAAAATGTCCCCACAAAGATGGTAATATCCGAACTCACTGTCCTTGTGGCGACATTTTATTCCCATAATGTAGGGCTTACCAGGCCACTCACACACAGTAAAGTAAAGCTTTTGTCCTCAGATAAATCATCCGGCTGATTAATCACACAGGTCTGATTGTTGCTCCTCTCATGAGCTCATTTGAGATCTCAACGGACCGTTGTTTGTGTGGTGAGCGTTCAACGGGTAAATCGCTGCCTGACAACACTGAGGTCATCCGGCGAGTGTTACATTGCATTGCTCCAGCTTCATCATAAAGAGATTTATTTTATATCAAAAGGATTTGAATTGGCCATGCATTGTATCGTTTGTGTTTGCTTCTTCGTGTATATTTATCTTCAGTTTTGTAGATGGTTAGAGAACTGCTCAATACTGTACGTCAAGCTAAGTTTGTCATTTTAACTTTAGGCATTGAAATTTCAAATTCAAAATTCAAAATTACGTTTGTTTCCATTTGATGGAATGTTCAGAATTCAGAGTCAGCAGCGACGATGCTGTGTAATTGGTCTTCTTTCATGTATTTATTTGCATACTGATTTGTGATTGGTCTGAGTGCTGAAAAGGGGCGGGGCTACATTTTTAACTAACTTTTGTTTTTACCATTGATTTTTTGCTATCTTGAACTGTCTACAATTACAATAAAATGATTACTTTAAGAACTTTGCAGCTGGGTTTAACTACTGTCCAGTGTTTTTGCAGTTAGAACCCATGGTTAACTCAAGGTCATTAGTTTAGTTAGGGCCGGTAGAGGTTTTGTTTGCCTGTTTATACCGTGGTCGATGTATTTAGTGTCCAGGACTGCACTACATTATTCATTACTTGAAAGTAAGGGATAAATGTACAGTATAGAGCGAATGTGTCCCGAACGAGGGAGAAGGACTGAGAACTTATTAACTGGGTGTTTGTTCGGTACAATGTGAGTTTAGTTGTTTTCAGTTGCTTAGCAACATCATAACTTTTACGTTTGGAAGTAACATTTGATCAGTTCTGAGTGATGTAAGAAGGCTTCTCCTCATTTGTTTGTTATGAAAAATATTGCTCCTGTTCATAATGTTCAATATATATATAAAGATGAGGTATTATTTAGTCACTGGATTTCTAAAATAAAATTGGTATTTCCACATGGTTATGTTGTAGTGGATATAAACCATGTTGTCATTTATATTTCCAGAAAAAATTAACTATTCTATGATTAGTGTTATATAGAATTACTTATGCTGTGAGATATGAGATTTTGCATGTACCGCCCACTTCTTCTGCTGCTATTTTCTTAAAGCCCAGGGCAGTTTGACAGATAGGCCTACTAAATAGACTTGTTTTGCTGGAGGAAAGTTCCTCTGTCATGTCGGATCTCGCATGTTCAGCAAGATCTCCGTGTTTAATATCACATCCACCTGTGTCTAGGGCAGCACTGTTGATCCCATCTGTCTGTTCCGGTCTCTCTGCTTCACTCTTCACTTCTGTCTTTCTTTATGTCCCTGTCTGTCCTCTAATCACTCTGCTTAATGAAAATCTTGGCCTGTAAATGTCAGGCGCTGGTGTAAAAGGCTTTGATCAGCGTCGTGTATGTGCTCGGCCTGTTTGTCCAGCGCCGGCGCATTCAACCACATCCATTTGCATTCATTACGAAACACAGCCTGCTCAAACAGAGCGCGTTTGGCCAACGTCGTGCCAGTTAGGAGGTGAACAGAGGTACAAAGAGAGAACATGAGGAGGAAAATGCTAATTTATGTGAGAAGAATGAATTATGCTGCCGCTGTCATCAGCACCAGGTGAGGAAGCAAAGTGTTGCTTGAATACATCAGAGGAATATTTATATGATCATATATTCAAAAGAATACCACTGAACCATGATAAATTACAGAACTTTTGTTGAAGAAGGAAACATGTTAAGCAACAAAGTGTGACTAAAGACCTTTAATCACCCTCATGTCAATCCAAACAAATTTGACTTTCTCTCTAACGCGAAACTAGCCTGGGAAAACCCAGACAACTTCCGGCAAATTTAGATTTGCTCTGAAAGTAAGTCTGGCAAAGAGCTCATTCAAGCCCATTTCCAATCCGTCGAAATCGCGGCACCAATCAGAAGCGTTGGGGCGGGCTTTACACGATGACGACAGCGCTGGGATTTTGAAGCAGATTTTGTAGCCTACATTACAAAGATGGATGCCGCCGTCGAACATCACTCGTTCCAATCAGCTATCGCGTCTGTTTTAAGCCATTTGAACGTTTCCTTTTAGTTAAAAACCGAGTAAAGAACAACACTCGGAGATGTGTCTCCGCCGCTCTGCATACGTCATCTCCTTCATCGCTCTGATTGGTTTAGGTCTATCCGCGACGTCCGTTGGTGACGCCCCTCTGGAAATGATTTGTCTATGATGCTTTACCAGACCATAACTCAGTTACAACTGAGAATGCTCTGGTTTTAACCAGGCTAACGTGAAACACAAAATTAAAGTTCTCTTTCAGTCATTTTAGACACCCTGCTCACTTTTTTTTACAAACAAAACAATGCAGGACCAGGGTTATTATAGTAAAAAAAAAAAAAAAAAAAAAAAATTATATATATATATATATATATATATATAAATGGCAGTACAATAAGGTTTCATATGTCAAGGTTAGCTAACTTGAACTAACAAAGAACAATAATTCTACACTTTTTATTAATCTTAATTTATTTTCTAGAAATGAAAATCTTTCATGTTTGGGAGCGACCTGAGGGTGACAAACAAAACAATGCAGGACCAACCAGGGTTATTATAGTAAAAAAAAAAAAAAAATATATATATATATATATAAATGGCAGTACAATAAGGTTTCATATGTCAAGGTTAGCTAACTTGAACTAACAAAGAACAATAATTCTACACTTTTTATTAATCTTAATTTAATGTTAATCTCAACATTTACTAATAGATTAAAAGTTAATGCACTGTGAACTAATGTGAATTTGAACATTTTATGAACTAACATTAACAAAGGTTAACCTAAGTTCAAATACTTGCTTAATGATGGTTAATGCATGAAGTAATGTTATCAAATGAAACCCTATTATAAAGTGTTACCAGAATAACACTGTCCAGGATATTCCTGTGAACTATCTCATTTTATTTTCTAGAAATGAAAATCTTTCATGTTTGGGAGCGACCTGAGGGTGAGTACATGATGAACTGTCCCTTTAAGGCCTCCATTGTTCATTATAGAAACACATTCTTGTCCAAACAGTATATGTTTCCATTTGATTTCATTTGATTTTTTCCTCTCATCAGTGGCAATGGAGAAATCTAATATCTAACAATACAGTAGCTCCGGGGCTGTATATAATATGGCAGAACGCTGTGATTTCTAGTCTGGCAGTTGCTTGATGTAAGGACTTCTGGGAAATCCTCCTCCAGTGCCTCCCGTGATGTTTGCAGAAACAGACAATTATTTATAGATTGATGTATTTATATCAAGGACTTTTCCTGTTGTTCGTTGAGTTGCAGACGTGATTATTATCATCCGTCTAAAGGTCAAAAATTATTCTCACTATTGTAACTGCCAAATACTATAGTGAAAATTGGCTATTCGCATGTCTTTATCTCTTCCGCTCGCCAAGTGTTTATTTGGTTAAAAAAAATACTGTAATATTGTGAAAAATTATGGCAATTTTAAATAACTGTTTTCTATTTAAATATATATGAAAATGTAATGTATTCCTGTGATCAAAGCTGAATTTTCAGCATCATTACTCCAGTCTTCAGTGTCACATGATCCTTCAGAAATCACTAATTTGATGATTTGCTGATGATTATTATCAATGTTGAAAACAGTTGTGTTGAACTTGTTCGTTCCGGATTCTTTGATGAATAGAAGGTTCAAATGAACAGCATTTGAAATAGAAATCTTGTGCAACATTATAACTCTCACGATCAATTTATTGCATCCTCGCTGAATATAATCATTAATTTCCTTTAAAATAATGGGGTTTGATGGTCAGTACGATTTTCTCTATTCAACTCATATTAGACGGTGTTGCAATAAGTTTTATTTCGACTTGCCTAATTTGCATTTTAGTTTACTTTTGCTGTCATTTTCAGGAAAAATAATGATTTCAAGTGACTGCACCTGACATTTGAGACCGTAATAAACGAACTCAGATTCACTGTAAGCCTCGACAAGCGTAATTGGTTTTTCTTTACGTCTCTCAAATAATCCGAGCATAAATATGCCGCAAACTAGCTGGTGCCCCCGAGGAGAGAGGCTGTAGAAAGCACTTAATTACTGCTAATTAGGAACACTAACACGAGTGCATCAGGTGCTGAACACACAGATCTGGATTAGAGATGTATCCCTTCAAGGACGCGCCGTCACACCGCCATTCATAAATTCAACATTAATAAAGCTCAAAGACATGTTTTTATTAAATGGCAAAAGCCCACAAAAGTCAATTTACATAAGTTAATTATTTGGACAGATTTTTTTTTTTTTTGCCACAAAACGTCTGATTTTGATGAATAGCGTTTGGAAGGTGGGATGAGCCGAATGGAGCCCTGAGAGGGTTCAGATGTACAGGAAATAATGAAGGCATTAATTCTGTGGAAATTGACTGGTACGGGAAGTTGTATCTCGGACATAAGGTGTTTGTAAGCGTGGGCGAGGTGAGAAGAACTCAACGCTTAGTTTTCTCTGTCAGTCGTGAGAAGCTGATAGCTTTGCTCTCTTGTCTTGCCGTCTCCCTCAGAGCAGCAACAAAACCAACACTACATTATTCCAGCCTTGCTTGCAGCTCTTGTAGGAACTGTCAGCATCATTTGGGAATGTTGTTGTTGTTGTTGTTTTTTCCCTCCAAATGTTCATATTTTCTTCTACTCGTTTGTTATCTGTGATGTTCTTTAAAGTAGTTGATGTCAAGGAAGACTTCCAGATCAAAACCAGCTTCACTATTACTTTAGTGTATACTTAAGATAAGATATATCTATCTATCTATCTATCTATCTATCTATCTATCTATCTATCTATCTATCTATCTATCTATCTATCTATCTATCTATCTATCTATCTATCTATCTATCTATCTATCTGTCTGTCTGTCTGTCTGTCTATCTATCATTTTTAAATAAAGTTAATATCCATCCATCCATCCATCCATCCATCCATCCATCCATCCATCCATCCTTGCTTCCTTCCTTCCTTCCTTCCTTCCTTCCTTCCTTCCTTCCTTCCTTCCTTCCATCCATCCATCCATCCATCCATCCACCCACCCACCCACCCACCCACCCATCCACCCACCCATCCATCCATCCATCCATCCATCCATCCATCCATCCATCCATCCATCCGTCCATCCATCCACCCTTCCATCCATCCATCCATCCACCCACCCATCCATCCACCCACCCACCCATCCACCCACCCATCCATCCACCCACCCATCCACCCATCCATCCATCCATCCATCCATCCATCCATCCATCCATCCATCCCCAAGGCAGCTGAAATAAGGCATTCATCTCGTAGATGATAAAAAAAGAAGATAAAATGCCTTTTGTGACTGTTTTAAAATCACCTAGAATAGCAACACTCTGGCAACCTTGTGGCGAGTTTTGCACGGGCAAACCCCATTAAAATATGAATATCTACTTGGCATTTCGTATTAAAGGCCAGATTTACTAAACAGGGCAAATTAGCATGGGAGCACAATCCCCAAAAAAGCACAGTTTGTTATTTCATTAAGATATTTATTTTATTTTTGCAATGTTAAAATGATGTATAAAAGTAAAATGATAAAAGAAAATTGTTTTGGTGAGATTGTTTACAAAGGCCAGACGATTGTGGTTTCATTTCAGAACACAGAACATCACATTAATCAAAAGGGTTTAAAGTGCAGCTCTGACATCTAAACCGTGTGATACTTGGCTTTCAGATGCAGATTTGTTCAAGCTACACTTTATAGCCCGACCATCTGCAATATCTCACCAACTCGCATTAATGGGGAATTTATGGAAGTATCACCTTGGCTGAACTGTGCACCTTCTTTATTAACATTGGCCTGCAGTGAATCACTTATTGTTTAATTTTTATGCGGCATTCTTCGTCTGCAGTGTTGAACTTTGGCACTTTTGCAATCTGTAGTTTGCCAAGCTGCATGTTACTATATTTAAGACAGATGTTTAAAAAAATAGAATCTGTTGTTTGTGATATTTTGTAATATTTACCTGCCATAATATTTTTAAATTTAACATATCTAGGTCTAAAAATACAGTGTATCACACATGGTGATCAACAGCCATTATGTAAAACAAAACAATGTCAGTTGTTTGACTTAAGTTATTTGGTTAATGAATTAACCTTTTTTAAATTATCTAACATTTTAAATTGTCCTGTTCATTTATTTATTATGAAAATTGTATCAATGTGGTGCAAAATAATAGTTGGAATGGTATTGTGCATTAGTATATTGTTTTTGTCTCAATTATGTTGTATTGATTCACCGATGTATCGGCCAATAATCAGTATCGTCCGATAAAGCAATTATTTTCACTATTGGCCATTGGCTGATTGTTTAAAAATAGGTGATGATCAGGGCAGATTATACCCTGTCAATCAAAAGGGGGCAAAACTATGGAAGCTTGTTTCCGCCACTGAATAAAAAAAAAAAAAAAATAATAATTGCGACTTTTTATCTCACAATTGCGAGAAATAAAGTCACAATTCTGAGAAATAAAGTCGCAATTCTGAGAAATAAAGTCGCAATTGCAAGATATAAAGTCGCAATTATGAGGAAAAAAGTCGCAATTGCAAGATATAAAGTCACAATTATGAGAAAAAAGTCACAATTGCAAGATATAAAGTCGCAATTCTGAGAAATAAAGTCGCAATTGCAAGATATAAAGTCGCAATTCTGAGAAATAAAGTCGCAATTGCGAGATATAAAGTCGCAATTCTGAGAAATAAAGTCGCAATTGCAAGATATAAAGTCGCAATTATGAGAAAAAAGTCGCAATTGTGAGAAAAAAGACAGAATTGCGACTTTTTATCTCACAATTCGGACTTTATATTTCGCAATTCTGACTTTATAACACATAATTGCGAGTTTATATCTCGAAATTCTGACATCTTTTCTCAGAATTGTGAGATATAAACTCACAATTGCGAGTTATCAGGCCAATTATAAGGGGGGAAAAAGACAAATTTTTCCCCCCTCAGAATAGTTTATTTCTCACAATTCTGACTTTACAACATGCAATTTCGACTTTATATCACGCAATTCTGACTTTATATCATTTAATTCTGACTTTATATCTCGCATTTCTGACTTTATAACATGCAATTGCGACGTTATATCAATCAATTCTGACTTTATCTCGCAATTCTGACTTTATCTCGCAATTCTGACTTTATAACACGCAATTTCGACTTTATATCACGCAATTCTGACTTTATATCATTTAATTCTTACTTTATATCTCGCATTTCTGACATTATAACATGCAATTGCGACTTTATATCACGCAATTCTGACTTTATATCTCGCAATTCTGACTTTATATCTCGCAATTCTGAGAAATAAAGTCAGAATTGCGAGATGTAAACTCGCAATTGTGAGAAAAAAAAGTCCGAATTGTGAGATAAAAAGTCGCAATTACCTTTTTTATTTTTCATTCTGTGGCGGAAACAAGCTTTCATACAAAACAACTCATACTATGTGTGTAGGAAATGTCTTTGAATTTAGGGCAAGTTAACGCGACAATAACGCAGTAACAGTTAAAAAATGATAAAATGATGATCATTGAATCATGAAATCACCCGTAAGAAAATCAAACTGTTGGTGTCAGTAATTTAGTATCGGTGCATCTCTACTATATTAATTGCTTCTCATTTCTTTTGATCCTGCGATAATTAGGGCTATTAGATTAACATCTCATTTCTCCATGCCTAGACAAGTGATGTAGAAAGTACCTCAGTCTCCCCGATCTATTTTATATTCCCGTCTGCTTTATCAAAAGCAACACTGCTGTTAAAAATAAGACTGTCTCTTGAAGACTGCAGCTGACAGACAGTGTAGCACGTCTGTGAAGAAATCCATTCTCAGCTAAAGAGAGAGACCTGTGAGCGTTTTCAAGTCTGACAGCGCTGGGTCAGGGAAGCGATGGAGAGATGCGGTGGAGACAGAGCCGAGACGGACTCCATCTGGAGCGTGTGGACCTGACAGACAGTGGTGCGCTGGTTCTCCTCCACGGTCACTTCATTACACACCAGTCAGTCTCTCAGCAAGCCTAGGCCTTTAGCAACCACCTCAAAACACACCTGTGTGTGAGATACTGAGAGACGTTCTGCATTGATGATGCATAGAGGCCATCGTTCCCAACACCGGCAAAGTCCTTTTAGGCAAGTCATGGCACTCGGCCGCCATCTTGGCAACGCCTCCGGGCAGCTATTTCGGACTAACAAGACCAGGCTCCTATCTAAATGAATGGGCAGAGAGTCAGAACTGCACTTTCACTGGTCACCGGGACATAAAAACTGCTTGAAACAGCAGTAAAATATGATAAAAATCGCTGAAAAAGTTTGATGACTTTGCCCCAAAATAAGGTTTAAAAGGTCTTTTTCCCCACAGGTTATACTTTTACTACATTTACATTTACATTTAGTCATTTAGCAGACGCTTTTATCCAAAGCGACTTACAACTGAGGACTAAACCAAGCGAGTCATCGTGAAGAGGCAAAAGCAACGCAAGAAGTGCTCAAAATACAAAGTTCAGACATAGCTCGGAGTAGCATAAGCCAGGCAAGCGAGGATTTAGAGGAAAGGTTTTTTTTTTTTTTTTTTTTTTTTTAAGTTAAGTGCTCCCGGAAGAGATGAGTTTTCAGTTGTCTTTTGAATGTTGTCAGGGATTCTGCATTCCGGATGAGGGTGGGGAGATCATTCCACCAGCATGGAACCGTGAATGAGAATGTTCTGGAGAGTGATTTTGTGCCCCGCTGTGATGGTACCACGAGCCGTCGCTCATTGACCGATCGTAGGCTTCTGGTAGGGATGTAGACTTGTAGTAGTGAGTGGAAGTAGGAGGGAGCTGAACCTGTGGTCAATCTGTAAGCAAGAGTCAAAGCCTTGAACTTGATGCGAGCAGCGAGTGGTAGCCAGTGCAGAGAGATGAGCAGAGGAGTGACGTGGGCCCTTTTGGGCTCGTTGAAGACCAGACGAGCTGCAGCATTCTGGATCATTTGTAGAGGTTTAGTTGCACATGATGGAAGTCCAGCCAGAAGAGCATTGCAGTAATCGAGCCTAGAAATGACCAGGGCCTGGACGAGAAGTTGTGTTGCATGCTCAGTTAGGAAAGGCCTGATCTTCCTGATGTTGTGCATAGCAAACCTGCATGATCGAGCTGTCTTTGTAATGTGGTCTGTGAAGGTCAGCTGATCATCAAAGATTACACCAAGATTTCTGACCGACCTAGATGGGGTGATTGAGGATGAATCTACCTGGATAGTGAGGTCGTGCTGTAGAGACGGATTGGCAGGGAGGACGAGAAGCTCAGTCTTTGCCAGGTTGAGCTGCAGGTGATGTTCCTTCATCCATGCCGAGATGTCCGCCAGACAGCTTGAGATCCGTACAGCTACTGTGGGATCATCTGGTTGAAATGAGAGGTAGAGCTGGGTGTCATCAGCATAGCAATGGTAAGAGAAACCATGTGCCTGTATGATAGGTCCCAGTGATGTGGTGTAAATGGAGAAGAGGAGCGGTCCGAGAACTGAACCCTGAGGAACGCCTGTGGTCAGTTGATGTGCTTTGGATACCTCACCTCTCCATGTGACCTTGAAAGACCTACCTGTGAGATAGGACTCAAACCAGTTGAGGGAGGTTCCAGTGATGCCCAGTGATGAGAGGGCGGACAAGAGGATCTGATGATTCACAGTGTCGAAGGCAGCAGACAGGTCCAGTAGAATGAGGACTGATGATTTGGAAGCAGCTTTTGCGATCCGCAAGGCTTCCGTGACTGACAGCAATGCAGTCTCAGTTGAATGTCCTTTCTTGAAGCCAGATTGGTTGACATCCAGCTGGTTGTTCAGAGACAGGAAGGATGATACTTGGTTAAAAGCAACTCGTTCAAGTGTTTTTGCAATGAATGGTAGGAGAGAGACAGGTCTGTAGTTCTCTAGAAGTGATGTGTTTAATGTTGATTTTTTAAGCAGAGGGGTTACCCGAGCCTGCTTAAATGCTGTAGGGAAAATGCCAGTGTGGAGGGATGAGTTGATAATGTGTGTGAGAGCTGGTAGAAGTGTGGGAGAGATGGCTTGTAGAAGTTGTGAGGGGATGGGGTCTAGAGGGCAGGTGGTAGGATGACTGGAGAGGAGAAGTTTAGATACTTCTTCATCGGTTAGTGGAGTGAAGGAGGAGAGAAGGTTATTGGCTGTGGGAGAGGTTAGTCTGGGTTCCTGTGCTGAGAACTGACTGCTGATAGTGGTAGTTTTGTTAGTGAAGAAGTTAGCAAAGTCATCAGCAGTTAAAGAGGAGGTGGGTGGTGGTGGAGGTGGACAGAGGAGAGAATTGAATGTCTTGAACAGTGAACGTGTGTTAGAGGCGCTGTTGATCTTGTTGTGGAAATATGAAGATTTTGCGGCGTGAACGTCAACAGAGAAGGCAGAGAGCAGAGATTGATACCTAGTGAGGTCAGATGTGTCTTTTGATTTGCGCCATTTCCTCTCCGCTGCCCTGAGCTTGGTCCGGTGTTCACGAAGAACCTCAGATAACCAGGGGTTAGAGGGAGTGGTGCGTGCTGGCCTAGAGGAGAGAGGGCAGATAGTGTCTAAAGAAGAGGTTAGGATGGAGCATAAAGTATCCGTTGCAGTATTCACATCCAGAGATGAGAAATGTGAGGGTGAGGGAAGAGAGGATGACACAGCAGAGGAAAGATGGGATGGAGAAAGTGAGCGCAGGTTTCGTCTGAAAGTAAATGGTGGGGAGGTTGGTGGAGCATGGGTAGTGAGTTGTAGATTGAAAGTAATGAGGAAATGATCTGAAACTTGGAGAGGTTTCACCAAAATGTTGTCTGTGATACAGTTGCGTGTGTAAACCAGGTCCAGTTGGTTGCCTGACTTGTGAGTACCGGTGGTGATGAGCCGTTTGAGATCGAAAGAGGCTAGGAGAGAGATGAAGTCTGTTGCATACGGCTTGGCTAGGTGAATGTTGAAATCGCCAAAGACTACAAGTGGGATGCCATCCTGAGGGAAAGAGGACAGCAACACATCCAGCTCTTCTACAAAGCTTCCTAGTTGACCTGGGGGACGATAAATAACTAGAATATGGATCTTCATGGGAGTTGTAAGTGTAATAGCATGATATTCAAATGAGTTGTTATTGCATAGAGAAGAGAGAGGTGAATATTTCCAATTGTTAGAAATGAGAAGACCAGTGCCCCCACCCCTCCCGGACTGGCGAGGTGTGTGAGAGAAAGAGAAGTTGTTAGAGAGAGCAGCAGGGGTTGCTGAGTCTTCTGGACGGATCCAGGTCTCAGTCAAGCCCAAGATATTAAGATTAGAATGAGATGCAAAGGCTGGAATGAAGTCAGCTTTATTGACTGCTGATTGACAATTCCATAGACCCATAGAAAGAGTGAGAGGTGAGTGTGAGGATGAGAGAAAAGGGCGCAGATAAGCAGTATTGCGCTGCCTTCTGTGCGTGGTGAGAGAGCGTTGTCGAGAGACAACAGGAATGTATTGAAAGCACATAATGATAATGGGAAATAAGATAGAGGTAGGAAAGGAAAGGGTGAAGAAGATACTTTAAGTGCCTTGCAGGTGTTCTTGCTCGGTGGAGTCGCGCAGGTAGAGTCGCAGGTCTTTACCCGAGTCGGTCTTCACACGAGGAGGCTGAACACGAGAGCTGAATGCTTCCGCTGACGCTTCCGCGACAGCGCGCACACTACATAGAAATAATGCTATCAATCGTCTGAGTGAGGACAGCTGTGGTAGTCCTTGCAATTAGCACAGCGAAAGCAAGTATCCCGACAATAGCCCAAATCGAAACTAGCTGTTATGAACAGCAATACTTAAGTGCTACAATAACAAACAGACTCCAACCCTTAAGACGGCAGATATTCAAAATAGGAACGCGACTAATTAAAATAAAGATATTTAGTGAAGATAAAAATTACAAAGAAGCAAAGAATCGAAAATAGCCCTACTTACTTGACAAATGGTAAACAGAGCAACAAGAGAACTGGATATTAAGAAAAAACAACTTACGCGCTCTTGACGTTCTCACCGAGTGACTGCTGTCCTGGCTTTCACCTGAATTTACTTCTAATTTATATCTGCTTTAACAGCCCTTGCAATTAGCACAGCGAAAGCAAGTATCCCGACAATAGCCCAAATCGAAACTAGCTGTTATGAACAGCAATACTTAAGTGCTACAATAACAAACAGACTCCAACCCTTAAGACGGCAGATATTCAAAATAGGAACGCGACTAATTAAAATAAAGATATTTAGTGAAGATAAAAATTACAAAGAAGCAAAGAATCGAAAATAGCCCTACTTACTTGACAAATGGTAAACAGAGCAACAAGAGAACTGGATATTAAGAAAAAACAACTTACGCGCTCTTGACGTTCTCACCGAGTGACTGCTGTCCTGGCTTTCACCTGAATTTACTTCTAATTTATATCTGCTTTAACAGCCCTTGCAATTAGCACAGCGAAAGCAAGTATCCCGACAATAGCCCAAATCGAAACTAGCTGTTATGAACAGCAATACTTAAGTGCTACAATAACAAACAGACTCCAACCCTTAAGACGGCAGATATTCAAAATAGGAACGCGACTAATTAAAATAAAGATATTTAGTGAAGATAAAAATTACAAAGAAGCAAAGAATCGAAAATAGCCCTACTTACTTGACAAATGGTAAACAGAGCAACAAGAGAACTGGATATTAAGAAAAAACAACTTACGCGCTCTTGACGTTCTCACCGATACTACGCATGCGCAAGGGTTCTCGTCTCCGCTGTCGCAAACCTCAACTGTGCGCATGCGTCAGTGGAACCAGACGATAGGCTTACATGTTTCCCGGCTTGACTGTTAACCCTCTGGGGACTAAGCCCTTTTTGGTCCGTTTTCTCTATTTTTACATGTGGGCTTATAAACCATATGTAATGGAGATGGATCACTATGTGTTTGGTATCTATGGATTCAGAAGACCCTAATATAACATAAGCATGCATGTAATGTGTTTATAAAGGAAGTATGAGTGAAAAATGTACTATAAACTAGAGAATTTCAAAAACGGAAATTAGATTTTTCTCATTTATTTCTGAAAATCACACATCACACAAAAATAGTGAACAGTTTTTGAACAAAAAATATATTTGTCAAAGCCTTTGCTTGACAGACATGTGTAATTGTTAAATAAAATGTGTAAAGAACAATGAAAAATTTAACTTTATTTACAAATAGTCCTAGGCGTTTTTCTTAGGAATGCTTAGAATTTTCTAAGCAAAGCTTTCTCCTCGTCACTCTCAATTGTTCCAGAGCTTGTTCCACAGTAAATCGCTTACTGCTTGCCATCATAAAAGTGCTAAAACAATAAATAATGCTATAATTGTATGTATGTGTATATATATATATACATATTATAATTGTTCTGTCTCTCTCTCTCTCATATAAATCTCTGATAATCCACTCCGTAAGCCTCCGTTCGCTCTCTCTCCTTCTCTTCATTCAACGCTGTTTGCGTCATATCCCTATTCCCTAACTATATAGTACCACCCCTTGCAAGGCTACAGAGTCCTCTGATTTGAAAGGTCATGGTAACCTTCCTCTGATTGGGTAAGAAAACTATTTCTCCATCAGCAATTTTTCAATTGGTTGTTGTTGGCGGAATCTGCCAAACAACATCGATTTCATTGGCCTTTTACATAGTGGTATTGCGCAACAAGGAAGTGTGTATATTTACAAGCCGGGTATCACTGTTTTCAGCGGAATCTGAGGAAGACGGTAAAAAAGACCGCAGCTCTCTATCATTAATAGTTTTTAAGATAATTACACATTTGTAAAAGTATGCCATTTTAGGCGGTGCCGCCCAATCCGTCCCCAGAGGGTTAAAAGCAGACGATTGGCTTTCCAGCGGGAGGGGCGGGGCATGTGCATACAACCGCCATCTTTGGCGTTACGGGTTTTCCCTATATAGTTGTATTGAGGATTGAGGAAGTGGCATGTCTCTATATAAATTGTCTCTGACACCGGTCTGCACTTAAAGCGGCTTCCAAAACTAAAATCTTATTGTAATTTTATCGTACAGACAGAGCACAGGCCTTCTTTCCAAGCACTAAAACTCACCAGTTGATTTAAAGCCTTGAAGACGAAAACTGAACTTGATATTCAGACATTTTTAAGTGTCATATATAATATATATATATATATATATATATATATATATATATATATATATATATATATATATATATATTGTTTAAATAAACTTTATTTAGCGTGGAATCATTAAATTGATATTCACATTACAGACATTTATAATGTAAAAAGATTTATATTTCAAATATTCTGTTTTAATATTCTGTATTAAATCAACATATCACATGTGACACTGAAGACTGGAGTAATGATGCTGAAAAATGTAAGGAATAAATTACATAGAAAGCAGTTATTTAAAATAGTAATAATATCTAACAACACTTTCATCGAATAAAGGCAGTTTTGGTGAGCAGAAGAGTCTTAGGATTTTGTTCAAATCTTACCAACCCCAAACCTTTTGAAATAATACTTCTTGAAGACACTGTGTATAAGCTGACATGCATATAGTTTTATTGTCCTCAGAGAAAAGGGCCAACAAATAATTATCTTATATTTTATCACTGTTCAACTGCAAAGAATTGTAAATGTTGGATGCATCATTTGAAATAATACAATGCACAGCATATTCACACAGAGCAATTGTAGAAATAACAGTTTTGTACAAGGTTTTAAACAGCTAATGACATTATTATAGAAACATTTTTAAATCAACAATGATTAACATTTTTATAAAAGCCACATGATGAATTTACATGTTATTCTAAAAAGGGAAAAATACAACAAACAAACAATCAATCAAAGTTCTATGGAGCAGGCAGTCTCTTGGGAGTCCTACTCAGGTCCTACTCAGGACCCCAACAGGAAGTAAAAGCATTTTCGAGCTGGTAAGTTAAAAAAGGTTTAATCTCAATACAGCTAATTGAAGTTGAAGTGTTGAAGGCTTTAATGACATGCTAAAAACATGCTGCTCTAAACCTTTTTTACACTTTATTTATTGCACATGCAGATTTCATGACCACATATTAATTGAATCTACATGGAATGTTTGTACTTTAAAATATGCAGTGTCACACTGCAGGAACATTTCAATGGAATTGTGAAGCCAGAAAAATTTAGCAAAATTGTTACTCTTTTTCATGACTTTGCTGTGCAATAAGGGCCTGTTTAATTTCCTATGCAGCCATATGATTCAGTATCATTGCAATCATGGTTTATTTGCCTTCATTGAATTCAATCGATGTGAGAAGCTGAGTTGTGCATAAATGTGTTCTTTTTAATGGATGCCAGTAAATTATGTTGGGAAAAATGTGATTCCCAAACTGGTTGAGGCCTGATTAATGATGTATGTACCTGCACATTGTGTGCTGACGAAGCCGTTTGATTTGACCTTTGCCATTACTTTTCTTTTTAGTTGTCAAGATACTTAAAATAAAAATAAAAAATGAAGTTGCAATCAGCTATCACAACTTAAAATTTTGTGTTAGAACAAATAAGGTTAAAAAAGTTAAAAAAAAATTTTTTTAAATGATATGATAATAATTATATTATATTGCATTTTGTCTTTGTGTATAAAGTGTTTGATTGAATGCAAAATGTAACTTTTTGTGGCGAATTAGAACAATTATGCATTGATAACTATATGCATATGGGCCACTATGGAGCCACCTGGGTATACTGGGTCAAGATGCACGTGTCCCAGTGAGGATTATTTTATTTGTCATACTCTATGATGTAGTTGTGTACTCCGTGTATATATAGATTCACGACTTGTACCAAAGGTATTAGTGCAATAAAAACAAGCAGTAGGCCTACTCGAAAGTCCATTTTAGGCGTTGTGCTGGAGGTGCAGAGCTGTCTAATTAGGCAGTGGGGGATTTCAAGTGATTGCAGACGGGCTTTGTATAGTGTTCCTGGCGGTGGAGAGGGAGTATAAAGAGGTGTGAAGGGCCACTCGGCACTGCTTTAAGGGCCAGATCTCCCTCTGAGACACGGCTGCTCACGAGACTTCATTAAAACAGCTCAGAGCCGCACCGTTCCTGTGCCGCTGGCGATTTGTTCACAACAAGTGCTCTCTGCATTTAACCATGCTGTGAAGGCCAAACTTGAAGTTAAACACAACTCCCATGACCACAAGATGTTAAAGCCGGCATGAAACGGAAGTTGTGATAGTCTTTTCTTCCCTATTGTGACGTACACTACCGTTCAAAAGTTTGGGGTCGGTATGATTTTAAATACTTTTAAAAGAATTCTCTTCTGCTAACCATGGCTGCGCTTATTTGATTAAAAATACAACAAAAATCAGTTATAGTATTAAATATTATTCCAGTGTAAATCAGCTGTTTTCTGTGTGAATATATAGTAAAGTGTAATTTATTCCTGTGGTCAAAGCTGAATTTTCAGCATCACCAGTGTCAGTGTCTTCAGTGTCAAATGATCCTTCACAAATCAGTATAATATGAGGATTTGATGCTCAAGAAACATTATTATTATCAATGTTGAAACAGTTGTTGGTCTGTCAGTTGTAGTTTTTTTTTTTTTTTTTTTTTTTGGATTCTTTGATGAATAGGAAGTTCAAAAGACTTTTGTAACATTATAAATGTCTTTACTGTCACTTTCGATCAAATGAATTATTCCTTGATAAATAAAATTATTGATTTCTTTCCTCCAAAAAATAAAAATAAAATTCTCACTGACCCCAAACTTTTGAACGGTAGTGTATATCTGAGTGAAACGGCTTCTGGAACAAGAACAAATGTGGGCGGGGCTTGATTTTGTCTGTGGGGAATTGCCATTGGTGGATCTCGTGTGAGTGACAGGTTGCTCCGCCCCCGTCATCAGAGAAGAGATTAAAGATTATGAGGCACACAAATAAAAATATAATAATGATGTGCACAGATAAATCATTTATAATTGTGCAATATACAATATTTGCCCATTTTAATTTCATGGTGACTTTAAGATTACAGTTTTGTGGCTTAGCTGTGAGACTAAGATTTGTATGTTAGTGCACTCCTACATTTTGAGACAATTATACTGGGAAATTTTTTTGTGTGATTTACTTTGAGACAATTTGTTTTACTTATCACAAAGAAAATGACGAGATAGGAGAAAGACTGTTATAATATTTTCCTGTAAACATTTATCAAAAAATATACAAACAACTATATATATATATATATATATATATACACACATGCTTCCCATCGAGCTCAGGCCATGTTTAACCTGTTATATTGCTTTAGAGTCTACATGAAATGGTGTTTCCTTGTTGTAGATAAATGGTATATTCAATAAAAAGAAATGTATGGCAGTTGGTTATTGGTGAAAAAGGTGTTGCATAAGCCATGTTTGAAGGCAAAGGATTGGAAATTAAGAAGAAAATATGTTTTAGAGGTAAAGTTATTACATTCTGTTGAAATTGCCAGTGCAACATGCTCCACCTGACTATAGCTGGAGGAGTGAAGAAGAGTCTCAAGACCATTTCTAATGTGTGTGTGTGTGTTCTCCTGTACGTGTGGAGTCTTGTTTGTTTTTATTTCTCGAGTGGCTACAAGGCATATGCTGCTACTTGATCTCGCTGCTGCAACGAGAGTGCTTTGTTTTCATCTGACGTGATTTGAACATATTGCAGCTTTAATTCAGCTCTCCTCAAGAGAGACGCCGAGGAACGCTTGCCCATTACTCTCTGCCTCTGCCAGTGTCATATTTGAAGTGCAGATGCTTCTCATATAGTGGGCCTATGGAAAGGTTATTGCTCAGATGTACATGTAGCTCTTGGTGTTTCTGCTAAAATGCCTCACGACTAATTCAAATTGATGCATAAAACACTCTTAATTATAAAAGTTCAATTATATAAATGTTCCATTGCACAAAACGTTCTTTAGATGTTTTAAATGTTCTTCACACTAAGAAAAAAATGGTTGCTTTAAGAACTGTTCACTGAATGGTTCTTTGGGGAACCAAAAATGGTTCTCATATGGTATCGCTATAATAACCCCCTTTTGGAAGCTTTAGTTTTAAGAGTGTCACAGTGTGGTTTATTGAGAATAGACAAAGGTGTTGTACTCTTGCTTTAATGGCTGTCATACCAAACTTAAATAGCCGTCGTGCAGATACCATTAATATAATCTATTCAGCCTAACAAAAGGATTGTTTTAAGCCTCTCAAACAGGGTTCAGAGAAGCTCGTCTTTAGTTTCTAGGGGCTTAAACTTTCCATCACTTCTCTGCGACGGATTAAAGCGGGATGCGAGCGTGGCCGCAGTGAATTTGACTTCTGTAAGCTTATAAGCATCCATGTGTGAAATACATGAAGTCAGTGGAGAGCCCTTCAGCTCCGCTCTTAAACTCTCATATACGGTGGTGAGAAAGCGTTTGAGCCTCAGGAAGAGTTCGGCGAGACTGTGTTAAATCACCCGCCTGCCAATAACAGTAATGTATAGAAGGAGGATTACAGCTTCCTTCCGAACGCCGTAAATATAAACTTTACAGACGAGAAGATTGCAGTAAGGATGAGTGCAACACTGCTTATTTAAACCAGCATGCATTTCAATGTTGGTAGACATTGTGTTCACCATTCAAAGGTGGTTTGCATGGTCATACTTGAGTAAAGTAAAGCTTCCTGATAGGAGCAAATAGAGATTTCCAGTCTGATGTCATTGGAGAAACTTTGTAGGTTCCAAAAAAAAAAAAAAAAAAAAGTATTTAGATCTTTAGGAAATCTTCTATTTACTAGTGTTTTAAAGATCTGAGAAACCACAACACTGATCTAAAGAACATTTAGTAAAACACTAAAATTGGTTTGAATCTCCAAACAAACAAATTCATAAATATATATAAAGAACCACCGAAGAACCATTATTATTTAAGAATCTAAACTGTAGTCAAGTGAAAATATTTTATGTTATAATTTATTCACCCTCATGTTGTTTCAGATCTGTATGATTTTCTTTTTTCAGATGATAAACTCATGTTCCTCATATTGAGATGTTCATTACAGATGTGATGATTTACTTACAATTATTTATATAGTATAGCTTTTATATTTTCATTTTTCATTTTTAAATGTTAGTAATTTTGTTATGTGCTTTTGTCATTTGTATTAGTTTTTGTTTTTTATTAATATTTTTATTTAGCTTTACTTTATTTGTATTTCAGTTTTAGTCATTTTAGTGCTGCAAGGCAACATTTCTAAGTTTCATTTAAGATTTTTAAGTTTAAGTTTTTGTTTTATTTGATTTCAGCTTTATTTCATTTACCTCAAATGATTTTTAATAGTTTTATTTTTAGCTTCAGTTCATGATAAAAACACTGTAGAAGCTGTCGAGCTGAACAAAAAACACACAATAACAGCATCTTAACTCGTAGGCTATTTTGCAAGTCTTCTAAATTCATGCGATATATTTCTACGAGGAACAGCCTGAAATTGAAAATTCTATTTGCTGATCTTTCATTCAAATAATTAATATACACTCACCTAAAGGATTATTAGGAACACCATACTAATACTGTGTTTGACCCCCTTTCACCTTCAGAACTGCCTTAATTCTCCGTGGCATTGATTCAACAAGGTGCTGAAAGCATTCTTTAGAAATGTTGGCCCATATTGATAGGATAGCATCTTGCAGTTGATGGAGATTTGTGGGATGCACATCCAGGGCACGAAGCTCCCGTTCCACCACATCCCAAAGATGCTCTATTGGGTTGAGATCTGGTGACTGTGGGGGCCATTTTAGTACAGTGAACTCATTGTCATGTTCAAGAAACCAATTTGAAATGATTCGAGCTTTGTGACATGGTGCATTATCCTGCTGGAAGTAGCCATCAGAGGATGGGTACATGGTGGCCATAAAGGGATGGACATGGTCAGAAACAATGCTCAGGTAGGCCGTGGCATTTAAACGATGCCCAATTGGCACTAAGGGGCCTAAAGTGTGCCAAGAAATCATCCCCCACACCATTACACCACCACCACCAGCCTGCACAGTGGTAACAAGGCATGATGGATCCATGTTCTCATTCTGTTTACGCCAAATTCTGACTCTACCATCTGAATGTCTCAACAGAAATCGAGACTCATCAGACCAGGCAACATTTTTCCAGTCTTCAACTGTCCAATTTTGGTGAGCTCTTGCAAATTGTAGCCTCTTTTTCCTATTTGTAGTGGAGATGAGTGGTACCCGGTGGGGTCTTCTGCTGTTGTAGCCCATCCGCCTCAAGGTTGTGCGTGTTGTGGCTTCACAAATGCTTTGCTGCATACCTCGGTTGTAACGAGTGGTTATTTCAGTCAAAGTTGCTCTTCTATCAGCTTGAATCAGTCGGCCCATTCTCCTCTGACCTCTAGCATCAACAAGGCATTTTCAAGGCATCTACCTTCCAACGAAGAAAGACATACGGTTTTAGATCAACATGAGGCTGAGTAAATGATGACAGAATCAGTCTGTTCGGGACACCAGCATCAAAAGCACAACACATGCTGAAGGAATGAAATGAGGTGAAACCACGGGCTCAGAGAAAGTGTTGTTTCCACGATAAGAGGTGTTGGTTATCTGAGCTGCGCTTTAAGGGATCGAGCCTTTGATAAGCGTCTGTGGATATTTCCGGGTCATGGATAGCCCGTGACGGATCACAGGATACTCATTTAAAAATGTCTCCTGCTGTTCATCTGCTGGAGAGCTTTAATGCTGTAATGTTCATTTGTTTTCAGGGACAGAGCAACACCAAATAGTGATCAAGCTGAAAACACAAAGACGGGTCGAGAGGGTTACGAGATTAGACGAGATTAACGCTGAAAGCGATGGCTTCCGTTATTCAGAGAGCTTTACCGAAACCAAACACAGTTTATTTAATTGACTGACCAACATCTACAGGCACTGAAGTGTGTTTTAGAAGCTAGTTTTAGTGTCACGTTTTACTAGTCATAATCAGTATTGTTGTAATGGTGTTTAACCCTTAAAGACCTAGACCATTTTTGGAGCACCTGCACCGCCTGTTCTTTTCTTTGTTTTTCTAACCCATTATAACAGTCAGCATCAAGTGCCATATATAATTTTTAACAGGAGAACTTGAAGTTTCAATCTATCTCATTTAAATAATCCAATTTTACATTTATTTTGTCTTAGAATGGATTAATTTACCATATTTAAGAAAAACGGCAGCATATTTTTAGTGATTTTTTTTACTCAACTCAAACAAATCCTCCTGAAGTTTGGATTTTTTCCTTTAGAAAGCTGTACTTGGATATTCTACATTTCCAGATGTCATTTTGACTACATGTAACAATCCCTAAGCAAGTTATAGCCATTTATTACAACATTATTATAGGCGATTTTCAGTGAAAAGCTGGTGTTTTTTATTTACTGACAATTTAGATGTGTCCAAAAAAGATTAGGAAGTAAAATAAATAGAAACATTGTAATAAAACACTGAAGCAAAATAAATTTATATATATAAACACACACACACACACACACACACACATATACATATACATACATAGCCTATATGAACTACTTTCACTTTACCTCAGTTCAAATTTCCAAAGAAAGATGCTAATTGGTCGTGCAAAAGACCAAGAACTATGTTTATTGGTTGAGTAGATGATAGTTTCAACCAATCTGGGCATGGGAGTGGGACTAAGCATCAACAATCATTCATAGTTGGCTCAGAGGAAGTTGGAAAAAACCGCACGGGTTTCTTTGACGAATCAATGCTGATCAAAACTTGATGACGCAATCACATTAACTACGGAGCTTCTGAATGTCCAAACGCGATTAACCCGACATCACAGAAAAGCCGCGAATCTCCTCTTTATGGGACTTTTTAAAGCATACGGATTGGAGTAGTGTTTCAAAAGTTATTTAACATTTAAGAACAACAGTTATTTTTTGCCGCCGGCGGCCGTATAGGTCTTTAAGGGTTAAAGTAATTTAAATAACATTAAAAATGCAATAATTTACAGTCTTTTTCCATACTATTCGTTACATGCTATTAAACAACATGTGGTAAAGGAAGAATAATTGTGTTTAGAGATTATTGATTAACCTGTAATATAGAATGGAAATGGAAAAAAAAGTGATATTGTTTTCTATTTTTTCCTGGTTCCTAATTTACAATCAAAAGTTTAAGGTTGGTAATAAAGAAAGAAAGAAAGAAAAAAAGACCCCATCTTAGTGGATATTTAGTGTCATCTGAAAATTCAACACAACATAACAAGCTTTGGTCAACTTCTAGTTTGTGAAAAACATTCACTATTAACTATGACGTTCACCTCAATAAACCCCCCAATTTACTGCTTATTAATACGGTAGTTGTAGTGGTTATGTTTAGGTATTGGATGGGATTAAGGGATGTAGAATATGGTCATGAATAAGACATTAATATGTGCTTTAGAAGTACTGATATGCAAGCAAATAAGCGACTAGTTAATAGTGAGGATTTGTCCACAAACTAACAAAAGTCTTACATAAGTAATGTAAAAAAAAATTATAATGCCTCAAAGTCTCATTTTAATTAATGTACAAGTTCTATATGGACCTGGTCCAAAAGTACTGGTAAAATCCCTAGTTAAGGAAAACCATGTCCTGAGAATCCACCACACATTGGTTTAGAAAGGAAAGTAGCTTTCTGATTGAGTGAAACACAAGTCTTCAAACAATGTGGATCTTTCTTGTTCCACAAGCTTCCTTTATCCGTGTAAATCTTGTTAGATTTCTGTGCTGATGTAGAAGATCTAAAAGTAAGCCATGAGATGTTGTGAAACGTTCTTTTACCTCTAATTCGTTGGAAGCTATACACGTTGACATTTACTGTTGTTATTCGCCATTTTAGGGTTCGGTTTTTTTTTTCCACCAGCATTTTGGCAGCATGTTTCGCGTCACTCGATATTCTTCAGAAAATGTAAATAATCTAGTTTTATTAGTGTCTTCGGCCAAGCAACATCTGGATGCAAGAGCCTAAGAAACATCAGGGGAAGGACGAATATTTCATCCGGAAGAGTTTCTTCTAGCCCGGATTGAAAAGTCGCAGTTTTTGAAGCACCTTTGATTTGTACCGTCTTTCCCCTTCAAGATCTCTTTGTAGTGTCCTTTGGGGCCTGACTGTATCTAAACCCCCATGGAAAGACACTGGAGAAGATTTGAAGGATGTGTAAGGAAGGCAGAGCAAGTTTCCAGCTCTCAAACAACACACCAAGGTGTCAGCCGCACAAATAAAGCTCCCCGCGGGACGGCTCTATTGTTGTTTACATAAGAAAATCATTACACGCTTGACGAAATTTGGCATCGGTCGTGCCCAGGGGAAGTTCATCAGGAAATATCTCCGTTGCTTAAAAACAAACAGATGACTAAAATGACTGTGGTGATGCATTGAGAGGCGCTCATGCACACAAGATCACGTTCCGCAGCGTCTTCCGAAAGTTATTGGTGCCGTGCAGATTTGAAGAAAGCAGGAGTTTGTAGGGAGTCTAAATTAAACCCAAGGGTCAGTTCAAACGTCTGAAAGATGCCGTTTGTTCATGATCAGAAGACATTGTTCATAAGTCACCAGGTAAAGCATCTGACTTCATGTGAAGCATTTCTGAGTCTGCATGCCTTTGAGGAAAACATGTAGGATGGGACTTGTCTTTTTCCATTGTGATTTGATTTGACGGATTTCTCCAGATATTATTTTAATGTTTAATTTAGCCACTTTTCACACTTGAAATAGTTAACGATTCTAAACAGAATCCTCTCTTATCTTGATTCATGTTTGACATTGCTCATAATTTACCCAGGGATGACAATTAATTCTGAGTATTCATAAGATCACGTTTCATAGTGTAAACCCGGGGTTAACGTCCTTATTTGCATATTTGCTGTGTCAGTGTCTTTAATTGGATGAACACCGCACACAGTATGTTTACATAAAGGCTCTAGCACTATGCATCCTCATATTATATTGCAGACAGTTTATTCGAATGGACTTTTATATACAGTATGTTTGGTAACACTTTACTTGAAGGGGTGTACATAAGACTGACATGACTCCTTCATAACCATGACATGACATATGTCATGAATATGAAGTAGGGTTTATGCATGTTTATGACAGCTGTCATTAAGTGTCTTTCGCTCAATAATGAAATTTTGAATGCAAATATGACATTGTTTAAGATGTCTTTGTTATGACACCTTGACATAAACCATAACATCATAACCTGTCAGTGTCTTTGTCATGACAACTTGACATTAAATTAAGTTAAACTGTCATGTGGTTGGTTTTGACATTGGCTGTCATAAGGCCATTATAACTGTGTCATGAATATTTTTCGTGACCTCAACTACAGTGGTACAAATTGAATTTGTCATTAAACAGTTATAATGGCTTCATGACAGCCAATGTCAAAACCAACCACCTGACAGTTTAATGTAATGTTAACCAATAAAGCTAAGTGGTTTCTTAATAATTAATCTGCTATGTCATGTTTATGACAGGTTGTGTTGTCTTAGTAATGTCAAGTTGTCATAACAAAGACACTGACAGGTTATGATGTATTGGTTTATGTCAAGGTGTCATAACAAAGACATCTCAAACAATGTCATATTTGCATTAAAAATGTCATAATTGAGCGAATGACACTTAATGACAGTTGTCATAAACATGCATAACACTTCCTTCATATTCATAACATGTGTCATGTCATGATTATGAAGGTGTCATGTTAGTCTTATGCACACCCCTTCAAGTAAAGTGTTATCGTATGTTTCTTAAAGCACCGAATCAGAGTGATTTCGGAAGGATCATGTGACACTGAAGACTGGAGTAATGATGCTGAAAATTCACAGGAATACCATTTCATAATATATTCAAATAGAAAACAGTTGTTTTAAATTGTAAAAAATATTTCACAATATTACTGTTTTTAAATGCAGGCTTTGTGAGCAGAAGAGATCTTTTTCAAAAAATATGAGAAAATCTTTCCAACCTTTTGAATGATGTGTATTGGGACGGTATACAGGATCAGTTTTGATTTCATGTATTCTTGTATGATTTACAACCTTCTGAGTAACTTTCACTCTTCTTGAGTAGGACACTGGAGTTCATTACATAAACTTGCAGCCTAATATGAATTCACACCCTGTCCTTTCGATGTGTGTTACTTAAAAATTCAAGGTCTGTTTCAAACGGCCGTTGGTGTAAAAGCTTATTTTGACAGACGCAATACCTCTTGAACTCGAGACAAATTGGATAACAAGCAGCAGCGAAGCGTATCGGGGAAGTCACCGCACTTCAAAAACAAACCAGCGGCCGAAAATAACACCTCACACGTTTCCCTTTATTTTCCATTTCTCTGTTTGTTTCCTTCTGTATGTTTTATTTCAGCACAAACACTTTTGTCACAAAATGTCACAGCCATCAAAGTCTTTTCACACAGTGCATTTGCTTTCGCTTTTTCTGATGGAAAGACTGTTGTTCTCTTCCCTCGCAAAAATTGCAGTGCTTTTACAAGATATTTAGAGTCGAAAATCCATGAAATAATCAAAATCTAGCAGACAGTCGCCTCAGATGGAGGAGTCACACACCATTACGTCTGTGAAGTCTGCTGGGAAGACGAATGCCGGCTCGTAATGCATAGGGAATTAAACTAATATTTAAACAATGGCACCACCGACGAGCCCTGCTCAAACAGTAACCAATCCGTTTATGAGATCGCAAATTTACATAGGTGAGAGAAGATACGATTTGGAGTTTGCATTCTGGATAACACTTGTATTTGATCATGGGAATGATTTTTGCAAGCCATATAGATACTGTTTTAGCCGCTTAAAGGGGTCATGATGTGCATCGAGGCTGTGATTTACAGTATGGGGGTTGTGTGTTACCGCTGATAGAAAAGGTGATGAAGTTTTACAGTTGGTCCATAGATGAAATTGTCAGTCTTTTGTATTAAAGACTAGTTAGTGGTCAACCAATAAATGGTATTTCAATGGTGACAACTAGATAATATCTGACCGATCACTCTAAAAAATGCTGGGTTGTTTTAACCCAAATTTGGGTCAAATATGGACAAACCCAGTCATTGGGTTACATTTTTTTAATTACATTTTTAACCCAATGTTTGAGTTTGTCCATATTTGAACCAAAATTGGGTTAAAACAACCCAGCATTTTATCTTGATTATGCTGATATAATGTCAGGTGCTTTTTGTGCATTTAGGCAAATGTTTGTTTCTTTAAAAATAACAACATTGACCCATTCACATTGAGACCAGAAACATGTATCGGGAAAGTAATAGTCAATTTTGATGTTAAATGGACATTACACAAACTCACAAAATAAAATGTAATAATAATCTGTTGTTTTCTGTTAATATTATAGGCCAATTAATCTGCCTGATTGATGTTTCAGTCCGTGATTTTGCCAGATGGTTTAGTAAAACTTGCTTTTCATCTAGATCAAATGTTTTATTTTTTAAATAAGTGGTATAATATGCATAATTATTCCCTGATATGTACAATACATTTTTTTATTCTCCCTCAGCTAAATAGACAGGTTTCACTAGTGTTCAATCAGGCATTATTTAAAACATTATTGTATTAATATTTCTGGAAATACAGTACAACACATTCAATGGGTAACTGATCAATAATTAAGTGAGTTCATATGATTATGTTTGAATTTCATACCAATTTAATTCAGTTTCCGTGAATTCAAATTCTATATCCTGTTTGTACCTGTAACGTGTATGATCTGTTTTAGTTTAGTTTTCCCTCTGTTTCCCTGTTTGTTAACTAGTTTCCACAGTTCCTAATGCCACACACCTGTTCTGATTCTCTTTTGATTACGTTCTCGGTGTATAAAAGAGTTTTCCTTAGTTCGTCAGTCTAAACTAGTCTGTTATACATGCTCGTGTGTTTGTTAGTTCTCCAGTGATCTCTGTGAGAGTTTTTAAATATTAAAGACTGTTTTTGTTGCCACTGTTTTCTCTTCACCCACTATGACAATACCTAATTTGAATATTAATTTAATGACATAAATTCAGTTCAACTTCTGTTAGTATTATAGGCTAATCGGCTAATATTTAGGCAGTGGTCACATGGTCAGTCTGATGATGAGTCGACATGAACCATATAAGTTACATTAACAGAAGCATTAGTCTGAGGCGGTTTATTCGTGGTTGCGGAGAGCGCAGCGCTGCAGGCTTGTAGCGTCCGGATGACAACTGAGCCTCGGTGGCTTGTTGCAGAGGAACAGGTCAGTCTGTCCATTCGGATGAGTGGAGGAGACCGGCGGATGCCTCGGGCCGTTCCTGGACAAACTCCAAACTCCAGCAGCAGCTGCTACCTGTAATACTGCGGCACGCTCCAGTTAGCATCCGCGACCAGCGTTCTCCCTTCCCATTGCTCTTCCATTCCCACATTTCCCAAAAATGGATTGAGTCCAATTATGGATGAATGCATTGCAATTTTATGCTTTCTAACTGTAAACCAGATATGATAATCAACTGAAAAATTTTTTTTATATATATATATATATATACACGCATACATGTACATATATGGTAATACTTTACAATAAGGTTCAGTTAACATGAGTTAAACTAACAATGAGTAATACTGTACATGTTCCAGTAGTTATTAATCTTTGTTAATGTTAGTTAATTAAAATTCAGTTGTTCATTGTTTGTTCATGTTAGTTCACAGTGCATTAACTAATGTTAACAAATACAAACTTTGATTTTAATAGCGTATTAGTATTTTTTTTTAATTATTATTAACTAAGATTACTAAATACTGAAGTATTGTTCATGTTAACTACTGAACCTTATTGTAAACTGTTACCATATATATATATATATATGTGTGTGTGTCTGAAGTATATAAATCGTGTATTAATAACAGCCTTTTATGGGTAATTTATCATTTATTTATTCATTCTTTTTTAACATTTAACATTTTACAGAAAATTCGACATCCTGTTTGTACCTCATTGAAACTTAATTGTCATTGTAATACATTGTCAAATCTGTTCTGTATGCCACAAAACGATGAAGTACTGCAGGCTTGCACATTAATTTGTGTCATTATATCACTCCTCTGACATTCACAAAATAAGCATAATAAAGTTTCACTTCCCTTCTGAGTAGATGAACGCTGTAGTCGTTTTTAAAACCTCTCCTTTTAATAGCCTGCATGTATCACTCCAGACACCTGCGTTTCTGGATAACTGCGTATTCCTGCGTTGACATTTAGCAGAAGCAGCTCCACCTGCGGGCGGTGTGTGACCCCTCATTAGTGCGGAGGGGCTTCGAGCGGGGAACTGGAAAAATGCTCACACGGCTGTTAATGTACATTAAATGGACTTTAAATTACGGCAGGGTTGAGTGCCTCCTGTATGTATGGAGTCCATCTTTCAGCGGATAAGGGGCCGGCGATGGGAATGTTGGATGAATTGCTGCCGTCTGTCCGTTTTGTAAAAGCTGTGGATCAGTGGGTCATGCAATAGTTTGCTTGAGAGCGTATTTCCATTAAAGTGCAAGGTAAAAGCTGCTGATAGCGTGGAGTTTGAGGTTTAACGTCTCAGCGTTATTAGGGAGTTTACATCACTCTTCTTTAAAAGTGGCCGCATTTTAGCAACACTAACATAGAAAGTATCAACATATAATGGAATTGGTGTTTAATGGCATATACTGTGTGTGTGTGTTTAACATTCTTTTTTTAAATTACAGTTTTTTGTAATGACAGATGTAATTTTCATCAATATTTGTGTGGTGCAAAAAATAAATGTCAAGAGATGCTGCATTTAAATAGACATTTTCTTGATGATTGTTAAATGCAAAATACATTTTGGAGGTAAATTATGGAACGTGAGGTAAAATATACTTTTCTACGGAGCCCCCCTAGTCCCACTTTGTCAAATAAAATTATTATAACTATCTCGTGGCCTCAAGATAAGATAGTATCTCTATCTTGAGGCCACGAGTTTCTTATCTTGAGGCCACGAGATAGTTATAATAAATTTTTTTTGACAAAGTGGGACTAGGGGGGCTCCGTACTTTTCTTCATGAGATTGACACAATTGTTTGGCATTACATTATAGCCTACTAATTGAAAGATGTCGTTATTAAAATAACCACATAAAGGCACGTAGTTTAGCGTTTTCTGCATCTCTTTCAATCTGCCTTTCTTTTACTCGAGTAAATCCCAGATATCTGTGGGCAAATTAGTAATGGCTGCCAAAACTAGAAGTGATTTGGACGTTGATGGTAAGCCTTCAGCCTCAGAGCATATGGTGACTTTTAGTTTAGGGAATTCTCTTCACAATTTTGAAAAAACTTCAATTTGGGTCTCGAGTCCCAGCTGGAATTGAGGAAAGTGGGATATGGAGTAAAAGTTCACATGGGCAAAGAGCACATATTATGGCTTATTTCCCACTTCCCATAAACTCATGCACATGCTAACATCCAATTAGTGAATAACACCGGGCAGCATCATATTTGCTGAATCAAATCCAACACTTGTTTCTTACTAAATTTGCCGAGCTGATTCCAAAACTAGTGCCTATTTTGCTCTAGCACAACATGTGTGAGGTGAAGAAGTGTTATATTAATCCTTTAATCAGCAGAAAAACTGCTACGAAGACAGGATTCCTATCTTCCTCGAAGCCTCGTTACAACTATCTGTTTAATTCTCAGTCCATTTTCACATTTATTAATGTTTTTTTTTGCCTAACCCTGATTTCAAGGTTAGATAATGGCCAGTGACAGAAGAAAATGCAAACTTGCACACATCTGTGGGTGGTTTTCTACATCCAAACAGTGACAGAAAATGACATATTTTGTGAAAAAAAAAGATTGATAATTTATAAAGTTGTGTTTATGTTCTTTGACAACAAAAGGGGTTATATGTAGAATTCAGAAACAGTTGTTATTAGCGATACCAGTGGCTATTAAGTGAACTGCAGCCAGAAATATATTTCTCATGCTCGCACGCAAGCACACGTATCGTACAAGAGACTTACTAACATACAAGTTCTTTTTCGCTCTTTGCTTAGGAGTAAACAGAAGTTGTAAATACCTTTGTAGCGGTGTACTGTTCACGAACATCCGGACGCCGTCAACACTGTCCTCTCAATAACAAAATAAACACAACAAAAATGACAGCGGTGAGAAAACAGCAGTTCAGAAAGCATCTGATTATAGCGATGTGGTTATATGTGCAAAAGCTCAGCAATTCACCGGCATCATGTCGACAGATGAGCTCATTAAAATTACACTGATTATAAAATATATTTGAGACTATAGACTATATAAATCTGACTATGCAAGACTATAGTTTGAATTAATCTTTTTTCTTTGCATGACACATGGACTCTTTCGGCATTATCCTGAATATTGTATAAGCATTAGTTTCATGTGTCATTGAACTGAAGAGAGGCTCTCGGGAGCGTGTAAATGTCACATCCTGTTGATTTTCCCAGCAAAATATCCCGTCCTTTACATAAAAATCAGTTTACAGGCTTTCATAGACAACCAGGAAGTCAGGGAAGGTCTCGTTTTTAAGTTTCGTTACATGTTGTTCACTCACTAGCAATAAAAAAGCAATTAATACATGAACATTCTCACATACAGCCCCTTAAATCAAGTATTTGAACATATTTTTCCAGTCATTTGCAGATTTCCAGTTTAAAGACTTTTCTTCATTAAAATGTAAACCTTTGATATTTAACTGCTTAAGTGCATTACAGCTGCATCATATATATATATATATATATATATATATATATATACACACAGTGTGTACACAGTACACTCTAAACAATGCTGGGTTGTTTTAACCCAAATTTGGGTCAAATATGGACAAACCCAAATGTTGGGTTAAAGATGTATTTTAACATTTTAACCGAACTTCAACTTTCACTTTCAACTGTACATTTTTTAATTACATTTTTAACCCAACATTTGGGTTTGTCCATATTTGACCCAAATTTGGGTTGAAACAACCCAGCATTTTTTAGAGTGTATATGAATTTGGGCTGTCAAATTGATGCAGGGTTGTGTAATAATTGAATTTCTTTTACCGTATTTTTTGACAGACCAATTCTTCTTTTGTGCATATACAGTTTGGAACGTCATGAAAGTCGTTAAATAATGACTGAATGTTAATTTGGGGTTGAATTATATCTTGGATTCATTTAGATTGAATCAATTACTTGAACATGCCGAGTCTGCCTTGGCCTGGACCCAGTTGGATCTCAGCATCCATCTTGGCTTTAAGGGATAATTAAGCAGCGTTTGGTCTGAAAACTCATTCATTATGCAGTATGAGGATGATGTGTTCATTAGATGGACTCGTGTTATGATTTTAAAGGGTAACCCGTCCATGACAACAGAAGCAGCTTGAAGGTCTTTAATCATGTTTGTTGGTTTGGTTGGAGGTGGTCTGGCAAGCGCTCAAAGAAGTTGGGATCCGAAACCGTCTGCCTTCTCGCCAAGACCTTTAATGTTTGCTTTGGCTGAATGTTGCTCGTCTGTCCCGCCACGCTCTTCTCTGAAGGATCCTTTGTATGGCGAGGTCGGTCATGTCCGCGTGACACGCGCCCATATTAGTCTGGCAAAGCTGATAATGACAGACTAGATGGAGATAAAGACAACAAAGACTGGCCATGTTCCCTCAGCCTGACTCAGCTATCAGAGGCGTCTCTGTGTGTTGAGATGTGTGTGTAGACCATCATGGCTATGTCTCGTTCCACTCATTAGTTCCCTTTGATGTGGATCAGGAAGGATGTCCAGCCCGATCTCACGGGAATTCGTACGAATTTTACGAGGTGGCTAATTCATATGACCTCACTCGTACAAATTCGTACGATTTTTGCTAATTCGTACATATTTTACGAGTTACCAAATTCGTACGAATGACCTACCCCTGACCCCGCCCCTAAACCTACCCATCACGTGGGTTTAGACAAATCGTACAAATTCGTACGAGTGAGGTCGTATGAATTAGTACGAATTAGCCATCTTTTAATCACTCGTACGAATTGGTCGTGAGATAGCGTTGGGATATCATGAGCACAAATGTGCATTCATCTTCATTGCAGGTGCTAAAAAGTACATTATGAGAACTGATTATAGCATTATGAAATATTCAAATACAATATTTTATTAAATAAAATAATTTCATAGTGAAATTAATCTTATTGTTTTATTAAAATAACATTTCATAAAACTATAAAATGTTCGTTTTCATGGTGTCTTTGGTTAGATGATTTTGTATGTTGGATGTAAAGTAAATATTAAGACGCTTGAATTCCATGATAATTTGAGAGTTTTAATATAGTGAGCTTCGCAACCTTTTTGCAGTGCATTCTGGGAATTTCTAGGTATCAAATGCTCTGGAGTGTTTTTAACAATGGGACAGCCCATATCGACCAGCTCTCCGTAGTGCATCACTGAATGAGATGGAGACTGAACTTTGAGAATAATACAGGCTGGTTTGTGTTTTCTCTTCTTTTGATAGACACACACATGGTGTCCTCTGCACAGTAAAGCAATAAGCATGTTTTATAGGTTGCTTTGTTTCTATTTGTATTGCATCAGCCCCGTTCACATTAGAATCTAATTTTCTCCAAATCCCACTTTTGCATAGATGTGTTTTAAGCAACACGATTTTTAGATTGGCTGTGCTGTTGTTGCTTGGTGTGGTTTTTCACTTTAAATAAATGAGTTGATGCTCAAAGTCTGTGGTGTTGCGGCTGGTTAACACGATGAAAGGCAGTTAGAGTTTGAATGGCGTCATTGAATCCTATGAGATTCACCCTGAAACTCTGAACGAATAGGCTGACATTCATAAAAAAAACAAAAAAAAACATGTAATGCCAAATTTAAATGCAGGATGAATAAAAAGAGAGAGATTTTTCACATTCCTAGTTGGTTTTAGGACCATTTAATGTTTTACGTTCAAATGCATTGCATTGATTCCTAAGAATCAAAGCACATTTTGTTCTCAAATTTTTGTCTGTAATGCATCTAGACATTTTTTTTTTATAAAAAAAAAAAAAAAAAAAAAATTACACATAATTGATTTGTCCAAGTTTTTTTTCTTTTTCTTCCAAGATAACTACTATGATAACATACATAATATTCAAAACATCACAGAAAACCAATACCAAAGTTTGCAAAGCATAAAATCATGTTCAAACATTTGTTGGACGAGATCCTTTTTATTATTAAAATAAATGTGCTTGATTTTGATGGTCTTAAAAGTATTTAATTTACTTTAAGCCAAATGTAATAGCTCTTTTTCGTTCTTCTTTTATTTTCCGGGTGAAATAGGCCTAGGCTCGGAACAGATTTGATGAGCGAGACAGAAGCTGTGTGAACCGGATCAATGCTTCGGCTGGAGTCCAGCTCGCTACTTTTCTCCCAGTAATGAAGTAATGGAGCGCCTGAGCAAGATGTCTATATCTATAAAGATCGCGCAGTGTGTTTCTCCTAACAGCCCGGCATGTGCTGGAGTCGCTTTAGCAGTATCAGAAGTGTCCCGACTCCTCTGCTCCTGAACTCACTGATGTGGAGCTGCTTCTGATGAGCACGTGTATCTGATAGCGGATCGATGTGGATTCAGAAGCAGTGGCGCGATCGAACCCGACGTGAGAAAGAAGCCTAGACTTGATTAGTCCTGGAATTAGCAGAGAGCTCGGGTTTCCCCGTCTCGGCCCGAGATTTGCGGTTCCTAAATGAGTCCGAGTGCTCTCTCGTTTTCGCTATCCCATCATGCTCTCCAGGGCCGCACTACATGATAAATGACTTATTGGGTGGCCACTGACAAAAGTCTCCACACACCAGCCAGGCAATAAACAACAATGATTATTGATTTTTCTATGCGCCTCGCCACAAAACAAAATGAACCAAAGTGACATGTGGTTTGTCGGGAATGGCTTCAGGTTCTGCGAGCGGTGTGGGCCGTCACATCATCTCGGTCGGCAGTAAATTAGGCTGGAGGTGAACGGGCTGGCAGAGAGTCTCTCGACGGGCAACGGGACCCACCAGATGGCAGTGGCCATATGCAGGAGATCCCTGTGGCCAGGTACACTAATGAATACCGTGGAGAGTTGCTCCAAGTTTTTTTGGCATGACTTTGTTCGCTGGGCATAATCAGATCCCTTGGCTGCTTTTGCCGCAGCATGAAATCTCTATCCCGGTTTTCTTTTCTTTTTTTTTTACCTATACTTTTTTAGAATAGTGTCAAATACCTGCCGTATTGTTCACAGAGGGTTTGTATGCGTCATGACCAACTAAATCCCATAACATTTCCCAGCTGTGCAGGAAAAAATAAATCACTATCAGGGCTAAAAAATATATAGGGATTTTTAGTTCAGCACAACACTTTTTACTTGTAACTTTTAAAGAACTTTTAATGAATTCAGTCTTTAGGGTTTAATATGTTTTTATAAATAATCTAAATATCTATTTTTATTTTCCAGTAATGTATTATTATATTGTTTAATATTTATTAAGCAATTAAATATTTTTATTTATATCATTTATTTTCTGTAATATCTTTATTTTATTTTTATTAACTTTTTTTTGCAAATATTCAGAAAAATATATTTGCTGTGTATTACATGTTTTTTCAACTTTTGAAAAAATATTGGTAACAGTTGATATTGTTATATTCTTATATTAATATTTAAGTATTTAATATTTAAATAACTATTTATTTAATAATTACATATTTATATAATATAAATAATTTATTTAATATTTATATTTAATGTTTTATAACATTTTGTATTAACTTTTTTTTTAGCAAAACACTTATATTGCATTTATTTTTTTACTTGTCAAAAACTATTGGTAACATGTTTTGGATTATTAACAGGGAATTTTACCGCTCTAATATGACTTAAACTAGGTATAATACATTAAGCCATAATCTATAAACTAGATAAATAAACACTTTTGCTGTAAAATGATGCAGTATGGTGCAAAACATGATCGATTTTGTCTAAATATGATGGATTTTTTTTTTTTTTTTTTTTTTGCTTCCAAGGTAACTTAACCATGATTACTATAAATCAGTTTTTTTCTGGCTTTTTTCCTTTTTTCTTTCAGTGTTAAAAAAAGAAGATATACAGTATATATATATTTTTTTTTTCAAGCTTGAATATCAAGCAATTCTGATTTTCCTCTAACATGAAATCTGTTTGTTTGAGCATCTACTATTTTGGATTAGTGTTGCTTTGCTAACACAGTTTAAGAGGGACTGTGTGAACAGAACACCAATACAACTACAGACAAGCAGTAACACGTTATGAAACTCAATCTAATCTACATAACAACTGTGTCTATATAAATGAAAGCTGTTCTCCAGTTATCTAGTGTGGTAGTGCAGTGTAAGTGTTGTGCTTTTACTCAACTGTGGTCATAATGTAATGAAACATGAAAACCCTGTCTGCTCAGATCAACTTCACAGAGAGAGAAATCCAATTCAAAAGCCACATATGAGCAGAAAACATCAGGTGATATGAAGCCGTTCCCTCAGAAACACAACGACTCAGTTGGGATCCGCGGGGAGCTCTGGGAGATGGAGAGCTACAAGAGTTTGTCTTCTATTCAGCAATATAATCCCACCATCAATTACTTCCATTTACTCACTTTTAAGGGAAGCTAATTTGTCTTACACTACAATCAAACACTCATTATGTGAAATGTAATTAGTGCCAGCTTGAGTTAAGATTCAGTTGTAATGATACCACTACAGATGCTTCCTTCCCAAAGCAAACAATAGGCACTATCTGTTCCTGCGACGTCGTTCTGTTTGGCTTTGTTTTCACAGAGCTTATTTAACTTCGCACCACATCACTGTACTTTCAACGTGACGGCCGTATCTCTAATTCGATTGGTTGGCTCCACTTGAAGGCCTCTGCGCTGATGAATTGCAAGGCTTATGAAATTAGGCAGTGTGAGGGAAACTAGTTGCATGCGTGTTAAAGTGAAGCAAGAAGCTGACGTTTAACGGATGACAGGCACGCGTCGTGACCCAAGAACAGATCTTAGAGTGTTTATACACATTAGAAGCATATTTGCACAATATCCTGACACACTTCATCAGCGTTTGTGACTTTATTTTGATTGTCACAGAAAATAATTGTATCTTATCCCTCAGTAAATGCTTTACCAAAAAATCAAGCTTAAATAATTTCAGGTCCAGAATAAACAGACATTTGAGAGTGATATGATATTATATTATATTAATTACACTTTACAATATTAACTACCAGCAAACAATACATATTAAGTTTATCTTTGTTAACATTAGTTAATACAAGAGTTCATTATTAGTTCATGTTAGCTCAAATCTATTAAAATAATATTAGCACAAGCACATTTTGATATTAATAATATGTAAGTAAATTTTGAAATTAACATCAACTAACTTAAAAATTGCTTTAAAATAATGTTTCATTGTTATTTCATATAGTTAACTAATGTTAACAAATGCAACCTTATTGTAAAGGGTTACCATATTATATTAAATTATATTATTTTGAATTTGATATACTTTATTATTATGTTAATGTTTAATGTTTATTAAATATTTTAATGTTTTATTTATATTTTTAATCTTTATTTACAATATTTTTATTTTATTTTTTATTAACATCTTTTTTGCAAAACATTTTTATATCAGAAAATACATGTATGTTATGTTAGTTATACATTTTCATTTATAGAATTACTAAATATTACAGACAAAAGTTGTGTTTGCTACTGATGCAGATTGACAGTAAAGTTAGGCTAAAGTTGTGGAAAGCAAGATTATTTGATACTCAAATAATTTTTGTATAAACTAACTTTTTTGGCTTCCTTGGGATAATCTAATATTTGTTTATTGAATTATTGGATGTACAGCGGGTTTATCTGAGCGCTGTAAGTTAGTTTGGCCAAAGCTGTTACCTTAAATGACTTCATGCAGACATTTGCTTAACTTGCACGGTGAGCAAATAGTATAAAAACTGAATAGAAATTGAAATTGCTAAAACCTTTTCTCAGAAACATCCTGAAAACTGTGAACTTTAGCAGTTTTTAATTTCTGTGCCAATCTCAGAGGAACCGCTTGCTCAGTTGCTGTATTTACTTCTATATAATATTTATAAAAGTTTTACACTCTTCTCTTCTCTTCTGTATGTAAGGAGATGCTTTTATAAAGATGAAATCAAACTTTCAGTTATATTTACTAGCAGCATGATTGGTCCAGAGAGATATTGGTCCATCAAAGAGATGCAAATTCACAACGATGCCCCGTGGAGGAAGAAGCTTGCAATCGTTTTATGAAGCAAGTGGTGCCGTGTAAATGTCTATTAACTCTATCATTTCTATAATGATGCAATAGAGAGTAACCATCAAAACAGCCGACTCCCGAGGAATAGAAATAATGAGAAAAGAAATAAGCAGGCTGTTTGAATATGATCATGTTGTTTTTTTAATTTGAAGTTATCATCGGGGTGTGAAGAGTTTCTGTTAATATGAGTTTTGGATTATTGATCACCTTTTAAAAATGTAATTAGTAAAACGAAGTAGTACAATCTGATTTCATGTTTGCAAACTCTCATGATGTCTCAAACTTTAGCATGTTGTGGGTGGTGAATTATCAAAGCCAAAATTCTCGATGTTGTTCTGGTCTCTACATGATTCAATCCCTTGAACGTTGCATGCCAAACTTGAAATATGTCATATTATAGCCTTTTACAAAGTCTCGATGTTGTTTTTGGGCTCTAATAGAGTAGGTTTTAATGCTTGAATGTTCAAAAAAACATTTTTGTTTTTTATATTGTTGCAGCTCCTCTCTTTCCAGTCTGTCAGAAACGCTCCTGAGTGAGTTTCTCAAAAGCATCATTAGCCAACAATGATTAGTTCTATGGAATTGTACGGTGGCCGAGACAGCTCAACACGCTGCAACTGAAGCAAACACATGCAAATAGAAAAAAACACATGCAATAGGGTTGCCGCGGTGAGGAAAATTTCCCACCGGTTAATCGACGTGTCACAACACCGGTAATCCCGGTGTCACCGTGGGGGGCGGGGCGGGGCGGGGCGGGGCGGGGCGGGGGGGTTAAATAGCTTTTAAATGCGTGCGCGTTATACTTTCACTTTCAAAATAAGCGTCAATTGGCAATTCAGCGTCAATTGCTTGAATGGACAAAAAAACAACAACTCGGCTCGCTGATAATAAAACTCTTATTTATAGACAGAACTTTTATTAGCATAACGAACGAATAAAAATAACCCCATGCATAGGCTGAAAATCGTCAAACTGTGGGCCCAAACAAATAAGAACCATAAAACGTTTATTAACGAATAAGAAAATAAAACAGGCCTAAATAAATTACACATTCCGCCATTATCTTGCTTTTCTGTAATTTGACTCGTTCTCATCTCCACACGTGCTAAATGGAATCCTGGGGCATGTTCAAGATCACAACGGTGCGCAACGTTTTGCTACGGTTTCCGGGTTGAACGTCATGTTTCCTGGAAACGGCGTGCACCGGTGTGTGTGCAACGGGGTTTGAGATATGTTTTCTCTTGTTTGGTGGGCGTGTCAGAACTGCAGTCCAATCAGCAGCAACATGTATATAACGCACGCGGTATTAAAGTGTAAATTATAAAGTGTAAATTCGCACAATGGAAGTAATTTACAAATGTGTTCGATACGCAACAACTGAGGATATTAGAAGACATGTTTGTCGTAAGTATTATTGTAAAAATATAGGATATCAACATAATGATGTAGTTGTTTATATTTTTAGCTTCATTGCAAGTGTGTGACATTTGGTATAGAAATAAAGAGCCCGTTCTCATCCCAAGGCGTAATACACTGACTCTTTTGCCAAAGCGTCTATATCCAACGCACATGGCACCCTTTAGCGTCATATGAGACGCAGATATATGGCGCCTCCTAGTGGTCTAACCCTAACACTACCCCAGACCTAAACCTACCCAAAACCGAAGCGTGTTATATTGACGCTAAAGGGTGCCATATGCGCTGGATATAGACGCTTTGGCAAAAGAGTCAAAATATTACGCTTTGGGATGAGAATGCGTTGAAATAAACAATGCATGTAAAGTGCTTTTCCTAAAAATGAGAAAGAAAATACAGGGTATTAAAAAAACGGTAACACTTTACAATACGGGTGCACTAATAAGCATTAATTCATGCTTAACTAATGCACAGATAATACTGAATTAATGTGTAACTAATGATTATCTAAGCTATTAATTAATGATTACCACATTAGGAACTAATTAAGAGTCTGTATGGTTAATGTATTAGTTCATACATGAATTGTTATTAATTAAATATGCAATTGTGAATGAATTCACTAATAACTCATTTTTTTAACTAATAGTGTTAATTCATATGTTAATTACCAGAATGAGCCAAAGCCTTGTATTTCAACTTCGATATAATACAGGTACACTAAAATGCATTAATACATGATTAATTACTTCATTGTTAGTGCAAATTCATGTGTAAATTACTACAATTACTAAATGACTAGTTAATAATTATGTGCCTCAACAAGTAAAGTCATAACATAATGATACCTTTGCAAATCATTAGCTAATGATTAATTAAAGCAGACAACTGGAAGTTGAAGTGCATAGCTTTGACTAATTGTGGTAATTAACACATTAATTTACACTATTAGTTAATAAAATATGTTATTAAGGAATTAATACACAATGACACATTGAATTAATACCAATTCATGTATTACTTAATCTATTAATCATATAGACTCTTTATTAGTTGCTGATGCAGTAATCATTAATTAATGGTTTAGTTCTTCATGAATCATACATTAACTCATGATTATCTATGCATTAGTTAAAGATGAATTAATGCATATTAGTGCACCCGTATTGTAAAGTGTTACCAAAAAAACATTATGAACAACAAGAATGTGAGGCTAAATAGATGTGTTTTAGTCTTTATTAGGTAAGATGTGCTTCCATTTCAGTTTCCACAAATCCCTTCACTCGATTGGGATGTTCTCTTGTGTTCTGGGCGGCAAGTGCAGTAACATCGGGCATATTTTGTAGTATTAAACATATTTATACCGACTTCATCAGGCTCCGAAAATTCTTCACAAAGAACACAAAAAGCCTTCTCAGCTGCCGTAGTTGCAACTCTTGCGTCATCACAACAGTGCGTTCAACGCTTCACCGTTTCTGTTTAAAAAACGTTCTGCAACGTTTTGTCGGCGCTGAACGCAGGCCTGATGCTTGCTGATCTGTGACGTGACTGGCTCTTGGCACGCACTGCGCAGTTCAGTTTTTAATTATAATGTATGCTCTCTTCTGAACGAAATAATTGATAATTATTATTTTTAATTAATTCAAATAAATATTTTAGCAAAAACGAATACTTTAAAAAAGTCAAGACATCGCGGTGTCAAGGTGGGAAAGTGATGTCACCGGTGATGGCGCTTAAAACCGGCAACACCGGTTTTAACATGCAAATAGAAAAAAAAACGCGTGCAAATAGAAAAAAACACATGCAAATTAAAAAAAACATCTTCATCAGTTTCACAACACACGTGTGCTCCAAATACAGAAACGCGCTGCAAATAACACAGACCACAACGAAAATGTTTCCAGGGGAACCAAATAAGTGAACGAACCCAGCTGGGATGTGCTTATTGCTCGTGAGCTTCCCTATGCCATACTCCCTTCGAAGGGCAGACGGCAGAGCCCTTAAAGTGGGACTGTGGAGTGAGCAGGGCTCTAGTGTGCTGTTAGGCAGCCGTGTGGAGTGCACTTGATGAAGGAGCAACTAAAGACAACGTAATTTCCTCATTATTTTCACCTGGGATGTTCCCATGACAACGCAGCATGGCGTCCATCAGCTGAAGAGCTGGTCTTACCACAGAAATATAATGCTGTTAACATAACAGTTGCAAATACATTTTTATTTTTACTTTACACAAAAGCTGTTAAAATATGCGTTATATATCTGTGTGTCTCAACTTTAAAATTTTGGACCCTACATTACCTAACATTTCTTACGAAGCTTTTCTTTATGAAAATGTAAACATAACGAAACAATTTGTACAGTGTAACTGATGTATAGATCAATATCTTTCCTTCATGTTTTTCTTCTTTATCTTTTTTATTTATTTATTTTAGTTTCCAGCTCATTGTTCTTTTCTCATTTGTATTCTGATGACATTGAACATAATGTTAATACATTTTGTACATTGTATACAAGTTGTATGCCATAAAAAAATGTAATCTCTGTATGTTTTGCACAAATAAATAAATAAATAAAGTATAATTTTAAGCTGTAAGCACCAGCACGGATAGATTTATGGATATGCCAGCACGTCTCAGCCGGGTTCGTCACTTATTTGGTTCCCCTGGAAACATTTCCGTTGTGGTCTGTGTTATTTGCAGCGCGTTTCTGTATTTGGTGGTGTTCAGTGGCGGTTCTACATTGAATTACACCCAGGGCGAGACCCCCTTCAATGCAATTGCTATGCAACCATGCACTGCGCTCTCCACAACGACCAGATGCACAACGACAAAGAAGTTTTAGTAGCTAATGGATTTCCACCACAGAAAAACGCTTGCTGTAACGTTAGCTCTGCTACAAGATTTATTTACGGAGAAGAGAAAAACACCCACGTGTTTGGGTGCACCCCCATACTGAAAAGTCTCTCTGCCCCTGGAAAAAATGAGCGCGTCGCTTCAATTATGAGCGCGCTTCCCGTGCGCCTACATTGAAATAACGAACTCGAGCGCGCAAAAGACGCGATATGTGAACGGCCCCTTGGTGAGCTACTTCCAATCAGGAGACCCCCTTGACATCGCTTCTGTGCACGGCACCTTCTCAGCAAGCAGGGGCGCCATTGCCAATAATTGAATTGAAATGATAGAAAATAGAAAACCGCTTCGCGGCGCAGAGGATTTTTTTTAACTGCTCGTGCCACCCCCCATGTGACATGAAAAAATGCCGCCCCGGGCGACTGCCCGGTTCGCCCGTGCCTAAAACCGCTACTGGTGGTGTTGTGAGTATTTGGAGCACACGTGTGTTGTAAAACTGATGGAGATGTTTTCTTAATTTGCGGCTGTTTTTTTTATTTGCATGTGTTTTCTTCAGTCGCAGCGTGTTGAGCTCTCTCGGCCACCGTAGAATTGTGTTGGCAACGACGGAACTAGTGACCAGTTGGCTTTGGTAAACACACCTCTGTTTACTTCCTGTCTCTATGAAGCCCCTCCTTCTGAAAAGCACACTGTGCTCTGATTGGTCGGCTGGATCAGTGTGTTGTGATTGGTCGAGCTCTTCGAGTGTGTTTGAGAAATGTCCCGCCCCTTACCATAACCACCAGTTTCCACACACTACTAACTAACTCAACCAGGCCCCGCCCCTTTATTCTGCGTATTAATTATTTAAATGAGGAATATTGTGGCGTGTTCGTTCCCGGATAAAACTCAAGACTACAATGGAGCCGTTTCAGGGAGTTCAGAAACACTGACACTGATAAAGAGTCCCTCCAGCAGGAGTTATTCTCTATAAGTTAAGGGGTTTGCTTATTGTCTTAACCAAAAGTATGTGGAATAATAACATAATATGTATATACATTTGTGCATGTTCATAGCAGCATGCTGAATAGATTTGTTTTCGAGGCCATCTCATATGGTTCTGTACTAATAAATAAAAGAGTGTGTGCTGTTGAGTGTACCTTCAGTTGTGTAGGCCTTGATATTTCTCTGTAAGCAGCAGTCTCCCAGGTTTCAGCCAATGTTTATAGGTCTATTCAAACTCTTTTTTTTTTTTTTTGCTACCTAATTGGTTAGTTAGCTAGTTTTATTGGGTTTGAGATGGGAAGCAGAAATCATACAGCAGATTCTCTTCATTAGCATGACAGCTAACATGATCAGCTTTATTACAGCAGTTAATCTGTCAAACTCTTCGTCTGCTTGGATGTTGGATCTTGTAGAGAGCGTGTTCAATGTCGGTGAGCATTTTTTGCACAGTATAAACCATATAAATGTTTTTTGCTGTCATTATTAAAGATTATTTCTAAATCTCAAATGCATTTTTGTGTTTCAGTAAACTGTTTGATTCACTTCTTTTTTTTGGCAACATTTTGTTTATTTATTTTTTTGTCGACAGCACAGATGGGGTTGTGTGTGCGTCAGCAGAATCCTTTTTTTAATAAATGCATGTAATCCCTTTTATATAATCACCATATTTGAAATGCATCTTTAATCTGATTGGTGTTACTTTGCCATGCTTACTGTATATGTATCGCATTTAATCCAAACATGATGATGATTAGCACAAATCCAGAAAGAGTGATATGAATCTTGAGGCTTTGCTGATGTAAAATACAGTATGATATGGATTTGACTTTTACATTTATCGGAACAAAGATAAGATTCAAAATTGCATTAAATGTGAAGCTAAATGGTATGCATAAATAACATTTTGTTAATATTTTTTTACATTCAAAATGTTAATACTGTATTTGCAGCCCTTTATCTCTGTAATGTGAAATGCGTGCCTTGAATGCAATGCGATCGCTTTGGATAAATGCGTCTGGCAAATGCATAGATGTAAATATAAAATGGAATTTATTTTCAAGTAAAACATGATATCAAGCAAGTTTTAAAATGTACACTAACATAAAAAAATATTTGAAAAATGATTGTAAACACTTTTTTTTTTTCAAATAAAAGCTGTTCTTTTAAACTTTCTATTCATCAAAGAATCCTGAAAAAATGCATCACAATTTCCCCCAAAAAATGAAGCAGCACAATTTTTCTTTTAACATTAACAATAATAAGAAATGTTTCTTGAGAATGATTTCTGAAGGATAGCTGAAAATTCAGCTTCGTATCACAGGAATACATTGCATTTTAAAATATATTCACATATTAATATGTTCCTTCAAATTAAAATAATATTTCACAATATTACTGTTTTTACTGTATTTCTGATCAAACAAATGCAGCCTTGGTGAGCAGAAGTTTCAAAATCATTTAAAAACATCTTAGTTTACGTTTTAATATAAATATTTTGTATCCTTTTATATTTACCAGGCAGTCAGTTTCTCACAGGTAAATATGACTCTGCTTAGTAATGGCTTAGTTTAGTTTCTGGCTCCGCTATAGTTTGTCATGGGGAATGACTGGGCTCTTCTGGCAGGAGTGATCTTGTCTGTGGTAAAAGGACTTTGTCTCTCACTGGCATTTGAACAGCAGCAGCAGCAGCACTCGCTGGAGCTTCTCATAGTCAGCACTTCCAGCTAATTACAAAGCTGCGCTTCAATCCCGCTCCGTGCTCCAGGTTCCAGAGATAACCATCCATAACGACCCGCCACATCTGTGCCCAGATAGACCAGAGAGACAGGGGAAAATGAAAGAAAATGAATAACTTAACGTCTTGGAATGGTTTGTGAAAACCTCATGTTTATTATGACCTCACCTCAACGTGCTTAAACACACTTTGGGTTGAAGCCAATGTAATGACAGGCTTTTCTTCAGTTGTTTTGCCCTCATGAATTACTTCCATCTTTTTAAGATGAAATATGGGGGCTGCGTCTGTCACTCTCTGTGACGGGCTCATCTGACACAAACCAGCTGTTGGCACACGGTGAGGCGGGCGATCAACAGAATCCACAAAAGAGCGTCTCATGAGCTGAGAAGTGTTTATTGTGCTGGAGAATTCTGCTGACCCGCAGGAAGATTTCAGTGCATTTCATTTCATCGTGAAGCTCAGGAGACTTAGGGCGGGGTATTTGCACTTGTAGTTTGGTTCTCTTGGTTCATTTGGTTCGGAGCGGTGTGTTCACACTTGTAGTTTGGTTCTCTTGGTTCATTTGGTTCGGAGCGGTGTGTTCACACTTGTAGTTTGGTTCTCTTGGTTCATTTGGTTCGGAGCGGTGTGTTCACACTTGTAGTTTGGTTCTCTTGGTTCATTTGGTCCAGAGCGGTGTGTTCACACTTGCAGATTGGTTCTCTTGGTCCATTTGGTCTCCGGAGCAGTGTGTTCACACTTGTAGTTTGGTTCTCTTGGTTCATTTGGCCTCCGGAGCGGTGTGTTCACACTTGTAGTTTGGTTCTCTTGGTTCATTTGGTCCGGTGCGGTGTGTTCACACTTGTAGTTTGGTTCTCTTGGTTCATTTGGTCCGGAGCGGTGTGTTCACACTTGTAGTTTGGTTCTCTTGGTTCATTTGGTCCGGAGCGGTGTGTTCACACTTGTAGTTTGGTTCTCTTGGTTCATTTGGCCTCCGGAGCGGTGTGTTCACACTTGTAGTTTGGTTCTCTTGGTTCATTTGGTCCGGAGCGGTGTGTTCACACTTGTAGTTTGGTTCTCTTTGTTCATTTGGTCCGGTGCGGTGTGTTCACACTTGTAGTTTGGTTCTCTTGGTTCATTTGGTCCGGTGCGGTGTGTTCACACTTGTAGTTTGGTTCTGTTGGTTCATTTGGGGTCTGGAGCAGTGTGTTCACACTTGTAGTTTGGTTCTCTTGGTTCATTTGGCCTCCGGACCGGTGTGTTCACACTTGTAGTTTGGTTCTCTTGGTTCATTTGGCCTCCGGACCGGTGTGTTCACACTTGTAGTTTGGTTCTCTTGGTTCATTTGGTCCGGTGCGGTGTGTTCACACTTGTAGTTTGGTTCTCTTGGTTCATTTGGTCCGGTGCGGTGTGTTCACACTTGTAGTTTGGTTCTCTTGGTTCATTTGGTCTCCGGAGCAGTGTGTTCACACTTGTAGTTTGGTTCTCTTGGTTCATTTGGTCCGGTGCGGTGTGTTCACACTTGTAGTTTGGTTCTCTTGGTTCATTTGGCCTCCGGACCGGTGTGTTCACACTTGTAGTTTGGTTCTCTTGGTTCATTTGGTCCAGAGCGGTGTGTTCACACTTGCAGATTGGTTCTCTTGGTCCATTTGGTCTCCGGAGCAGTGTGTTCACACTTGTAGTTTGGTTCTCTTGGTTCATTTGGCCTCCGGACCGGTGTGTTCACACTTGTAGTTTGGTTCTCTTGGTTCATTTGGCCTCCGGACCGGTGTGTTCACACTTGTAGTTTGGTTCTCTTGGTTCATTTGGTCCGGTGCGGTGTGTTCACACTTGTAGTTTGGTTCTCTTGGTTCATTTGGTCCGGTGCGGTGTGTTCACACTTGTAGTTTGGTTCTCTTGGTTCATTTGGTCTCCGGAGCAGTGTGTTCACACTTGTAGTTTGGTTCTCTTGGTTCATTTGGTCCGGTGCGGTGTGTTCACACTTGTAGTTTGGTTCTCTTGGTTCATTTGGCCTCCGGACCGGTGTGTTCACACTTGTAGTTTGGTTCTCTTGGTTCATTCGGCCTCCGGAGCGGTGTGTTCACACTTGTAGTTTGGTTCTCTTGGTTCATTTGGTCTCCGGAGCGGTGAGTTCACACTTGTAGTTTGGTTCTCTTGGTTCATTTGGTCCGGAGCGGTGTGTTCACACTTGTAGTTTGGTTCTCTTGGTTCATTTGGTCCGGAGCGGTGTGTTCACAGTTGTAGGTTTTGTTTGATTAAAACAAACCCTGGTTTGATTGCTCTATGAACCGCACTAACCAAACCCTTAGTGGACTTCTTATTCATGTTTATTTGTTTAAATATCAACTTTTTTCTCAGATGTTTCTCCTAAAGAAATAATAAATAGACACAAATGAGTCAATAGTAGTTAGAGTACAGAGCTATACAATGAATATTGAGCATTTTAATGTTTCTTGAGCAGCAACTCAGCATATTATAATGATTTCTGAAGGATCATGTGACACTGAATACCAGAGTAATGATGCTGACTATTCAGCTTGGCATCAGATGAATACATATAGGTAACACTCATTTTAAATTGTAATATTATTTCACAAATAAATGCAAATAAATGCAGTCTTGGTAAGCAGAAGAGATTTTTTTTCAAAAACATAAAAAAACTCTTACTGGCCACAAACTTTTGAACAGTAGTGTAAGTATCAACTTAGTCTTATTTCTCCATTTAAGGAAAGCAAAAAATGGACAAAATGATTTACACGCATTAATGCATTTCTCCATTTAATGTCATAGTCATTGCTGTCTTGGCGAAACATTTGAGTATTAAAGAGATCTCATTTGCAATTTTACATTAAAATGGGGAAAATCTTTACAATGTCTTGAAATACCCTTGACCAACCAATTCCAGATATTGAAAGAATGCCTAATGTTCGACAAAACTTAAAAGGGATTGAACTTTAATGTGAAAACGTCACAACAATGAATATTGAGGCTTATTATAATGTCTGTTTCCTATTATTCGCACTAAAGAGGTGTTCAGATACGGCCCTGTTCATAAATTGCACAATTTCTCGCTCATTACATTTAAAAACGAGTAGACTCACGCGAGACACAATCAGAGATTAAATCGCACACAGGCCTCAAAATATTCTCAGTGCAGAAGTCAATATATACTCGAAAATAAGTGCTATACCTGCCTTGCTCAGTAATGGTCTGATATTACTCTTCAAATCAGCTGGCTGTTCTGTTATGATAATGAGATTTTTTCTCCCAGACTGCCATGTCATTACCAACACACTCGTTTGTCGCTTTTGCTCACTGCAAGCAACTTATGATTCCCCGCCAAAATTTGAGGTGATTTTAAATGTATCATTAGCCCACAGTTTGGCATTTCCTCCATACATTATGTTGTCCCTGGACCACTAGTGCCAGAAGCGCTTTGGCTGTGGTTTAGATGCTGTGCTGGTCTGGCTCACTGCATGGTAACTCCAGCAGGTGTTGGGGAGAGTTTCACTCAGGAAGTTTAGTTGGGCAAGGCACTTTAATGCTGAGATGGTGCAGACAGACAGGTGCAAAATGCAGACAGATTGACTGGAGGGATGCCATTTATACTGTAAAAGTGAAATTCGTTTGCTGTTGGGTTGTAGAAAGAATTCGGTGCTCTTAAGAACTCAGATAAGAATAATGCTTAGACTAGAGCTGCACGATTATTCATTAAGAGATCACAATCTTGATTCAAACACCCACATGACTCCTAAATGACAGCAATTTGCCTGTGTCTATTAAACCTTTGACTAAATCACACTGGAATATTGAGATCTGTGTTTCCGCTGCCGAGAGAGAGCAGTTCTCATGTACGGTATAAAACCGCTTCACAAACAGTCTTTTCAATCACAGGTTCATTATTTCTGTGTGACAAATATTCATATTCTCACAGAGGTTATAGTTATATATATATATAGTTATAGTTCAGATATAAACACTGATGTCTACAATAGCAAGAGTGTTACTTAAAATACCTTTTGAGAGTAACATGATGCTTAAAATAACGATTATATCGATTACACCAGTCTGTGTGAGTCATTGAATCATTCATTCAAGAGATTTGTGGAAAAACACTGAATCATCCAGTTATGAAACAAGCAAAGTCTTTATGAGTGAGCCATTTACTCATTCATTCAATAGATTAGTTAAAAAAACGCTGTAATGAAAGTGGAATATTTATGAGTGAATCATTCATTCAAACTGAAAAAATGCTGATTCAACCAGTAATGAAACAAGTGAAGTCTATGAGTGAGTCATTAATTCATTAACTCAATAGATTTGTTCAAAAATGCTGAATCATCCAGTAATGAAACAAGTAAAGTCTTTATGAGTGAGTCATTAAATCATTAATTCAAGTGATTCGTTCAAAAACGCTGAATCATCCAGTAATGAAACAAGTGAAGTCTTTGAGTTAATCATTGAATCATTAATTCAAGAGATTTGTTCAAAAATGCTGAATCATACAATAATGAAACAAGTGAAGTCTTTGAGTTAGTCATTGAATCATTAATTCAAGAGATTTATTCAAAAACGCTGAATCATCCAGTAACGAAACAAGTGAAGTCTTTATGAGTGAGTCATTAAATCATTAAAGTCCCCGTGAACCGGAAGTTGCAAACGACTTTTCTCCAGTGTTGTGACGTATTTCCGAGAGAAACGGAATACTAAATGAGGCAAAATGGTGGGCGTGGCTTTTTCCCCAACTAGCACCTGATTGGATCTAGAAAAGTAGGTGTTTTCATTCAGCCTGTCTACTGTCAGTTGGAGGGGCGTGATTACAGATGTTAAGCAGACACCCAAACCGTCAAACCTACGTCATCAGGCAAGGTCCTCCAACGCAGAGGGGAGGGGAAATTTCAGATTTTGATTAAAGATTACGAAGCCAAAAAAATTTTTTGTGTGGATTGACTTGCATGGATGAATTGTTCACCACAAAATGATCAATTTAGGCAAACAAAGTAAGTATGGTCAATTTTGAATTCATGGGGACTTTAATTCAAGTGATTCGTTCATAAACGCTGAATCATCCAGTAATTAAACAAATGAGGTCTATGAGTGAGTCATTGAATCATTAATTCAATAGATTTGTGTAAAAACCCTGAATCATCCGGTAATAAAACAAATGAAATAGTATAAGTGAGTCATTGAATCATTCATTCAAACCAATTTTTAAAGTAATTCATTCAGATTAATTAAACATTTTAAATAGACTGCTGCAATTAACAACTGATATTAAATAAACACACACTCCTAGTATAAATCATGTCTTGGGATTTTTTTTCTTCTCAGTGTAGCTTTAATTTGATTTGACTTTATTATTGAAAAAAAACCTGTTTCAAATTGATGCCTCACATTATGGAGGCATCTTCATTTGTATGACTATTTGAACCTGGTTTAGACTTTTTCTCAACAGGGAAGCTTTTTAAAACATCACACTGAGCATATTGTAATGTAATGGGGCCAGTCAAGCATGAAGTTTCAAAAATAGACGGGAATTACATTTTCACTCTGACAGTCAGACAAGTTTTCTACTTGTTTGCAGTCATTAAAAAGCTCACCTGCAAAACACACGAGTGGAGGAAGTTTGAGGACGGCTCTCAAACATCCATCTGTCGCTTTGACGTAATTAAAGATGTCACATCCAGAGGCGACATGCACCATTAATTTCAGTTGGTGCACCTTCACATCTTCTGTGCGCTCTGGGAAATCACACACCGCAGCTCCGGCTTAATGAAGCGTGTTTGATTTGGTGTGATGAGCTCCGTGTCTCCCAGTGCGGCCGTGTGAAATATGTGCTTCTCCCGTCCCACAGGTGAACATCTGCGGGTTTGTTCCCAAGGCTACACCTGCTGCACTTCAGACATGGAGGACAGACTCGGCCAGCAGAGCAAGGTGGATTTCGAGAAATTAGTGGACGAGAGCAGTCACACCATACGGACAGTATTTACCTCCAGACATAAAAAGTTTGACGGTAAGTGTGCAACATTTGTTTTTTTTTAGTTTGATTTGTGCTCTCTATCCCAACATTACTGTCCAGGCTTGGTTGGGTAACTAAACAGATGCAATGCAAAGCAATTGTACTTTCATATAGAATTGATGTCTATAATGACACCTGGCTGAGATAAACTTGGAAAAAGAGAACAAAGAAACAAATCTTCGAAGGCAATTTGTGAACGGATCAGTCTTTTGAATGATTTTTTGTTCAGAAACTGTTCAGAAAACTGAACTTGCATGTGAATCTTGGTGCAGTAAAGTAAAGTAAAAAAAAAAAAAGTTAAAAACAAATCTGTTGAGCCGATTCACAATAGCTGTAAGAAGTCGAATTTCCATCGCTTGCTGTGTTTTGTCTACTTTGTTGCTCATGAATAACTCAAGTTTATAACTATCAAGGCAAAAATGAAAATAAATATAAAGTCTGGTGGATTTGAAGTTGCTTACGAAGCTTTGAAGTTCAATTGTTTACTAGGAAATTGAGTCAGAATCAGAACTTTTGGTCTTTTGAATCAGTTCAGAACACCGAAGTTAAAAATGAAAAGAAATATATGAAGCTACTTAAAGCAGAAATAACCCAAATGTGTTGTAAAAGTTAATTGTTATGAAGGTCTAAACTAGACGTGGTTTTATGCATGCAGCGGTGGTCCACTTTTCAAAAGTAATTTCTACGGGTAATTTAATTTGTGTCTTTTGATAAGGAAAGCATTGGAGCTGTGTTCTGTTGAAACGGTTATTCTTTGGGGCGAACTGGACTTGTTTGTGGAAGTATATGCTCTGACTCACTTGTAATCTACTTTTGCAGTCACTGCAATGTTATTCGTGTAATCTTTTAAATTAGAGGTGTTTAGAATCTACTTTTTGACCTTGTTATGACTTCCTTTAGGGGTTCAGGCCTTAATCATACGGGTCAGACCCCCTCCAAACCGACACTATAATTCGCCTGGAAACCATAGCTCTGACTAATTATATAGTTTTTTAAATGCCGTACATATTCACAGGTTATATGAAGGTTAATATTAGCGCTCTCGAAAAGTTTGCAGTTGAGCATATCGTGTGACTTAAATGAACTTTGCAGTGTTCTTAGAAGACCCAGCTCATATGGATTTTTTTTTATATAGTTTGCATGTACTATATATATATATTAGTATATATGTGTGTGTGTTTATATATAAAGATTAAATACTCTAACAAACATATTGCTCATTGTCAGTTTTTAACCGAATACATGTAATTGTTTTCACAATGAAGAGATTGATGCTGATTCTAAGCCTTTTTTAATAAATGCATTTTGAAAATATCAACTAGATGCATAATAATAATACAAATAAAATCTAAAACCATGATTTTTTTTTTATGCAGACATCTAAGCTGTTTCATAACTGTTTCGTTTAAGTGACAAATATGCATCACATTAAGGGTATTAATTTATGTCAAAACTGTGTAATCCAAATGGATGGAAATTGCATATGCAATTCAAATAGATACTCTTAAATTTAAGCCTTTTTTTGAGTGCACAGACAACGCTATCTCACGACCAATTCGTCCGAATTTGACGAGTGATTAAAAGATGGCTAATTCGTACGAATTCGTACGACCTCACTCGTACGAATTTGTACGATTTGTCTAAACGCACGTGATGGGTAGGTTTAGGGCGGGGTCAGGGGTAGGTCATTAGTACGAATTCATACGAATTGGGCAACTCGTGAAATATGTACGTTTTAGCAAAAATCGTACTAATTCGTACAAGTGAGGTCGTACGAATTGTTACGAATTAGCCATCTTTTAATCACTCGTCAAATTCGGACGAATTGGTCGTGAGATCGGGTTGGCACAGACCCGTGCAATGAATGTGAATTGTAGCTCAGATCATTGATGAGTTCATATTGAGATCATATTAAAATTCTTGGCAAATTTAAGATCTTTTCAAACTCTCTTTTTTAAAAATGCTTGCAGACAAAAAAAAGTAGATCTCCCTTTAATTTCATTGCTATCTACACTGTAAAAAATATTTTAGCAATTTAGTTATTTCAACTTATTTTTTTGTGTAGAGATAACTAGATTGTCCAAACAACAAGAAATTTTAAGTTTTCTTGTCCTCAACTTATCGAAATAATTTAGTTAAACTAAAAAAAACCCATGCAAAAAGATAACACAAAATAATGAGTTAAGTTTTTTTACAGTGTAGGAGAAGCAATCGAGGTCTCATATGTGATTTTTCTTTCATTCCCATGAGAATGTGAACGGGGTATCTCAGTGAATGACTGCGAGAGGAATCACTGCGCTGGTTTGCATATTGATGTTCCTGAGAGACAGAGGCCGTGATACGACGTGTCACGCTGGAAGTTTCTAGTGGCTTGACTCAACGCCAACCTGTGTGCAAACCAACCAACAGCACTCCTGTGACATAACAAACCCTTCACGCTGAGTTACTGCCAGCTGATAGCCTACATTATCTTCTCTGACGGCTCCATGTCCACTCCAGACGTGTTCCTCTGGCCAGCTCTCAGAGAGCTGGTGTTGAAGCAGAGCCTGGTCTAGCACTGAGACTGTGATGAACACCGCTGGCCTACGCCGCTGACAGTCGGTTAATTACGCCGGCGAGCTGCTATAGGATCTGATTATAGATGCTGTTTTGGGCCAAAGGAATTTTCATTAATAGTGAACAGAACCATTAATACTTAAGCAGTGCCATTAATAAAGTAAATATACAGGCATTATGGCTTTTTAGCCATTTAAACATGAAAAGTTTTGTAGACGAAATCAAACCCATTCACAGTACCGTTATTAATTATGTCCTGCTTTTAAATGGATAATATGTTTACACACTTAGTTAACTGCATTAGCATTAATTAGTCATTTGCATATCAGCATGTAATAATTTGGGCCTGTGATGAAGGTGTCGTGCAGTGACTGTTTTATGGTTATTAAATTCTAGCTCCATCAAAATTAAGAAAATACAAAGTTATATTTTGCACTCAGACCATTTAGGACCATTAAAGAGGTCATTTAATGAGGAATTAATTGTTCCCTTATAAAAGGCTAAAACGATGATATATTAATGTAATGCAAAATCAATAATGATTTATTATTTGACTTAGTATTTATTTGACTGCCTTTATGTTTATTTAAATATTTAATCATATCAAATAAAGTATTGTATTTTTTTTATCATGGGGAAAAATGGGAATTGTTATTTAAAATGGGAATTGTTATTACAAATGATTAATAAAATAAATTATAACAAAGTTTGGTTGTATTAAAGTAATGAGAATGAGATTCAGTGCAGTAGAACATTTGGTTATAAAATAATGCAAATTTTTTAAAATGTATTTCATTATTTAATATATATATATATATATATATATATAATGGAAAAAACTGGGTGCATTAATTATGGCTAATGATTATTAAAAAAAAAAAATGATATTCACAAAAGTTTGGTTGTTTTGCAGAAATGAGAATACAATCTTTTGGGTTAAATTAGAACATTTGGGTGAAAATTGTCATAAAATAATGCAAAAACACGTAATCTTTACAAGTTTTTATTGTACAACCTTTATGCTGATTTAAACATAAACATATTAAAATGTACTACATTAAAAATATTTTTAATATATTTAATGAATACAAATATGTGAATCATCATCATTTAACGCTAATGATTATTAAAACATTTTTTAAAAAGTTTGATTTTATTACAGTGATGATAATTAGATCTAAAATTTGGTTTAAAAATGGCGTAATTTTTATATATATTTCATTGTCTTTATACTAAATAGTATATGCATTTATATCATATTGATTTTTAAGTTAAACATCCATCCAATCAGTAAACACATGAATAAGCTTTAATCTGTGAGATGAATATCCTGCTGTTCAGACACACATCTGTATCATTGAACGGCTCACTCCTCATCTGAAGTCTTGCTCTATCATCTCCAGCTCATGGTTTGCTTGTCTTCTTGCCTTTATCTCCGAGGGCAGGTGTATCTGACAGAGACCCACACACTTAAACACACACAAACACACGCATATACACACAGCTTTATTTATCACTCTGATAGGCACCGCAGATTTGGCAGCTAATCCCCAGAAACACCTTCAGCTCGGCGGGATAGATATCGATCCGTCCGCAGTATCTCTCTTCCTAAAAGCCGAACCGTCGCGTGATGAATGGATCTCTCTTTGTACTCTGTTGGCTGTGAAGTGAAGTTCCTCAAGTCTGTCTGCTTTCCCTGAAGAGTACAGGCACACTGAAATTGATGTGAACTGCAGATTGTAATCTGTTTTTACATATCTTGTCTGTCGTATGCATGCAGTGATGGGTAGATTATTTACAGTAAGCATGACACAATTGTAATTAGAAATGAAATCTGTTATTATTATGTGTAATCTGTATCAAAACACATTTTAGGTATAATCGGACTACTTTAGATTATAAAATAATACATTTAAGTTGTAAAACTTAAAGTCGTAAAATCTACTTATAGATTACTTTTGACTTAACTCGTTAATCACATTGATATGAATAAGAATATTGTATCATATTGATATAAAAAATACAAAGAGAATAAAATGTATATATATTTTAATCAACACCATGAACTGCATTAAAGATCACATTACGCCAGGGTTTGCAGGGGGTTCGTAAATTTGATATAGCTAATAAGTAATTAAATCATAAAAATTGAAAATTAAATTAAATTAAAAATAAAATAAAACCAATGTAAATAAAAGATTTCAACACAGATATGAAACACAAATTTGTCAACTTTAACTGACATCATAAAACTGTGAACATGCAAATATGTTATTAAATTATCACTTAAATAATTACTTAAAATTTTCCAAACTAAAAGACTTACATAGAAGAACGTACATAACTTTCCATTGTAAAAAAAAAGTTGCTGCCTTAAATTCCATTAAACTGACTTAAAAAAATAGTTGAATCTCGTATAACTTATAAAAAAGTTGAAAATTGTTTAACTTACATTGGTGAGTTAAAGCAATGTAAAAACATATGTTGTCATAACTTGTTTTACAGTGTATAAAAGCTGTAGGCGTTCTAAAGATGTAAAAGATTAATTTATTCTAAATTTATTAGTTATTCACCGCCATTAGGTGAATAACATGTAATCTATTAAAAAAAACGAACTGTAATCTGGTTATAAGCATTTTAAAGCGCACAATTGCAATCTAATTTCACATACTTCTTTTTTGGAATCTGATTACATAATCCAGATTACATATAATCAGTTACTAGAGAAGTCTGATTCATTGTAGCGAATCGGTTTTGCTTTAATTAATCTCTTTTGAGATTGGTCCAATGGCACTGATGTTGGCGTTTGATGGTGTTTATGGTCATATCTGCTGATGAATGTGGATGGTTGCATGCAGGCTTCTCTCCGTACGGATGCCCACTCTGCCAGCCTGGGAAGCAACACTCGTCCTTTATCTTCTAGCGCTCTTGCCTCCTCCTAGGGATTTGATCCTTCATCCATTTTCCATGCCCTCATTTTTTTCATTCCTTTGCTATTTATAGGACCCTATTTAGAAATTCTTTAACTCCCACTTTTTGATTACCGCCTCAGCTTCCTATGGGGCCTTGTGTTTTTATGATGCATTATTGAAAAATCCTGATGCTGTTAAGGCCTTTGAAAGGCTGCAGGATTAAGTCTGAATTGGAACGCCAGGTTTTTTCATTCTCTATCTGTCGTTTAAACACATTATGTGTAACATTGGTGCTTTTACGAAATAACGAACGGAAAGGACTTTGTAGCTGTCGCTGTTTCCGAACAGTGGTGGATGTAACTAAACGATTCGCCATTCAAATACACAACAATGTGCATTACTGGTAAAAGTTTGAGGTTGGAAAAACACGTTTTGTAATGTCTCTTCTGCTCACCAAGGCTGCATTTATTTGAACAGAAATACTGTATTATTAAAAACGGTAATATATTGTGAAATATGATTACATTTGTAACATTGTAATATATTTTAAAATGTAATTTTTTCCTGTGATCAAAGCTGAATTTTCAGCACCATTACTCCGTCAGAAATCACTCTAATATGATGATTTGATGCACAATGAACATTTCTGATGATTCTCAATGTCGTGCTGTTTAAAACTGAGTTTAGATAATCCCGTGATCCGTTGCACCGAGGTCTATCCACAATGGGAGAAGAGTCAAGAGAGTGGAGGCTTCCATGGATGACGCAGATGAGAAACATTCATCTCTCTTGAAGCGGCCGTACATTAGGCCGCATTACTCCTCTTTTAATACATTAGTCGGGTTCAATCTCCCACAAGCCTCCACTTTGCCTCATCCTGACCGGTTTTTAAGCATAGCTCGATGAGTAACTCTTTAGGATTAGACAAATGCGGGCACTTTGCTCAGTGTGGGAGAGCCAGTGAATCACAGATGTTACTGGGGGGGAAAAGCCACAAAGGATTGATTACATCAGAGCGAAAAGCTTCTTTCTTTGATTCTGGTCACCCTCACAGACTCGACAAATCTTCTGCTCTTTTCCCAGCAGGACAGCTTAAGGGAGAAAGCAAATTTTTCACAAAGTACAGGTTTCAACATCACTCACTTTTTAATTCCGCACAGCTGAAGTTTGGAGGAAACTTGCAATGGCATTAAAACTCTGTGAAATGTCAAACCCGGTGGGTGTTCAAGGGTCGCAACTATTCCCAATACACATTTTTTAAAACTCTCATAATGAGTCAATATAAAGCAGCTTTCGGAATTCAAGTTATTTTATTTTATTAAGATGTTTTTTAGGAATTTATTTTATTATATTTCTAAGTATTAATTAATTAATTAATTAATTAAACTTTATATATATATATATATATATATATATATACATTTATTTATATATCTATATTTTTTTGGGGGGGATTGTTTTATTGTTTTATTATTTTATTTTTTATTGTATGTCTGTCTGTCTATCTGTCTATCTGTCTATCTGTCTATCTGTCTGTCTGTCTGTCTATCTATCTATCTATCTATCTATCTATCTATCTATCATCTATCTATCTATCTATCTATCTATCTATCTATCTATCTATCTATCTATCTATCTATCTATCTATCTATCTATCTATCTATCTATCTATCTATCTATTATCTACTATCTACTATCTATCTATCTATCTATCATCTATCTATCTATCTATCTATCTATCTATCTATCTATCTATCTATCTATCTATCTATCTATCTATCTATCTATCTATCTATCTACTATCTACTATCTATCTATCTATCTATCTATCTATCTATCTATCTATCTACTATCTATCTATCTATCGCGGCAGTAAACTCCTCATGATTTATTGATTGCCCCTAATTAAGACGTTAAGCAGGCGTAATGATATGACGCAGCGCCTGAAAATAGTCCCCAGCTCTGTAACTTCCAACGTGACCGGGACTAAGTTTGTCAAATCATTACGCCTGCTGCACTCATGGTACGGCAGTACAGTTTCTTGATTATTACGCAGGAATGAGAGTATAGTTCCTATCTATCTATCATTACTTGCTATGTCATAAGTGGAAGTATTTTCTGATCTCATCCTCACAGAACTTTGCAGTCTCCTCAAAGAGGCTTTGTCCCTCAGGATTTTTGAATATGACTAATCCACGTCAAATCTATTTTGTAGTTCTTACCCAAAACCAACCTAAAAGACAGATTTATATAAGGCGTCAAGCAGATGTTCTTGCTCTGGGATGTCCAAATCACATTACAGTCAGTCGTGCAACTATTTTGCCTCTTTGACCATTTCAAACTACATTTCAAGCTCAGGAAACAAGACGAGGATATATGAATAGATTTAGCTTTGCTCGTGATTCTAGCAGTGGTTTTGATTTGTTCTCCTTGTCGCTGAGAAATATAATGGTTATGGCAACTGTTGACAAAACTAATACACAAGTAAGTGCACTACAGAGTGAGTGCAAAACAATCTTCAGATAATGATTTGGACCATATTTTGACAGACTTGACCTACTCTTGAACCCAGTGTGAGTAGATGTGTAGACCTGACCTGTCCCAGACGGTCAAGTGTTTGTCTCCAGCAAATACGGTTCCTCTTCACAGCTAAAGCATAACCAGGACATGAACCAAGAGATGAAGCCGTCTGAAGCTATAACGGGTTTCCTGACTGGTGAAGTGAAGTCTTGGATCAGTGTAAATGGCATATTACACCCTGAGCGGTGGATTCCCATTACACACCTCAGACCTCGGAAGTGTGTCCATCCTTCCCATCAGCAGTCCACTACATTTCCAGATGACATTGCGAGGGTTTCATGCCTCTGCAAAAGTTGCTGTCACGATTTTTTTTTTTTTTTGTAATGTAGTGTAATTCTATGTTTGTTCATGAAAACGTGACAGAAAACAACAAACTGTCAGTGTGTAAATGTGCTCAGGCTGATGAGTAATAGCAATAGTGATGGTTTTCTACAGCCAAACCTCTAAAAATCAGCAGATAATGTAAGAAATGCAATTATGTACGGATGCTTTACTGAAAGCTCTCGTCTTCCGTTTGAGGCCTGAGGAGATATTATGGGCATTTCTAAGTAATCTAGGATCATATTGTGTCTGAAGCAGATGATTTACAGAGAAATCAATTTACAGATTGAGACATACAGGAAGAGGCAAAAAATAGCCGAGCGAGACACAGATGCTCTCTGGCAAACCCTGTCAAATGCCCATTACGACTGCAGTGTAGGAGCGCTTACATGGGAAACCTGGAGCCTTGATTTTTAACTAAGTCTATAAATGTTACATTTGTTATGGAATCGGACTACAGACATGAAAATAATTACACTTTCTGAAGCAAATGCAAGTGGATTTTGATTGCAAAACTCACCACTAATGTCCAACTTGGTCTGATAGTTTTCCTATTATTGTGACTGTTGGCAAGTTTCCAGTATTTACTCAACTTAAAGGGATTGTTCACCTAAAAATTTTAGTTTTGCCATCATTTATTCACCCTCCAAGAATACCAAGAATGGTGGTAAACAGTCAGTTGACGGTAGCCGTTAAAAAATACTAAAATGGCTACCATCAACTTTCTGGTTACCAACATTCTTCAAAATATCTTCTTCTGTGTAACTCATACAGGGTTGGAACAACATGAGGGTGAGTAAATTATGACAGATTTAATTTTTTGGGTGAACTATTCCTTTAAAATGAAAACTAATTCAAAATTTGAATAATGACTATAATAGCATATATATATATAATATTAAAACAAGACCGGTTTGCTAGGTGTTCAACTAATCAAGCGCTACAAATTACCACAGTACATCTCTAATAAGATTTCTGAAACCCTGTATTAGACATTAAAAGGTAAATTATAGCATGGGATGTAACTATAATTTGAACTAGAGTGCACCACACTTCAGCACATAATGTTTCAGGGTTAATATTATATGTGTCTAATTACCCATGCAGTGTCAGAAGCTGAACATTAAACTCACTCATGAGCCACAGCAGCGAGAAAGTCTCAGACTGAGGGTGTGTTGCTTTATTTGTCTGTATTATTGTAGCACAGAATACTGTAGTTGTGTTCCTTCTGCTGTGTGGTTGTTGGTGCATTTCTATCGTCTTAATAATGTCAGATCTCTCCTCAACAAACCGAGAGACTTCAGCGCAGCGCATTTAAGATCAGTGTATTTTTAATTAGTTTACCCTGACATTTGATGGATGTTCCATTTCCATTTTCAAAGCAATTTGGTGCATATACTGATATGTTCTGCGTCAAAAATAATTCTTATCGCTTGCAATGTAAATAATTGAGGTATTTATAACAGTATAGCCGACTACTTACATATGCATATAAATATAAATGCATATAAATATCAGTCATCACTCAATTTCTCTGAATACTATCTCAGTAAGATGATATTTAAGTGATTAGTTTTATGATAACACATATAATGCAATGCAATACAAAAATGAGGAAGGATGATCATATTTGATACTTGATTTTTCTGAAAAATGATGTATGGATAATCAAGTAAACCTAGAGTTGCTTGAGTCCAATAAGTGTTTGTCTTGAAATATTGCTAACAATATAAAAGTTATTCTTATCTTTACTTCATACAAATCAGTAAAAATTTCACAGCAAAAAGACGTGTTACTAGCCTAGGAAAACCCAGACAACTTCCGGCAAATTTAGATTTGCTCTGAAAGTTAGTCTGGCAAAGAGCTCATTCAAGCCCATTTCCAATCCGTCGAAATCGCGACACCAATCAGAAACGTTGGGGCGGGCTTTACACGATGACGACAGCGCTGGGATTTTGAACATGATTTTGTAGCCTACATTACAAAGATGGATGCCGCCGTCGAACATCACTCGTTCCAATCAGCTAACGAGTTTTAAGCGATTTGAACGTTTCCTTTTTGTTAAAAACCGAGCAAAGAACAACACTCGGAGATGTTTCTCCACCGCTCTGCATACGTCATCTCCTTCATCGCTCTGATTGGGTTTAGGTCTATCCGCGACGTCCGTTGGTGACGCCCCTCTGGAAATGATTTGTTTATGACGCTTTGCCAGACCATAACTCAGTTACAACTGACAATGGTCTGGTTTTAACCAGGCTAACGTGTTACATTTACACTGAAATATCTTGCACAAGAACGCATGGCATGGCAGACGACAGAAGGCATGGAGTAGATTGTGTGCAACCGGTTTTTATTTTCTTCATGTTAATAATTTAGAGGCAGATATGATACAGTAGGCTTTTATCATTTCACACTTCTAAAGCAATAAGCAGTAAATTGAAATAAATGATCAGATGCACAGCATACTTCATATAAATCAGGGATGGGGAACATCGGAGGGTTTAGCTCCAACCCTGATCATACACACCTGAGCAAGCTAACCAGTGTCTTCAGGATCACTAATGCTACAGGCAGGTGAGGGTGTTTTCAGGGCTGGAGCCAAACTCCCACTAAACCCTCCAGGGCCAACGTTTCTCATCCCTGATTTAAATAATTCATCCGTATCCATCAGCGCAGCACACGAATGTCAGTGCATCGATCAGAACGTAGTACAATCTCAAAAACCATGTGTTTGACAGAGCATCGCTCCATTTGCGGTCCCGTGTGGCCTTGACGCTGTGACAGGAAGATTTCCTCTTCAATCCCGCAATCCGAAACCACCCGTGTAGTTCCTGGAAGCCAGCATGAATAAGTAAGCATTGTTGTGATGGGCCGGTGTCAGCTGAAGTGACGGTCAGAGAGAGCTGGCTGATTCTCTGAGGACGTCCCGCTCCTCCTCCATCATCGGGGGAAAGACTGGCCCTCTGGGTAATTTCATCACGTCGGTGCAGATGACTGATTGGAAACTTGCTCTTTTTAGAGGAGCGGTCAGAAGAGGTGGCCGAACGTCCCTGCGGACAGTCCAGGAAAGGCTATATGACATCCACAGCAATTTTATTTCATCTCTTTTCATTTATTTATTTCCTCAGCTTCCTCGCGCCGGTGTGTCAAGGATGCCAAGGAAACCTCGCTCCCACAATTCACTTTGTTCCGAGTCCCTCCTCAGTTGAATATTGAGTTTGCTCAGCTGAAATCCTCCCCGCTCACTTACTCTGGATGAAAAAGTGCTGGTTATGATGGATTATGTCTTTTGCTGTTATATCAGTAGACAGGTTTTCGAGCATGGCGAATTCGCTAAACCGTTGAACAAAGTATTTAAGGGGAGAAGGTTACATAAAAAACATACATTTTTAACATTAGATGTTACATTTTGACGTGAACTCCACTATATAAAATTGTTCTATAGTCTAGAATTAAATGCAATTACATCAGAACTGTAATTAAATGACAGATGAATGAAGAGTAATCCCTTTCTTTACTTTAAAAAAGTAATTCAATTACAGTATTTTTTATATTATGTTTTTATTAAAGTGATTTCAACATTCCCTTACATTTGGAGTGTACCTGAAATATTTGATATGAGACAAACAACAATTTTATTTATTGGCTAAAAAACAACAACAACAGTTATTCCATAATAGTAATAACAAAAATTATAAGAAAAAAAAGGACAGAAAAGACATCAATTGTGGTAGCAATACAAAATGTTGCAAACTAATGTTAGCTATTTCTGTAATGCAGCCTTTTTTTGTAATTAATAAACAATATAGTTGTATTACTCAGCCGGTAGATTGGGAATTAGATCCGCCTATCAGTTTTGGCTTCTTAAATCGTTAGTTTTTTTCCCTCTACTATATACAAAAGGAACATGGATGGTATATTTGACTCCAGACGTACTCTATTACCAATATGGTTATTTTTATTTTTATTCAAGCTATTAATTCTTTCATTCCTTATTTCTTCCGTAACCCTATTTTTCAACAGAATCTCCATCAAATATTTATCAGATTTGTCTTCTAATTTAAGATTTGTAAGACCAAAATATAGAGTTAAGAAACTAAATTGGATGGGTACCCTGAATATACTCCCTTTACTCTTATGGATTTCTTGCCAATATTTCTGAACTTTAGAGCATTCCCAGAATATATGGCTATGATTGGCTTCATTCGAGCCGCACATTCTCCTGCAGATTGCATTTTTGTTTTGATATCTCTTCAGCTCAGAGGTGAGGGAAAATCTAGTGATATTTCTCCAGCCGATTTTTCTCCATGTTGAGGAATGTGTTGTCTTCCACTGTGATTCATCTAGTCTTCGTCTATGATTTCAAATTTCCCATTTATTTTTTATATTTTTATTGGGTATTTCCTAATTTACAGTCTTGTAGACTTTTATATAATTTTGTAATTATTTTTGTCATGTCACCCGCTTTATATATTGAAATAAACATTGTAAGAATAGAATACTATTGTTTTCCTTGTCATTATAGTCCTTTATAATAATAATAATTTGAAGTCTTATTTGTAAGTACCTATGACAATCTTAATTGGTAAATCACGTTTGAGTGTCTCAAAATCCAACACTTTTCCTTTATGTAAAAAAGTACAGTTTGCTGTGAGGCCTTGTTTAGCTTTAAAGCTATAGAATTCATTGAATCCTTAGCAATATATATATTTTAATGATATCTTGCCAAATCTTTAATACTACATGATAATTCATTTGAAAGCGAATTGATTTGCACTTACATCACTTATAGTAGGTGCTGTTTAACAGTTTGTTTGACTATACAAATATAATCTACATGCACATGAAAGTACAAACCTGTTGCATAGAGGTTTAGATGAGATTGAGATGCTGATAAAATTGTAAGTCTACGTTCTCCACAGACATTAATGTTTCAAAACCCCGGCTCTGTGGAATGAGCTGTCCATGTTTCTCTGCTTTGCAAGGCCAGGCAGTGCATTTCCCCGCTTTTCACCGATTTGTGAAATACATTGGAGACCATTTCACCAGGAGCATTATATGCTGTCAGGAAAGGAACTAATTATAGGGCTTCCAGAAACGATTCCTCAAGCCCCATTAGGTCTGTGCCATGCTAGCGTACACCAGGCTCTGGAGAAACCCACGCTACTGATATATCACTGGGGCGTAATTGTATTTCTATCGCTCTTCTTAAACTTTGCTTAGTTAAATGGACCGTTAGAATATAGTAATTTAAGAGAAACAAAACGAATGCAGCTTTGATATTCTGCACCAGTGGAAGCACTTGAGCGAGAGTTGAAAACTTCAGATATTGTCAGAAAGACCACTCATGTGGAAAGATGCTTCTCCAATAGTGTTGCCAGAAATCCCAAGGTTGTGAGATTTTTTTTTTTTTTGCAAAAGCACTTGAGAATGCATTTGAGACCTTGAAACCTAATTGAATTCATCCTTCTTCATAAGTACAACAGAGTCATGTGTTTCTAAGCTCATGACAAGATCACATTTTTGTTATTTATTTATTTATTTCTACTCTAATTATGTTTTAAACCACAATGGGGGCAGTATGGAGATGTTTATCAGCGCTGGCAGTCTGCGCTCAGTTGATTTCCACTCGCTCGGGGCCTTCGTATTGTGTGCATCTCTATGTGAAACCCATATAAGGAAATGGAATTTCTTTAAATATCTTGGGAACATTTATTCTCAGGAATGCATATGAATCCAGAGGATCTTGAGAATCGAACATACAGGTTATTTATAAGATGCTCAGGCACTTAAAATGATCCTGTTAAAATGAAAGTTGACAGCAAAGTTACATTTAGTCTCTAGTTTTTCACTGTCTGGCACAGGAATCACCCCCTTCTTTTTTATTTATTTTTTATTTTTTATTAACTCAAACAGTGGATATCCTTCAACCATTTCAAAAGGTTTAATGCAAGAAGTGAAAATCTACCAAAAATCCATTTTACAAGAAAGGCTTGTTTTATGTATTTATTTATTTTATTTTTTCAGTAAATTAATGCAAAGAATATATAATTATTTATAAATGCAAAGATTATATAACTATTGATATACTCAGAAAAATATGAACGTGTAATATACATATCATAATTATTTATAAAATAATTACATTACATTTATAATATATTTAGATATTTTATAAAAAATATGTAATTTTAGTATTTTATACAATTTTTGAGTGAATAAACAAATAATTGAATTAAAATCAGATAATTGATTGAACCGCTTTATTTTATTTTATTCTATGTTTTGTGCTGCTAGTATGCTCAAACAACACATTCTTATTGTACAAAATGTATTTAAATGTATTTTTTTTTTAATTATAGTAGTTTGATAGTTCAATAAAATATGAATTACACCTGTAATTATACCCAGAATTTTTTCATACAATATTAGAGTTGGAGATATGTGTGTGTGTGTGTGTGTGTGTGTGTGTTTCAGAAATATAATAGACCAAAAATAATTGTAAAAAGAAAACTTTGTGGATCAACTTTAATAACCTCAAAGGATTCCTGTTTGTCTTTAAAGTGGAAGTGTTTGTTTTAGAGGTTGCCAGAAAGTACATGTGCATTTTACACATGAATACCCACGAATACTAATGAGATTATGTTGAGCATCTGTATTTAGAAAGTAAGACTATTTTTGATGGATCTTCCAGACATATGATACAGTATAACCCAAACCTGAAGAGTCCAGACTGAAGTTCCCGCGGCGAGGTGAAGACAAAGCCGCTTATATCCCGTGACTCAGGCATGCTGAGAGGTAATGGGACGTGTGAGCCGCTTTCCTCCTCAGTGTTCAAAGAGGAGTCAAAGTGAGGACGAGAACCTTCGTGTTCCTGGTGTCTCTGTTTCAGTGTCTCAAAAGTTGACAACTTTGGCGAATGTGAATAAGTTTTATAATCTCTATAGTTGAGGTTACCTGAGGCAACTCTTCAGTCATCCCTAAATAATGGATCACTGAATGTGTAAGACAAACCGGTTGTAATGTGGTCACTAAATGCACAGGAATTACACTTTATCTTTCATTAAAGCAGTCCTAAGTTCCCGGACAATACAACATGGACACACATTGGATAAGAGCGTAAGTTTAGGGCAAGACCATCTCTTTCTCTGACAAGTGTGTTCGAAACTGTTTTCCTTTGCTTTGCTTTGTTTGTTTAAATTACACACCCCTTAAAACAGAATAAATAAATTAAATTAATGAAAAATTATATATATATATATATATATATATATATATATATATATATATAAACATTTTAATATTTATTTATTTATTTTATTGTATTTTTTTTTTTTTTTGGAGCTGCTAGCACACATTGCATTTAAGTAAAAATAAATAAATAAATACAATTATATAATTTATGCAAAGTTATAGTAGTTTGCATTAAAACTTGTTTTATTTATTTTATTATTTATGGTTTGGTGCTTCTAGCACAAATTACATTTGAAGTAAAAAATAATAAATAAATACATTTTTCATTTTATTTTTATTTGGTGTTGCTTGTGCACAGACATTACCTTTAAAATAAAACAAATCAAAAAATAAATTAAAATAATTAAGTTAAGTAAGGGTTAATGCCCGACGAGGTGTCCATTGTCAGGTTGCCTCCGCCGAAGTCCATTAAAACCTGACAACGGACACCTCGGAGGGCATTAACCCGCTTATACCATGGTCACTTGCCAAATAAAACATTTTTAAAACATTATTTTATATTTTAATTAGGTTAAATCTAGTTTTTACAAATAATAACTTGCCTGACGGTTTATTTAGCAACCAGAGATATTTATAGTCCGCTCAGCTTGTAGAACCCTTCAGGTTCAAAAATGCTTTTTTTTTTTTTTTTTCATGAAAAGCAAAGGTAGGCATAGTTATTTTTTTTATTACACATAAAACAATTGGCTAATCAAACAACAAAAAAAAAAAAAAAAAATTGTTCTGCGCTCCAGCGATTTGCGCTTATAGAGGGCAATAAATTAATCAGATCAATCTCCATTTTATTTACATTTTTTCTTTCTTCAGCAGCATCTCAGTCATCAAAGTTGTCATATTCTCCATAAATGTTAAAAGAAATAACGAAGTCACTCATTGTTGTATTAGTAGGCTATGTAATATATAACTAACGTTAGATGTTTGTTTTGATAGAGCAAATTGTTAACGGATACTTTGACTGCCTGTTGCTATGGTTACTCACAGCTGATGTAGGCAGCGCATTTATTTATTAATTTCGAATGGTAAACAGTCAGTTTCACCAGAACTACTTTACTAGGTGTCCTCTATCACTTTTTAACAGACACCCTGCAGCCAATCAGAATCGAGTATTCACCCAGACCATGGTATAAAGTAGTTTTATAGTACAATAAAACAAAAAAAATTTACAATAGTTGAATGGAAAGTTACATGCATTATTACACACAGCAAATTTCATCTTCCTTTATTTCTTTATTTAATAACATTTATCCTTACCTTATTTTCTAAATTCTTTATTTCAGTTCCATGGATTCATTAAAAAGAACTACTAATATATATATATATATATATATATACAAAGGTTAATGTGCATAACCTTGTAACAAATTAACCAATTCATGAACTATATAGTTCATGATTTGGTTAATTTGATCCAAGGTTATGCACATTGCAGCATTTCAGGAAAGGCAAATACGCTTCCGCTTAGCACAGAATAGTAACGTTTGTGATGCATGGTAAAATTTCCTGCAGTAACATGGTGTTTTGGCCTGTCACGGTGGGTCAAAATTATGATGTAGTGTTTACAATTTGCCTTTTGCGCAGCCTCCTCAGCTAATGTTTTGCATCGTATCAGCACCCTTAAATTGTTATCCAAGCATTGTCGGGAGAGAAGATGAATGAGGTCGTTTGCTTGCTAACCTCAATTCGGTTTCTGTGGGAATGCTTTTTCTATTGTCGTGATTCCCTTGGGTTTCTCTGCGTTCATGTGTGTGCTTGAGAGCGCGAGAGAGAGCTTGTGTGTATTTGAACTTGATAAACTAGGTGAGAACCCATTACACTTGACATCCAGTTTGGCGGGCATATAAACAGTCTGGCCATCTGTTTCGACCTCCACGTTCTTGCTTGACTCTATATGGTCATGTGTTTCTTTTGCATCAAGTTACTGTGCAAATTCAGTCTTTACATCAGTGGCTCTCAAGCGGTGGGTCACGACCCAATAATGGGTTGCAGGTCTGTTCTGATTGGGTTACGGACTGCCAGGAAAAACATGCTAAATGCCCTATAAATGCTCTAAATCCCCATCTTCAAAGCTACCTTGAGAGTCTCAGATGAGATTTCAGCTCCAGCAAAAGCATGTAGGAAGATAAAGTTGAACATCTGAGCACGTTTAACAAAACTTTCTCCCATTATTTTGTCGCTTTCCCTGAATGATGAGCAATTCAGACTTCATTGTAATCAAAGGAGCGGGCGAGAATGACAGCTAGCGGATAATTGAAGTAGACGTGTTGGAAGCGGCCCGCTGGGGCTGTGGAGCGACTCTGACAGGATCTTTACAGAAGCGCAGAATGACAGCTCTCTTTACAGCATCAGTGTGTTGGTCAGGACTGTCAGGTGGATCTCTCTGGACTTGGTAAAAAGTGCCGCCTAAACGCCAGCCTCGTAAAAAGCTGACAGGAATTATTACAGAGATAAAATCACAAGAGCGGCCTTATAACTTTGTTTGACATGCGTTGTTTTTGGTGCCATGAGAATATTTGGTTGCACGAGTTAAGTCCAAGGAACAGGAGTCCATTGGGTTTGATGCTAATGTGATCTCTGAATCATTGATCATGTAGTGTGTGACTGCCAAAACATCTCACTATTTTAGCCTCCTATTATACATTGAAGTAATTGTTAAAATTGACTTCGAGCCTATATACGTCGTATAACATGTTTGTATTATGAATTATTAATTAATTAAAAGTTCATCATGTCATTTCAAGGAAAAAAAAATCTCTTCATAGACTTTCTTTTCAGATGATGTCATTAATCCCTCCTATTTTTTTAACAGCCTGTCATATAGGCCTATCAATATTACATATTGGAAATGTGTCAATTATTTATGTAAAATTTACTTTAAAGTTCATTTCATACACTTTACTTTTCAAAGTACTGTACTTTAAAGCTCGCTCCGGCTGGTAAACACCTTCGAACTACCATTGGGCCATTGCGATGATGTAATAGGTAGGTGTGGCTCTGAGGCTCCGCCTTCTTTGATGTGGAAATCTTCTCCGACTCATGTCCTCTATTCAGTATAACGTAGCTCTCCAGTTTACGATTTTACTCCCAGACGTCTGACCTTGACAGACTATGAAAGTGTAATTCTCATTCAAAAGCAACACTGACACTGTTTTTTCATGTGTAATACTGTAAAGCTATTCATAAACAAATATGAAGTGACTTTACTTGACTGGAGTGCCGAATTGCAGAGCTGGTTCAAACATATCCACATCTCTACGATAAGATGCTTTCTGAACTGTGTTTATTTTGATATCAAGAGGCACAGCACATATGTACATACTCATCTAAACGAATGTTGCTAACAGTATACCGCTGCAAAGGTATTTCCAACTACCTTGTTTTGCTATATCAGAGCCTTAACCTAGCTTTAACTTTCTGCCTTTGGAAACTTAAAACTTAATAATAATGTAATATGGCCTGCCTTAAAGTTACCTTCGAGTTAAGACCGCAATCCATTTTTCTTTTTCCACACACTGTTTTGACTGTAATTAGTTGATTAAGAAAAAGCCCTCTACTTTCATGCTTTAATTTAAGACTTGTGTTCCCGCTGATGAATTAAGCGTGTTTCAGAATTACCATGCTAACTGGACGCTGGCGAATCTTCCCCGTGGGGTTGCTGGTTTCTCCACTCGCCGCTAATGAATTTGGGAGAGTTTTAATGAGCTGAAATTACCTTTGACTCTAAGGGGCTCGTGTGCGTCTCGAGCTAGTCGCGCGGCCGTTCAACAGGACGTGTCAAAGCAAAGCGCAGGCGGATATTAATAAAGGCAAATGAGACGGGGTCGCAAGGACGTACAATATGAAGCTTGTATTTAGAACACTTCCTCAAGGGTTTGTTTGACGACGTGACCTTTGCTATGCAATTACATTATCATCTTGTGGGAAAGGAAATGGCTTATTTATACTGTAGTTTAACATATGCTATGTGAAGCTCACGTTATTTGGATGAAATATAAGAACAGAAGTGACAGTGAAGACATTTATAATGTTGCTAAAGATCTCAAATAAATGCTGTTCTGTTCATCAAAGAATCCTGAAAAAGTGTATGTATCAGTTTCCACAAAAATATGAAGCAACATTGATGTTAATAATCATAAATGTTTCTTGAGCAGCAAATCATCATATTATAATGTGACGCTGAAGACTGCAGCTTTGATCACAGGAATAAATTACATTTTAAAATAAATTCACATAGAAAACAGTTATTTTAAATCGGAATAATATGTCACATTTGTACCTTTTTGGTGCAAAGGTACGCCTTGGTGAGCAGAAAAGACTTCAAAAATATTAAAACTTTTGATTTGTATCTTTTTTAAGAAGCTTGACGCTAATCAATATTTGCTGCCATTATATGGACAAGCGTCCATAAAAGAAAGAAGGACATACGGCATTAGAACAACACCAGAGTGAGTAAATGATGACTTATTTTTTTTATTTTAGGTTGAACTATCCCTTTAAATCAAGCTGCACAATTTGACTGTATCATCCATGTCTTTAGCACAAACGGTGTGCTTCAGTGATTTCTGTTTGCTTTTGTGTATCTCACAAAGAGAGGCACTCTGTCACGCCGTCTAATGAATTTAGAGCACTACATTTATTTGACATCTGTTAAAGAGCGAGCGATGAGTGTATCGAGTCAGCTAAATGTGCTGCAGAGACAAAGGGCATGTGAGACAGCAAGGATGTACGTTATTGGTTTTGTTCTCTGCCTTCTGGCTGCTGTATCTGATCCTACAGCTCACCTGCAGTTACAGCTCCTCTATAAAGCTCATTAGCATCTGCCAACAAACTCCAAAGAGCTCCAACGTCAGCCAAGATCACGGCGTAGATGCCGACGGCACAGATTTTACTGCCTGTTGGGCTTCTACGATCATGTGTACTATGCGGATCTGCATGTAGTAATCCAGAATTTCATTATAAGAAACAACATTTCTAAAGTTATATTTAGCTTTTTTAGTATTAAGCCGTGAGTGACGCAGTAAATCCATGCATGCATGTGTACTACATTGACTAGAACCAGTGCTCAAGTAACACTAAATAATAAGATATGCATGAATATCAGCTGGTATTTCTAATGAATGCATCACGGGCTAAAATATCATTGAAGCCAAATGTCTGATAGCATCATTGTTCACTAAGTGCTGGCGATTGAAGAGGATGATGTCATGCATAATATCAATCTTCTCCTCACCATGAACAGACTTTATTGACCATTAGCAGAGAGCAGAGCACCATTTAGGAGCTTTACAGGCATTTAATGTTGATAAGCGAGCGCCTCTGTTCACTGGGTTAAGAGCTTCACTTATGTACAGCTAAAGACGGTTCTTATATGATCTATTTGCAGGTTCTTATGAACAGATGAGCTCGTGTGATTGAAGTCTGTCGACATCTATGAGAGATACACTGCAAAACATCATTTCCCCCATCAGTGTTTTTCTCTTGTTTTCCAAGAATTGTTTAACATTAATAAATAAGCAAAACAGCATAAGATGGATCTTGTTCCGAGAATTAATCTTACAATATTTTTTTCTAACCCTATTGGCAGATAGTAAGTATAAATCTAAATAAATTCAGTAAAAATACCCTTTTTTATATTAATGTACAATTACCCCATAAATAGGCTGAAAGCAATGATGTTTCAGTGCTATGCATTTTCCCTAACCCAGATTGGGGTTAGGGTTCCCATTAAATGATTGTAATTGAGACGTAACATGACCCTATACAATTTTAGATATAAATGGGAAAATGGACAAAAGTTGCAAAAAATTGTTTAAATCACTGTTTTGCTTTTTTAATACAGCAGCAGTTTTAAGTGCTATTGAGAGATATTTGAAATGGGTGTACCGGAAACACTTGATAAATTACCTATTGGAGCATGAGACCCAAAATAGCTGAGGATATCTTTATGAACATTGTCAATTTTTGAACTGAAAATATTAAGAAAATCAGTGCATAACTGATCTGATGCAGTTAGAGTGTTGACACTACTTTCAGTAGACTGTCAATGCTGTGAAAGAGCTGCCCAGAATTATTAGGATTATTGTCAATAATGCCATGCCGTGTTGATTGCTATTCTGTATTGGCCCAAACAGGTTTTCCCAGCTTGATGAAAACGGTCAAGCCAGAGCAACAACACTTACGCTCCAATTTGCGACATTTCACCTTCTTTGAGCGCTAGTCATCGATATACGGGGAGCTGAATGTACTAAAGAGAGATTGCACAGTTTAATAGGAGAACATATCCAGGTTGGCAGTAAAGGCATTGTTAAATAAGAGAACGTTATGCTCAGAGGGGGCAGAGGTCAAACCATCTAGGCTAGAGGTAATCGCATTTGCAAAAACAGCAGGGTCAATTTATTCCCATTTACTGAAAGAGAGTTCGTGAAACAGGCCATGAAGGATATGATTCCTCCAAGTTAAAAAAGATTGCTGGATGGTCAGAAAGTCCAACATCTACAGCAGAGAAGTTTGACACAGAATAATCATCTGCCATTACTAAATCTAGCGTATGACCTCTGCAATTTGTAGGAATATTCTCAAATGTGTAAGGTTAAAACAGTTCAACAAAGATAGGAAGTCCTAGAAGTTTATCCTAGAAAATGATCAGTTTTTTATTTTTATATTGAATTGTATTCATAAGTAATGCATGTAAAATACTTATTTTAAATTTGTATTATTTGATGATACAGTGGTAATATAACTGATTATATTGTTATACAGTAAATATTATGATACAGTAAGTAATATTTGAATGATACAGTACGTTAATATTTTAATGCATTAACTAAAATAGGTTTAATATTTTAATAAAACTGATTTTTTCTACTACTTTTCTTTCTTTCTTTCTTTCTTTCTTTCTTTCTTTCTTTCTTTCTTTCTTTCTTTCTTTCTTTCTTTCTTTCTTTCTTTCTTTCTTTCTTTCTTTCTTTCTTTCTTTTCTGGATACCTTTGGTTTGGCCAGTAAAGGGGTTTAACAGCAGTATTTGCCTCTAATTTGTACACATATTCATAGTAGTTTGAAGCTGTTCAACCAGCTCATCCATCTTTGAAATGTTACTTTCAATTACTTTCAGTTACTTTACTGTCAATGGAATTTATTTCCCGTTACATGAACTAATTCGAGATTTAGCTGGGATTTTTTTTTTTGATGATGATTTCTGAGATTTCCGATGACGTTACATACCCTAGATGAATTACTTTTTCAAGCTGCCACTAAACCACTTCCTCCCACTCATGTCTAAATTCATATTTTATGTGAATGTCAAGTTCATTCAGCTCTAAGTATTGACATTTTCACTAAGCAATTTTAAAAAGATTGTTGAGTTGATTAACACCATGTTCATATACTGTCATTCATTTTCCCTTATATCTGCCTCTGGGATGTAATAAGTTTGGTGTGCTTTTCTTTGAGTCTCAATCTTGCATTAACATCAGTGCAATATTATATTTGTGTTTCCAGAGGCTGCACAGTGTGTTGAGCTCCAAGCGCTTCCTCACATAGTAAAGTAACAATACGAGTGACATCCGGATATCGTTTTTTTCTCAAATGTAAATCTGTCTGAGACACCTTTTCAGGATCCGCTGTGGGATTGGAGTCTCCTCCACAAGACTTTCAGGTGTGATTATGGAGCGTCTGCAGGGAATTGACTGCGTTTGATACGAATGTGCTGAGCATTGACATGACCTATCAGAGTTTGCCAGAAAGAGTAGATCCAACAACAGCACTAGATCCTGGTCAATATCTGTTCTATTCGCTGCCGAGAGGTTTCCGAGTCGGTAAAGAGGATAAAGCGGACGGATTAGCCCAGCTGTGTGGCTTATGCAGTCTGACTGACATTTGTATTATGGGGCTGATTAGTTCTGGATTTATATAATTCTATTTATTTGTACAAATGATCCTGTGGAAATCCAATTGTCAATTCAGCAGAAGATTGTCTGCCTTTAATAATCAGTTATGAAGATTGAGAGATCCCTAATAATGAACCCAGTACATGTGCTATCTGATGAGTTTGTGCTTTTATGTCACTCTGCGCGCAAGTTTAGCAGTCATACAGTCTGGTTCACTTCGCATCTTATTCTGGTCAATATCTGCACAGTTAGAAAGGAAGAGTATATCTCAATTTTGAGGATCTAGTCGAGTCTGTTTGAAACTTTTGCAGTAATTCAGAATGGTTTTAGATGCCTATCAGAGGGAGTTATTGCAAAAGTATTTTTTTTCTCCACTTTAGGTTGCATATTAGAGTCTCGCTGTTGTTAATTGTTGCATTGTTCCTCTATGGATCAGTATTGTCAGTATCATCCACCTCTAATGCAGTGTGTCGTTTGTAAGCTCCCTAAACCAATTAATCATTTTGTTACATTGCTTTACTTTTTAGACTTCAAGAAGCAGAGATCAATTTTAATTTATTTATGTAATTAAAAAAATATATATATTCTGAATTATAATTCATGATGTGAACGCTGATTATATGTAGCATTTAAATAGTGCTTTATGTGACTTGTGTGTGTACAATATGATTGTTTATTTTTTCTATTTTACATTTCTTATTTTATCTCTAAAGTCTGTAGGCCACAGCACACTAGCCTGTACATATAATTACATGCACAAAGTAAAATGACTCTCTTTGTCACTTTATTTTTGCACGCAAATCTGTTTAGGCTCAAATCTGCCACCAGTGTTCCTTTATAATTACAGTATGTGCTACTGGAGCGCAGGCCTTCAAACTGACTATTAACATCAGTTATTTTGAAACTGAGCTGATAGGAGAGTCATTTCTACTCGTTTAACACCATTTCCCTGGAATGGTGTTTCCCAGTTCAGAGCCGCTACGCATCCATTAAAAGCTGTGGTTTTGATAGACGTTAATTGACTCCGTTGTGATTGATAGTATGGTAATAGAGATTTTTGTCCAAACAGCTTGACATTTTCTTCATGTTGACACTTTTGACATATAGGTCATGTATGAATCGTGTTTATTCTTCACATAAGTTTGCCGGTTCTCACTATGAGCACTGTTTGAGATTACCACAGAGTTTAAATCAGCTCTGGTTTGCTTACGATCAAGCCATGCATGCTGACAGCTCTGACATACACTGTAAAAAATGATAGTGATTTTAACGGTAAAAGACTGTAAAAATGCTACAGTGAAAAACTGTTAATTGGTTAACAGAACCTGATTCCTTACTATATACGGTAAATAACTGTGATAGATCTAATAGTACATTTCATGTAATTTTACTGTAAAATACCGTTAAATATACAGTTTTTGAAAGTGAAAATGAACAACTCATTGTATAATTTACAGTGAAAAAACGTAAATTGACATTCCCACAATTCCCTGCGTGACAATTCGCATTTGATGTATTTTTGTTGAAATTGCTGTTTCTTCATAGTTTGCTTAGTCTTTTTCTAATCAGTTATGTTCATTAGGGTTTTATGTGACATTTAATGTTGTTAAATTAAAGTTTATTGCCTTTTTAAAATTTCATGTGTGTTACCATGATGGTGTTTAATGTTTGTGTGAATGACACTGTGCAGCTTCTATATATTAATATTAACTTTCTTGTGGAAGAGCTGCATGTGTTGAGCTTTGATTCATGTGACTCTCATCACTGCTGTGATTGTTGGTTGTCAGTGTATTACAATGGTACAAAACAGATATTAATACTTCAATAGGTCGGTAAATTAACATTATATCAGATAATGAAATATGGTTTATTTCTCTAAATTTTAAATTAAGTCTGTAAAACCTTGCTACTGTAAAGTCTTGCTACTGTATTTTATGCGGTAAATTTCTGGCAACCACAGCTGCCGGTATTTTACCGTAAATTGAACAGATTTTTTTTTTACAGTGTACAGCTCATTCAGCTCACTTATGAATTAAACAAAACTCCAGTTTGTTCGATACAAGTAATTACTGAAATGAAAAGTAAAGTGGATAAGAATAAACTGTATGTTTCCATCCACCTATTCTATGCACATTTTGGGATATCACATAAAAAAAAACGCTGGATGGAAATGCATACGCTCTAGAAATGCACATATAAAAAAATTACATCAATTGAGGAGGATACAATGTTTTGTATAAGACATGCGCATAAACTATGATGGAAACACATTTACCGAATAAATCCCTCAATGCGCAACAAAAAAGAAAAAAAACTCAACAGTGGATGTGATTGGATAATTGGACAAACCAGCAGACCAATCGCATCACAGCATCTCAAATGTTGGTTTGGTGGGTCTGAAATCCCTGAGCCAAAGTCTGTCATCAGAATGGTTTGGTTTAATTCCCTCCAGAAGCTTCTCATGTGATTGTGTTCCCAAACAGCAGCATCCGAACACCAGAGAACACGACAGCTTTTACTGCGTTTCGTCTGCCACTCTGAGGAAAGATTAAATATGTCTATCTTGAAATGTTTAGGCCTCTACAATCAATTTTTCAATGGAGGACAGTCTAAAAGTGTCTGCTAAGTGACTTAGCACAGCAAGTTTTCTTAACCACAGCTTTGAAACGTCTGTCAGAAATTGGTGACCATTTGGAATGGAAGGGCAATACTTATGATCTATTAAGCCTATCACTGCATATGCTTTTAAAAAGATGATGGTGGTGGATTATGGTGACAGAATGTTGAAAATCCCAGAGAAACTCTATTCATTACAGCAGTTCTTCTCAAACTGTGGTTAAAATTCATTCTCAAACTGTGAAACATTTATTTTAGCAGTTCGGTAGATGTTGAAAAATAGTAGTAACTTAAAGGTGCAGTGTGTAAAAATTTTGAGTATTTATTAACAGAAATGCAATATGACATCCATAACTATGTGTTCAGTGGTGTATAAAGAACTTACTTAATAAACCGTAATGTTTTTATTACCTTAGAATGAGGCATTTATATCTACATAGGCGCGGGAATCCCCTTCTATGAAGGTCGCCATATTGTGACGTCATGTTTCTACAGTAGCCGAACGCGAACACACAGCGTTACAGAGCGCGTTTCGTCACTACATTGAAAGAGAAGCCGCAGGAAGCTAGAAGAAGCTAGTCATAAACACCGTGAGTAGTGACTTTTCCCTTGTCAGTGGTGTAAATATGTAGTTGGATTGTTTCATGTAACTTAATTCTTCTCCCTAGCTGTGTTATGGCTTTGCTATGTGGGGATAAATGTGCTGGTTAAGTTCGTGAGACGGCTGATTAGTAGGCTACTCTTGTCATTGACCGTAAAACAGTTACAGGAATCACCAACCCGTCGATCTTGGAAGCATTTTAAGTCGATCGCTTAGAGTTTCCAAAATCAGAGAAAAAAAGCCTATTGTGTGTAGTAAGTGTGTATAGGGGATGCGGAGGCGCGCGCGATGTCACAATCACGTCATTTTTGCACCTTTGGGCTCATGCGGACGCGTCGAGTTTAAACAAGGCTTTACGCTTTAACCAGCTCAGCCACAGTAACAGCTCATATTAGCCAGCTAAACTTTTACTACCCTGTTAGAAAAAATATATAGTTGCATAGTTTCATGTGGGTCTTCTCCCTCGCTGTATTATGGGTTTGCTTTGTGGGGAGAATCTGCTGGTTACGTTCGTGAGACAATCAGCTGATTACTATTATTATATTATGTAAGGTGCATTGTGTAATATTTCTGAGGATCTATTGACAGAGATGCAATATAAAATCCATAACTATGTTTTCAGTGGTGTATAAAGACCTTACTTAATGAACCGTTATGTTTTTATTACCTTAGAATGAGACATTTATATCTACATAGGCGCGGGAATCCCCTTCTATGAAGGTCTGAAGGTATGTTTCTACCGTAGCTGAAAGCGAACAAACAGCGCTAAAGAAACCTCATTGCTTGACTTACTACCGGTACTCTCTGCTGCTGACTCAGACTCAGACGACGACATATTTTGTCTTACGTCGGCCACCGTAGCTTCTCATTCGAGTTTGAAAACCGAGGGATAGGCCGCGAGTGACTTGCTGTTTGCAATTTGCAGGATTCACCACTAGATGCCGCTAAAAATCCCACACTGCACCTTTAATTTCACTCAGACATTGCTAAATTTCACAAATAAGTACAAAGAATCTGCAAGTAACACATTGAATTAAACGTGACATTTTGAAGTACTAAAGTAGACTGAAATAGTACTCTCTTGTAAAACATACATTGATAGTCAAGTCAAGTCAACTTTATTTATGTAGCACTTTTTACAATGTAGATTGTTTCAAAGCAGCTTTACAGTGATAACAGGAAAATAATACAACAAAGTTTGTTTCGGCAAGTTCAGTGATGGTTCATTTTTGATAGTATTCATTTACAAATATATATATATATATATATATATACTGTGGAGTTAACAGTCAGCTCATTTAATTTCATTAGCTGAAATTATGAATCAGATAAACTGAGTTAATTTCAAGATAAAATGTAGTTGTACAGTTCTTTAAATTGTAGGCATCTGTTTTAAGGTAGTTGTTGGTTTTTCTTTTGTTGTGCCTTATAGGAAATCAAATAAATCAGAAATAAAAAGAACCACCCAAATATTTATGTTTTAAGTAAACTCAACTCCACTCTGAGACTTGGTCTTCAGGTCCAGCTTAACGGCTCCAAAGCCATATCCTTTGCTGAAGATATCTTTGGCAGATTTGCCGAGGTCAGCGTATGCAGGAGTATTAGTACTAAAAAGTAACAAAAAAGTGAATGATTTCCAGTCTCAGTTTTGTCCGTCTTTCAGAGATTCTTTATGTTTAAAGAGAGATGCTATTGAAACGTGCTTCAACAAAATTGAATTCATATTGAAATACACTGCACTTACATGGATTTATGGCATTTTACCACAGTCGTTGGCCTCTGAGGTGAAAATGCCATTCATTTAGCATATGCAATTTACCCTTGAATATTAAAGAAAGCCAAATTCTGCGGAAACCCTCAGAGGAAACTGTGTGGAGGTGGTGTTAAACAATAATGAAATAAAATGACCGTCTGCAATGATTAGATATAATTTAATTCTCATTAGGTGAAAGCAGGAATCTCGGGCTTCATTCATACTAAGTGCCATGCCACATACGGTGGCCACATCTACCTGAAAAATGAAGCCTGATAAAGGATGAAAAATGCCACTAGCTCCATTAATTCTCCTCTGTCAGGACTGGGGAAAGCAGCAGAGCACACAAGTAATTAATTTCTCAAGGTCAATTATTTTAAGCTTTTAAAAAGAAAATCACCGCAGGTTAGAGAGAGAGAGATTCTAGAGTAGAGTTAGGAAAAGCTGTGCACACTTTAATCTACGTAAATGTCTTGATAAAAAAAGAAAAAAGCAATTAGGTTGTGCTTTACAGTGATTTTACCATGTTTAAAGTGGAGCTATTATGCAAAATTCACTTTTTCAAATGTTTTTGAACATAATTACTCTGTGTCTCAGTGTGTACACAACCACCATATTATGGTAATAATCCACCCACTCCATTTGTTATTTTCCCCGTAAATCTGAAACAGGGTCTCAAAATGAGCCTTTCAGGAAAGCGCTTCACTGTGATGTCACAGTTGAACAGGCCCCTCACTGTGATGTCACAGTTGAACAGGCCCCGCCCACAACTGCTGACGGAATGTGCCCTATTAGCTCTTCTCCATAGCATTCAACAGCAACATTTCAAGTAATAAATGTATTCTTATTAAAGCTACTAAAGTTATTCAGTCAAGAGCAGTGAGAGATTTTCTTTTTGTTGTCTTTGTTGGTTGATTCACATTAACAGCAGACAACAGCAGATACTGTACATTATGCTGCTGTCACTTTAATACACCGATCTGATTTATTTCACAGCTGTTTACGTTGACTGACATAACCGACTGTTCACAAGGTTATGTCAAAAACACACAGTTTAAGCACAATAAGACACAAAAGAGAACTTCGTTTAGTACTCATGCGACATGTGTCGTGTGATAGCAGGCTTTCTGTGCCGTATATGAGAAGTTTAAACTTATTTGACTTTAAAACACATGCAAATTATAAATTTTCATGATGATAAAGAAGTGCAATGTCACATGAGCGTGAACCCGATAGAGATGTTAATCAAAAACAAAAAGATGTTTTGTTAGTTTTTGGTGTCCGAGACACAAACTGTAAAGGCTCCGCCCTCTCCTGAAAAGGGGGCGGGGAGCAGAAGCTCATTTGCATTTAAAGATACATACATGAAATCAGCTTGTTTTTGCTTCCACTCAAATGGGGGCATTTACAGCGTGGTATAATGAATGATCTGTGGGATAATTTGTCTGGAACTTCACAGACATATGCTAGGGACACCTGAGACTTGTATTACATCTTGTAAAAAGAGGCATAGGTCCCCTTTAAGGGATGTTGTTATGCACAACACCAAGCAGAATGCCTAAAACCCCCTTAACCATGGTGAAATCACTGTAATGAAAGAGTCAGTTGCATTTATTAAATGCCACAAAAAGACACCAATGTGCATTGATTCTTTTTGTTACATTTTGCCAATGCAAAACTCTCTACCACAATGTTGACATTTAAAAATAAAGCCCTAATGTGGGTGTGTTGTTAATATGCAGTCCTGAAATCAATGCAATATCATCTTTCTTCATCCCCTTGCACAGTGCTGTTCATAAAGACTGGGAATGTTATACTCAATGTCCTCGTATTACCATAGAGCGTATCGATCGGTTAATTCTCAGTAGGAGTATGCATAGAGTCATAATTCACGATCAATTAGCCTCATTCTGAAGGTTTGGCGAGTCGTAGCGAGTGATAACTGGTGTGAAGGACATTTATCAAGAGTTTTGGGAGACTACTGTTTCACTTGGAAACAAAACTTTTTGTTGATTTCAATGCATGGCAGCGTGCTCTGTGGCTCCCAGAAGAAAATCTGGGAATGTGGACTTTTCTGGATTCAGTTACACGACTCTCTCCTGCCCAGAAAACAACTACTGCCAGAGCAGCAAAGCCTCGAGCATTGTCTTCCCCTCGACACTGCACTGGAATACTCTTGCCAGTTTTCAGAAAGCTACTTTGAAACTCAAGTTTGGCATGCTAGTAGATATAGTACTTTGACATGCACAGATGCACAATTTGAAGTAGTTGAGGTGTTGCAAGCTAGTGCATAAATATATTTTAAATAATTTATATTTGCAATCAGAGCAGTATTTATCTTGTCCAGAAACAGAAACTCATAGTAGGAATGAAGCCTGGGATCTCACTGTTCACATAATGAGAATGAAACTGTCTAATCACTGCATACTGTCATTTATTTTATTAATATTGAATGCTACCTTGCACGTGCCACCTTCATGTGGTTCCCTGTCACACGCTGAGGGTTTCTTCAGAACTGGCCATTCTTTAAAAGTTCACTGTGAAATTGCACCTATGCTAAATAAACATGTTTCATTATTAATATATATATATATATATATATATATATATATATTATGAAAGGATGATGGATGGATAAATAGATTTCTTTGGATTGCTCTATTGCCTTCTCATGTTATACTGCCTTGTCCTTTGGACAAAACAAGGTTTCTTTGAAGGTAGCTCAGTAGTTTTATCTCACCATATTAACATTTTCTGAATGTTCAATGCCACTAACATGGCAAATTGAGTGGTTATTTATTCCTCGAAGGCGCTCGCTGTATCAGCCCAGTAGCTTGTGAACACGTTTTTTGTTTCCAGATGGCCTGATAAACACCTGTGCGCTCTTACTAACGGACAAACAATCAGATTACAGGGTGCCAGATCGAGAAAGTGAGACTGGTTACCCAACACTGGTTTGTGCAGGTATAGGTCAGCCGCGCTATAGCACTTCTACACTCCCTCATGCTTTCGTTTCTCTGGTGTCCCAACGCCTGGCTCTAGATAAAGAGGTTCTTGACTGACAGGCTGTATTTGTCATGCTGTCTGTGAGACTTCAGAGGCTGGAATGATGGGAAGGCCAGCGAAGGGCCACACACTCCCAGGCCTGAATCCTGCTGCACTGATAAGCTGAACCTTGGCCGCGGGCCTTCGCTGGACTCGAGTGGACTGGCTTTCTTCCTGTGTTTTGGGAGCCCAGGCCGGCTCGACTCGCGACAGAGCGGTAGCCACAGGGAGGATGCTGGCGCCGGTTCTGTCTTGGTTATCAGATGAACACAGAAAGTGGACCAGACGGACGCCTCTTGAGAGACGGGAGGCTTTCAGATGCTGCCCTGCTATTCAAACAAGAGAACCATGGAAATATGGCAGCAAATACAGCCAATAAAATGATTTGATGCCCAAGTTCTTGTTCTTGTTGCTTATGTTGATTAGACCTTGTGCCCAGGTTAAGAAAGTTAAAAGTTAACTATGAAATACACTAAGTAAAGTAAATTATAAACCATTCATTATGGTAGTATTTTGGGCTACCTTTAAGTTACTTATGGTTTAAGAATAGGAATTACATAATTTAAAAAATATATATATTTGGGGATAATAAATAAATAAATACATACACATTTTTTTGTGTGTGAAAAATGATCTGGAAACCTCCACCATTTCCAAATGAAAATAATTGAACCAATAATTAATTCCATTTGCAAATGTATCTCTTTTTATTAGAAGAGCAATAAGGATTACCTTATTTGAAAAAAATATATATATTTTGAGGACATAATTACTAATAATTCCAAGCTGCTTAGTGCTCAGCTGGATTATAAGGCTTATTCTTTCATTTGACTAGAGCAAAATCCTCCATTAAAACACACAGTCTCTATTACAGAACTAATTACTTTCTGCTTTGGTGTCTTTCGGGTATCTTGGGATGTACCTTTCACATTCAGAAAGTGTTTTACTGTGAAAAACAGGCAAGCCTGAGAGTTCCTGCAGTATTCCTCCGGCAGACTTATTCCTACAAGCCTGACAGCACACCATCATGAATTTTTCAAGCTTTTCCCACACAAGAACAGAACAAGATATTACAAACATGGCGAAATGTTAATCTGTTTGTAAGACCTGTTTGTCGTAACCCCACGCGTCGAGGCTCGATGGAGAGGCAGGAACACGGCGATAAAAACACGACCGCTGCTAATTAAAATGAACGAGAGAAGAACAGATGGCGTCTTCACAGCTGGAAACAGCTCAATGACTTTGGGCGTCTGGAGAACTGTAGCGACGCAAACTTGTCCCTTTCACTTTGAATTCTTGTATAGCCTTTGGTCTTGAAGGCATGGGAGCTTTGGCTGAGGTTCATGTCTTTATTTATGATGAGGGCCTCAAAAGCAGAAAACACATTTCTTCGGTGTTTACCTGTTGAGAATGTTCTCTTGGTGAATCCATCCATCCATCCATCCATCCATCCATCCATCCATCCATCCATCCATCCATCCATCCATCCATCCATCCATCCATCCATCCATCCATCCCTCCATCCATCCCTCCCTTCCTTCCTTCCTTCCTTCCTTCCTTCCTTCCTTCCTTCCTTCCTTCCTTCCTTCCTTCCTTCCTTCCTTCCTTCCATCCATCCATCCATCCATCTATCCATCTATCATTCTATCTGTCTATCTAGATGTAACATAACAGTGGTAATGTCATTTTTTTATCGTTCACCATCAATCTTCTAGACATTTCGAAATGTTTAGCATTTTAAAGTGTTCTTTATTTAATATAAATGTCATTTGGTTTGATATTTTGTTTTCTAATGTAGTGACATTCAGGCATTGTAAGTGTGAGTTAAGCGTCCACTGTACATGCCACATGCTACAGGCCAATACTATATACTCTATAAATCTCCTATTATGTTCGAGTAAATCATGGTACAAGCATACACGCCTCCCATTTTAGATTCGTTAAAGGTCATGATACCCTAATGCACGCATACATGTCTCGTCATCTGACATTCATGGCTCAAATTGAATATTACACAGTCAAAAAGAGCATGTCTGTAAATCATTGACGCAAAACACCACAAGCTAGTTCCCCTTGTGATCATGCACAAGACATTTAAAATGAGATTCCCCATTGAAATATTTATCCAAAGCTTTTATTAATAAATGTCTGTCTTCATAATTGATGTGACTGAATGGGATTTTTATTATGAAAGCCAAGACAAAACATATATATTTCTGGCAAGAGGCATCATTCTGGACTCATTTGAAACTTCAGCAAGTCTGTGGGTGTATTTTCATGAGTAAATGATGGCCGTTCAGGGTTTGTAAATGGATATTCTGTTCCTTTAGGCAGAGATTGTAATAGTGTATACTGCGTTTAAAAATTCTACAACCTCTAGTGGTTTCCAGCAATGTTTCCAACACGTGTGTGTGTGTGTGTAGTGCAGGTAAACCCTACATGGGGACAAAATGTCCCCAAATAATGGCAAGTCCTTGTCCTTGTGGGGACATTTTTTGGTCCCAGTGAGGAAAACAGCTTATAAATCATACTAAGTGATGTTTTTTTGGTAAATGTAAAAATGCAGAAAGTTTTCTGGTTTTGGGTTTTGGTTAGGGGATACAATACAGTTTTTACATGGAAATTACCCATAAAACATGGGAATCCAATGATTGTAGTTACAATTCACAATGGCAATTTCACCGACACAAGATCTCACAGAAACTCGTCTGATCAAACGTGACGCTATAGGCACAGCTTATACAGTTCGCAGCTGGAGCTGGAGCTGAGTTGGAAATTAATTATTTCTAGCAGCAAACTGGATAACGCTAATGGATGCAGACGTTGCATGATGCTAGACTCCACTTACGTTACATGTTTGTGACTGCCATGTTTCAGCTATAAAAGCATGCAACATCCAGCTGGTGAAGCTTGCATGCTCTCATTGGGTATTTTGGGTATCCCGTCGGAGGAAGCCTGATCTGACTGATTTACAATTTGGGATTGGGGAGGATTTGACTCGATCGGGACCAGTAGAATAATCTAAATGACACCACACAATTGAGGATTTGGACACATTGTTTATGTTGCGAAAAGCCTCGGATCGGGTCATGCAGTGTTGCTTCTCAGAAAGATCTTGTTTTAGCATTTGTTTTTAAATAAGATGAATTTAAAACTCAAGAAGTCTTTACTCCCTAATTAAAGGCGGACTCCATATTACCCATATGTTTATGAAAGTATCCTAACCCAGTAATGATCTACAGCTCATCAAGCCATCAGCTCATGGGGACTCAAGTCCCGCCTTATGTGCTCCATTGGGTATTGGAACATCATCCAACTTGGCAGTGGCCATAAAGCAAAATGGCAGTGATGAGGCTTTTAATTAGTGCATCTGGGGCGTTGACTTGGGACTGGGAGTTTGGCCAGGCAGACTGTACGGTTCTGTGTGGCCAACTCTTGATGAGACCTGAGCGTCCCACCGCGAGTCAGGACCTTCCTGTCATTTCCAGATCGCAGAACAGGAAGTCTGCGTTTCCATCCTGCCGTGCTCCCAAGAGCCCATGCTTAGAGGTCAAATGACTCAGAAGATGCTCACTTGACCATTTTTAAGTGCTCTTGACCAACCCACTATGATAGAGGAAGTCTGTAGTATACTGTCCATTCCACTAAATGACTTGAAATGGTGAGTTTTTAAACTCATCTTTTTTTCAATAAAATGACGCATATAAAAAAAAATTGTACCTTGAAATAGCTTGAATGTAACTCTACACCCTTGCTTCACTTAGTATACATGGAACCATTAATATGCAAATGAGCCCCGCCTCCACTCACTCACACCAGCTCAGAGATCCACTCAGTCAACTTTACTGTAGTAATGCTGCACAGTGGCAAGTGGACATACTGGTTTAATTCAGCCAAATACACAAACCATGTTCTCGTTCACCATCTCAGAGTCAGACGGCTGCCTTCTAGAAATCAGTATCCTTAGAAACGCTTTGAACAATTTAGAACGTCAGTGGAGAAAGGCATATAGTTCTTCATAACATCGTAATGTACATCACACACATAACTCACCCCCTATATTGCTAAATGTACCCAATTTTTCATATCAACAGAAAAGAATATACCAGAATAACCTTGCTTCCCTTGAGACTCCCTCGCAGCAGTTAATGATTTGCTAAAGCTCGCCCACACGTTGACATGATACAAGGTAGTTTAAGACGTAAGAAACATCAGCAATTTCAAACCATATGTAACCTTATCTTATCTTATTTTCGTATCTTACCTCATCCATCCATCCATCCGTTTGTCCGTCCATCCATCCATCCATCCATCCATCCATCCATCCATCCATCCATCCATCCATCCGTCCCTCCGTCCGTCCATCCATCCATCCATCCATCCATCCGTCTGTCCGTCCATCCGTCCGTCCATCCGTCCGTCCGTCCATCCGTCCGTCCATCCATCCGTCCATCCGTCCGTCCATCCATCCATCCATCCATCCATCCATCCATCCATCCATCGCAAATTAGCCATGTAGTTCAAACACTGAAATGTCTGTTATTTCCAAGAAAGATCCATGGTTTTGTTTCAATATTTGCTTCTTTGTGTTGGTTTGTCTATTTGCGTTGGTAGTCCACCTCTGTCTCGTAAACAGACGGGCTTCCACGTAATCTGGTTTGTCAGATGTATGCATAAAACATTGGCAGTATTCAAACTCAGAATGTGAGCTGAGATTTACCCTGCTGGGGGTATCGGGGGAATATATACTGTATATGTTACACCCCCATATGATTAAGTTGTCGTGGTGTGATGGATGGAGCTCTGGTAAATTGTCTCATATCACTGTAAAGAGGGAGTGGTTTCATTTTGTGACCTCATATTCTCCCTGTCAGCTTCAGTGAGCGCTGCTCCATGCATTGCTTTTGCAGGGAGATGAACAGAAATCGATGTGGCAGTGTATGAGGGAGATGCGGAGCTGTTGAGCATTGTGTACGTCATCGCTCTTTAATTGGGGCGTCGCCTGAGAGCAGTGCTCGAGATGGATTAAAGCTGAGGCCGGTGTGTCAGAGGCTTTTAGGTATTCACCCCATGCACTGCTCCACTGCTGCCTGCCTCTCTCTAATGAATATGGGGAAGACTGTGTGTTGATGCTAGCATGCGGCTAGCGCTGTTGAAGCAGGGGCTGATGGACGGTGGGAAACCGTTCTCTGGAGGAACAATCAGCCACATGATGGACAGAATAAGAGGAACATCACATAAATGTGTACCTTGTTTGTTTGTAACATTTTCCCATCAATAAATCCTTCCATCCATCCTAAAATTAGAATATAATTGATATCTATCTATCTATCTATCTATCTATCTATCTATCTATCTATCTATCTATCTATCTATCTATCTATCTATCTATCTATCTATCTATCTATCTATCTATCTATCTATCTATCTATCTATCTAGACAGACCACTATATTATAATATATTTAAAATGACTATGCAATTAATTGGAATATCTCATATCTGTGTTGTTCTGATGTCACTTAATCAAAATTGATCCTACTGTATTCCTCTCCATGGGTCTGTCAGATTTGCACGTTTTGTCCCATAAATCTCCATTAAACACAGCAGTAATGCGTCGCATCTGCACATCCTTGCGTGTTTTGTTCATGGCGTGAGGAGCGGAGGACGCTGCAGATGTCTGCGGTCTGATTACAATGGAGAAACTCATCAATCATCACTCACCAAATCCACAGCCAGGACCAATAGCCGGCCATCGGTCATTTCGCTGACACTAACACCGCCGCCCCATTTATTATCATCAGCCGAGCGGCAGGCTGCATTCTTTAACAACTTATTTTGATGTCCAGACATTGTGAAATATTGTTATGAATGTCGTCTTGGTGGGTACAGGCTTCATAAGATGCGTATTTTCGGCACTATTAGCCGGAAACAAATTGCATTTTTATTTTTGCTCCTATGCTAGACTTGCATAGCCAGACTTTTTACTACAAGCATACATGGAGCGGCTATATTACCTGGAGAGAGCTTCCCCATTCATTCCAATGACAGATGTTCATGACCTGCATGCTGCCATCTTTGCTGTTGCATCTTTAAATCTGAAACTGCATAGTCAGAGAGCAAAATGAATAGAGATCTTATTTTCTTGCACTGAATCAAGTGACGAGTTCTTTCTCAGAAGCACTCTTCGTACCACTTGTTGAATGAATTGTTCACCCAAAACTGGAAATTCTGTAATCTTTTACTCACCGTCAGGCCAGTGCATTCACAGGCATCCAAAAATATCTCCCCAAGACATATCACGCCAGGTTCGATGTCAACCACTCCATTGCTTCTTGTGCATCTTGGTATTGACGTCAAACCTGCCACAATACACCACATTTGAATGCACGCAAATGCAAATGGGATTTGTGCATCTTGCGGTTTTTGTGTGCAGTTTGCATGGGGATGTCCATGTTTGTATGACACGTACGCCTTTTCCATATTTTTTTCCTTCGCCAAACCCTGATCCAAAACTCACTGAATTCCTTCCCCATATCGGCCCACAAGGCTTTTGGTCATTATGGGATCAGTTCTCATGTGCCGTAAACATCTATTCAGAGCGTGGAATAAATAACAAACTCTGTCCCCAAAGACCGCCCGTCCTGCTCTTATATCTACACGCGATGGCATCTGCAACAAGAGGAACGAAATCTGCATAATTGGCAAGCGTTGAATACACACAGTTGTCATCTCTTCTTCAGGTAATGAATCAATGGTTGCACACAAACAACAACAACAACAAAACCGAGTCTTAACACTTTGGCAACCTCCAGCAGATTGTGTCTTTACTTCTAATGAGTCTGTAAGTGATATCACACCATTCCAGCGAGCAATTAGTGAGCAGAGAGTCACACTTTCACTGAGGCATGGGGCATCTGGGTATTTCCAATGGCTTCTTTGAAATATTGCACTGCCAAGGGAATGGCAAAACTTTTTGGAAGCTTGTGTCATAGTAAAACTCAGTAACTGTATGTTTCTATTCCACCCTCCTTGTTTTCTATTATGAACCCTTACAAAAAGCTCTTTGGCTGAACTTTGACTCAGATCGGAGTCTTTTTAACTCGCTTAACCACAGGTTTTATGATACAGATTTTCTGGTTTGATTTGATTCGAATCTGATTCAGTTCTCAACAATCGATTTGACCATATTTTTTTTTTTTACATACATATTTTATCCAATGATTCCATCATTGGAATACAGTGGTACTACATAATATTTATAGTGTTTATTTATATATATATATTTTTAAAATTAGCTTTTATTTGTGTATTTTCAATTTTGTGCTTTTTAAATGTGCTTTCATTGAAATGTGCTTTCACATATGATTTAGTTTTTTTGTGTGTTAAATTAATTAATTTAATTTATTACAGTTTTAATCATTTTTGTAGTTAACTTTTAAATCAAACTATGTTATTACTGTACATTTCAGCTTCTTTTCAACTACTGACACCAATTGTTAATAGTTTTAGTTATAGTGAATGATAACAGCACTGATTGAAAGTTTTGATTGATTCTGATCGATTCTGTGAACAGAGTCCAATAACTCGTCGGTGATTTGGTGGTTTTCGAATGATTTATTAAAAGGACCAGCTCATAAGTATATTTGTTCATAAGCGGACTCCTCTGGTTGAGCTGTTTCTGATTTACCAATTGAATTTGTTCTGAAGTTTAGTCATTTGTGAATTGGATTACATCATCCGTGCTGTATGTTTCTGATTTACTTAAAAAGAGCCTGCTTAAAAGAGCCATTCGAATCAAACTACACTGATCGGGCTGTGCGTCACTGCATGCAGCCCGTGGTGATGATAAACTCGTGTCTTCTTCTTTAATTGACTTCCCTGGATTGTATTTTTAGGCATTCCTCAAAAACGAAATGCACACGGATCAGTAGCAGATGATGTGCAGTTGTCTGTGATATCTTGGTAATATACTGGATGCTTTGGGACCGAGTCTCATCATATCTGCACCCACGCACACGCTGACGCCCATGAGGAAAAACACTACATAATGAGCCACATATCGGGTGTCACACTAATTTAATTAGAGTGAATTGAGGCTGTTTGCGGGAGACCTAAATCCAGCGACGACTGTCAGAAGCTCAGTTTGTCTCTGCTGGTTACAACACAAGCTGCTGCTTTCTCTCCAACACGTCCTCTTTCTGCATCTGAGAGGCTGAATCTGATGCCACAGTCTGTTTATTACACTTTGGACTGCTATTCTGAGGGCTGTGATATCAGACACTTAATTTTCGAAATGCATCTTTCATATGTTCAGTTGTTTTGTTGTGAGCTCAAAGAGCTCAAATTTAATTTGAAGTGCAACTTTTGCCTTGCAGATTTCGTTATTAATGATGTTATGATGTTTAAAAAAAAAAAAAGCATGATTTTGACATCCTGTGGAAGTGTTGTGATGAGATTTAGACTCATGTATTCTCATATTCACAATGTTTGGTTTTACAACAGCATTTAGATGAGTATTGAGGGCCGATAATGTGCAAGGTTTGTTTAGCAAAACTCAGACAGTACAGAATCAGTATTAATATATCCAATAATCATTTAGTGGAGACATGTATTGCTAATATTTTTTTGTCAGTTTAATTTGTCAATGTTTCAAAAAAAGTGAAAAAGTTGGAAAATGCAGTGTGTTGTTCTGGCATAGTTGTTCCACTGCTCACAGTACTACTTTTTTAATTTTTTATTTAACACTCCTTGTATAGACAAGGAGTGATAAATAAAAAATTAAAAAAGTGCAAATGCAGTGAGAATATGGTAAATGTTTGGGTGATTTGTCTTTGTGTCCATATGTTTGATTGAATAGAGTCAATATCTTATTTTTTGTACAAGTGTCCTTGTAAGTTGAACTAGATTTGAGGTTTTCTAAAGAAAATGTCAGTGGGTTCTACACCTGCAATGCACGATGCTAAGGTAGTTGTGAGCGGTTGCTTGCCCAAGATGTTCTGCTCTTTAGATATGACTCAGGTCCCTCTTCAGTGTGATTCAATGACAGTTTCATCCTTCCTGATTGCTTAGTAACATAATATTACAGCTCTTCTCAACAAGCCGCATGATTTGAGGTGTCATTTCCTCATTCAGCACAAAAGCACAGTGCTTATCACCTTAGCAAGCACCACTAATTATTAGTT